>JAXQQM020085455.1:0-288078 GCA_034641835.2 Pinus albicaulis
AATCATTTATGAATTTAGCAGGAGTAGGGATAATTCCTAGGGCTCATGTTTCACTGGGCTTTCCACAAGTGCATCCGAGATGTGCACAGGTGTATAAGTATATACATGGTCTGTAGTTTGGGGCTTAGCTTCTTGAGGCTCATCAATCTGCCAATGATCAATGTAAACCTTAGAATTGTACTCTTGATTAGGATTAAATTAGGATAGAACATAGTTACAGATAAAAACAACAATTTCTTGAATCCAATTTGGGCTTGAATACTTTCTCTTTCTAGGCTGATTGGTCATGTTTAAATCCTTCCTCCAGTGGATTATTGAATGGAACTGGTTTGAATTGTGGTTGCCAGGTGGATGATTTCAACTTTCATGTGTCTCGCTTGTTGTCCACCATCAAAAACTAGATACCAATCTTGTAAAATACTCAAATAATCTAATTTTGATTGGGGTTTCTGAGTTCTAAAGAAACAGTAAGCTTTTTTAATAAGTGTCTTCCTAGTATGGTCGCTATTATGTTATCACTCAGTAATTTGTAATATTGGCAAGAAAAAACAGCAAAGGACAACATCAAACCAATTTGGAGTCCAGGACCTAGCCTTCCTAGACTTAGAGATGGCTCTCTTTGTTTTTATGATTTAACTTGATAATTATAAGTGTTGATATTAGGCTAGTTATAAAAATTATGAGGGTTGTTTGTTTGATTGATGGGGTGGTTGGACAAATAGAGCTATATCTGATAGCAAAAGGCTGAATGGTGCATCAAATTTTCAAGGGCATTCACAAGGAAAGCTAACTATGCAGACTGGATCTTACTGGCAGTGTGAATATGAGATGAAAGAAAGAAATGAGTTTAGTAACAGCTATAGATCAGTTAAGAATTCTTTAACTATACTTCAGAAGAAAATATAAAGATAACAAAATAGATAGAATTAAGGTTCTCTCTCAACAAATATTAATATAAATTTTCTTTTTTGCAATCAGATAAATCGATGCACAACATGAAAAGATAGAGGAAAAACATTAACACAGAGGAAAGAACATCATCATTAAAATAGATCAAGAATCCTGTGAACGGTCTCTTATTATTGATGCCCATCTCAAATAGTTACAGTGTTCCAATGCTTCTTACAATGAAAGTTTCAGCAGGGTCCAATTTCCCAACCCTTGATACTTCTAAGGCATGCAGTATTTATCTAAAGACTAAGTCCGTTGCCCTACCTTACTCGGAAACCTTTCATTGATTACAATTTAGCAAAAAATGGACAAGTGTGGCCATGCAAGCCCTGATTAGACATCTCTGACAAAAACACTGCCTGTAGAATTAATTTTGGGCAGCTCTTCATGGATCCAAACACTTCAATGGCTCTTCATAAGATTAAACAATAAGCTTGTAGGTGGCTGTGATGGTCATGAAGAGGCAATGAATGGTGGCTTTGACATCTAGAACTGTTTTTCAGAAAACTGGCTTTTGGTAATTAGATATGGTGTAGTGTGTGCCACTTTTCATTGGTTAGTGACTGTGCCAATGAGTTTGCTACCTTTTCCATTTATGCTGTTATAAATTTTTTGTTTAACAATTTGGACCCTATTCCTCTAGTGTGTCTTTCAAAAACACAAAAAAATCATCTTTAGAGGAAATTGAATATAAAATTGATTTGAATAACTCGTTTTCATGCACATCCTTGGCTAGGGTTTCCTTGGCATAATGGAGTTTAATCTCCATCACATGCATCTTTGCTAGGGTTTCATTTGCAATATGGAGCTAAGTCTCCATCTCATGCATATTTTCAAGAAGCTCTTGCTTCTCCTCCTTCATGGCCATCAACTTCTCCTGAAGCCGACTGCTCTCCTTCCTATCTTCAACCATCTCTTGCACCATATGTCGCATGATGAAGAGCTTCTGCAACATCTCTAAATAAAAGGGTCTTGATAAGCAAGAATGGTTAGAAACAGTGTTGGATGAAGTTTCCATCTTCACACTTGTAATGAATAAAAAAATCTTATTTGTTGTGATTTGAGAGTTGAGTCCTCAATCTTGACCTTCTCCTCTCTTCAACTTACACACATAAAATTTCACACAGTTAAATTCTCCTTGCACAAATACAAAACAAATAGTTAATTTTCTAGTTAACCTTAGCAAACCCTAAGATAAACTTGGGCTGAAATGAGCTAAATTGTGCTATCATACCAACTTGATCTAAAAATGGACCAACTAGTTTTGTTTTGCTAGCTTCATCATCAGTATAAAAGAAAGGTGTGCTAAGGATTGTGTCAAATAGAAAGTTTATGAGAGGGTTTATGTGTCAAATTTGTGCGTCTTTTATGAGAAATTAATTAATTAAATTAGCTTTAAAAACACATAAATAGAAAAATAAATTGCAGGAAATAATCACCACACAACACACATTACACAACAATGATGAAGGAGCTCTCCCGTCCTGGGCTATGTCTCCTTGGACTAGCATGACTGGCTTGGCCCCTTTGATTATTTGATCAAATGTTTGAGTACAGTCATTTCCTGAGCTCTGATGGCTCTCAAACCTGCTCCAAATTGTTCACAATATCCAAAAATGCTAGGATAGACTATTTCTGAGCCCAATTTGGTCAAATTTTGTAAAATTTATGGCTCAATCAATTTTGCATAGGAAAACCCCTCCAAACCTAGAGATAAATCCAGTTAACTTTGCTAAATTTGGATTTCTTCCGAAAATGGCAGACTCCGCAAACTTCACTGCCAAGTTAAGATCAGATTAATTAATGGATAAGCGTCAGTTAAGTATGGGTTAGGCACTAATGGTGAGTTTAGATGGAGTGCTACCCGTGGTCGTAGAGTTAGGTTATATGGGTCGGGGCCAGCCCTGGCCTTACCCCTGCCATGCATTACATTAAAACCTAAATATAAGTCTCATGCTATACCTATTAAGTTACAATGTATGGTCTCTTGGTTCGCGTTGTTGTTGCTGTGGGGGAGGTCATGGGGTCGACCCTGGCCTCCATCCATCGAGCCATATATAATTTTTCCATGATATATATAATGCATTTTGACCATTACATAACATGATTTTGACCTTTGGGAGGGGGCACGTGGTGGCCCCTTACTGCACCATGTGTCCACTTCCCATTGGTGCATTTTCAAAACCCAATAACATTCCAACAACTCACCAACTTAGAAGCCAATACTGAAGTGACACTTATCATAGTGTCATTAAACAAATTGAAGGAATATTATGGGAATATTCTTTTTTTTTCTAACTAGGTTGCCCAGTCATCATCCTTCCATTTCTGCACAAATTTTAGTTATTTTAAAAATAGAAATGAGGCTATAACTTTCACATACGGAGTCTGTTTTGAGCAAAACAAAGTGCGCCAGAATAAAAAATATGAGACCAATCTGGTGGTTCACATTTCGAGAAATTCTGATCACTTTCATTTTTTTATCAAATTTTTTCCACCAATTCAGTTTCTGATCGTTCTATGAAGTTTTATTTGTTACCATATCTTGGAAAATAGTAATTGCATCATACCTTTTCCAACAAAGTCCATTTTGTTCGATGTATTTGTAGGTAACTGATGCAGTGGAGTTGAATGCTATATTTCCTAAAAAAACCCCTTCCTCATACGTTAACGTTTAATTCCACGAAGGATACTGATGTTGAAGCATCAATTGCATCACCAAGCCTAGTTATCTCATTTGAAGATGTCGATAAATTGAGAAATTTGGAAGATGATGATGTTTCAGAGTGGTCCATGTAGGTCAATATAAGATCACCTTATCCAAATAAAGTTGATGACTATGCTCCAGGAGAGAATGATGGGTACACCCAAGGTGATGAATTTATTGAAAATAGGTTAATGAAGATGATGAAGAAAATGAGCTTATTGAAAATCAAGAATGTATAGATGTTTATGAATAATTAGCCAAGGTATAAATGAATGATGATGATGTCAGATAAATCCACAAAAAAGACATTTTCTTTCCCTCCCCCTAATAATCATTTGAAATAAGAACCCTCACTTATTTTCTTGTAATCCCCCTCCTATATTTGTTTAGCATACTCATCTAAATATTGCCACAACAAAGTCTCACTGTCATTTTTATCAAGACTAGAAAATAATTTAGTCTCTTTATCTATACCTCCAAAAATCATATATGCCTTTGTTACCATCATTTAATGTAAGAAACTCTCCAGAAAATGCCACAACATTCTTATGCAACGTTTGATAGTTTGTTTCACTTGATGCCTATGAATACTCAGAACCAGTGAACTAATTGATGATAGGACCAGGAAGAAACATTCACATAATCATTAAAAGCAATTATGTGTGTGCCACTATGAAGATCCAAAGATCTCGCGACAATATCGCATATACTCTCACAAATTTTCATCTGTTTTAAGATTGTAATTTTGTCCTTCTCTTTGATACATGATTTTTTCATAGAATGTTAATCATATTTTTCAAGGAAAACCATCTATGTTTTATAAATGTAAATGGGCCTCTTATTAGTAAATAAGTTATTTATGAAATGATATCTATCATTTGAGTTTCTCCCAAGTTATTCCCCTTCCTTTTCAAAACTCAGGTCACTTATTTTAGCACTGCGAGGTCCTAATTATTTATCTTATTGATGGATCTCATGCATATGATGGGATTTTTATTTCTATGTAAATGTGAAGATATCATCAATTTGATTATCTCCATAGTCCAATGAGTGGGTGAAATGATCTTCTTGTTGGTCTGCAAAACATAAACATATCTCTCTTTGCAAAGGTGGCACGGGACATTGTCAAGAAGAAAAACTATATCCAAGGGGGGGGGACCTTGTATTTCATGAGGTAGCTCTATCCCATGATTGGCCCCACACTTTTCATTATCATAGTGAGCATCAATGTAGTAAATGGGAGGATGATAAAGAAAAATTGCATATTTTGCTATTAATATTGCCAAATTCAGTGGAGCATTTTGGAGCATTTTCCACTTCTTCATTAATAGGTGAAACATACAAGTCATGATTCTCAGAATCTGAATTCCTCCATTTTTTCCCCAATTGTGAACCCTGTCAGAAAATGTTTTTTATGTGACTTATTCCAAATTCTAGATAAAAATATAGGCATTAAAATGTATGGGAATTTTGCAAGGGATCATGTTCATCAAAATCATAAGCTTGTGGTATACCCATTCCTAGGTATGATGCATAATCTGAGGCATATTTATGTTCAGAATGGTCCTTACCACCATTTAAACTATAATTTGTAACCATGGATGGATCTAAACTTGAAATTGGGATGTCCTTGTCTTTTTTGGCTTTACCCTTTTCAAGAGGATTAGGAGAGACATTTTCTTTCCTTTCCTTCAACATATTCTCTTCATGGGTTGGGTCATTTTCATATATTTTCCAAGATGGACTATGGTATTTTAGAAGAGATCCCATCATAAAAGCCTTGATCATCCTCAAGAACTGTTTAAGGTTATCCTTGTGATATTCTCTTGAACAATATTCCTATTATCTTACAAGAAATAAATCAAATATACTTCTTATAGGACTGCTATTAAGGACTACATCAAATGGCTAAATGACGTTGTCATAGTTATTTTTTATTATATTACAACAACAATTCCATGGAATAGCCAGAGTATCAGTAATATGAGAAAAGGAGCCTTACAATGTAGGAACGAACTTTGATGAGAATACAAGTATAATGATTTGTCCTTTGTGTCTTCTCTTTTTCTCTTTTGATCCAAGGTGGAATCAAGATGTTGCCAGAAATTAGAGAAACATTTTCACTGTGGTACCTGTTTAAGGGCTTCCTCTATTCTTGTTGTTGAAGAATCAGATAGGATCAAGTAGAATCAGATAGGATCAAGATTTCTTATGAACATTTACCATGAGAATAAGGCTAAGATTATATAAATTTTGATTTCAAGTGTGAAATATAAAATATGAAGTTTATTTTTATTGGAAAAATAATTTACAAAAACTATTTTCAAGTGAGTTGTTTTTACAACTCCAACAAAGTCTTTGATGCACTCTGGGAATTACAAGATTTGATTGGAATGGAAACCTAAAAATTCATTTACAACGTTGGAATATGAAAAATTGCAACCAACTCACAAAATAGAAGATAATATAAATCAACGTCTTAAAAATTATCCTCTTCGAGTGGGACACCTCCTTTACATTACATAAATGAACAATTCTTGGATTATTCAAATGAAAAAACCTCCTTTCTATATATATGAGTCTAAGGAGTCAAAATATATAAGAGTTGACATAATGTAAGGGAACAACAATAACAATAGTGGGCTTCTATGGGGCACAATAGCAACAATATAGGGACTACATGTGCACAACAATAACAATAAGGGGTATACATTAACAATAACAATAAGGGGATGCACTATTACTATAGGTACCTAACATTCCCCTCTCCTTAAAAAAAAATTGTTGCACAATGCTGGAGTAATTTTGGATGCTTCTATATAAAATTATCATCTTCCCTTGTGGAATATTTAGTTGGTAAGTTCTTGCAATTGATGAGATACTATAAAATTGATCGATTTCGTAGTTCTCAAGTTCTTGTTTCTGTGACTTCTTCGGGTTCCAATATGATTTTTCCTTTCTCATCAAGTTCTAGAAATAATGTTTGAACTGGAAGCTTGTCACCTATAACCTTGTTTAAGCATGAAACATGGTAAATTGGGTGCACTAGATAAGATGCAGAAAGCTTCAATTTGTATTCCATAGTACCAATATTTTTCAACACCTTGTAAGGACCATAGCACTTTGGTGATAATTTATTATCCTTCTTAGCTTGTTTGAGGGACATTTTTTTTAATGGTTGTAGCCATAAAAATACCCAGTCGCCTACATCAAAATTTATTTCGTTCTGATATTTATATTCTTGTTCTTTCATTCGATTCTACACCAAAGTGAGGTTATAATTTAAGAGCTGGAGAACTTGTTGTTGATACTCGATGTGATATTCCGCTGCTTGAACCTTATAATTTTCTCTTAAAGGTAAAGTCATGGACGATGGATGATATCCATAAAGTGCCATGAATGGGGTCATTTTTGCTACAGTATGGAAGGAAGTGTTATACAACCATTCAGCCAGAGGTAACCACTTAACCCATTGTGTTTTCTTATTAGTTAAAAAGCAATGAATATATCCTTTCGAACATTTGTTTACTATCTCAGTTTTCCCATCATATTGAGGATGATAAGATGATTTATGAGCTAATTGAGTACCTAGACAATAAAATAATTACGTCCAAAAATTTCCCCTGAAAATGGGATCTCTATCGCTTACAATAATATTTGGATTTCCATAAATGCAGTGGCAACTTTAATGGATTTAAATGGATGAGATAATGCGCAAAAGTGCACATACTTGGTAATTCTATCAACTACAACCATGATGACACTCTATACTTCGGACTTGGGTAAACCTGTGATAAAATCCATTAAAACCTCCTGTCAATGATGAATTGGAATGGATAAAGATTGTAACATGCCTGGGGTCTTAATTTTCTCAAATTTACTTTTTTGGAAAAACAAGCATTCCACCACAAACTTTTGAATATCATATTTAAGGCCATCCAAAAACAATTCCTTCTTGACCCTGTGGTAAGTTTTTAAAAATCCTAAGGGCCCTCCTAAGGGAGAGGTGTGAAGTTCCAAAATAATATTTTGTTTGATTTGGGAATTACTACAAAGATATAAGAGATCTTTCTACCATAATGAACCATTTTTCCAGCTAAATGTATCATATGTATTTGGATCTTGCTGAAAATTTTGAATGAGTGTCCACACTTCTTCGTCATTCTTCCATTCATCCCTTGCTTCGGTTATCAAATCTGGTTGGATAATAGAAATGGCACACAAAAATTCTTCCACATCCTCATCCTTTCTTGAGAGTGCATTTTCAACAACATTTTTCTTCCCTTTTTTGTAGATGATTTCAAAGTCATAACCCAACATTTTTGTTGTCCTTTTGAAGACAATCTTTGTTCCAAAAATTATTGAAGACTATCATGATTTTTTTTACCTTGAACTATCTTCCCATTAGGTAAGGTCGTCATTACTTTAGTGCACGTAGTATTGCCAACATTTCCTTCTCATAAATAGGTTTGTGTAAATACTTTCCTTTGATTGTATGACTTTAAAAAATAATGGGTATTCCTTCTTGAATTAAAACAACACCAATTCCATTTCCTAAGGCATTACATTCCACAATAAAAGTTTTTGTGAAGTCTGGCGTAGCTAAGACCGATGCCTTGCACATTTCCTCTTTAATATGTTAAAAGGCCTTGTTTTCTTATGGAGTCCAAGAAAATGCATATTTATTTAATAATATTGTTAGAGGTGGTGCAATTCTCTCATAATTCTTAACAAACTTGCGATAATACCCCGTCATCCTGAGAAATCCTCACAGATGCTTTATGGTTGTGGGGATTTTCCATTCCTTAATGGATTTAATTTTCTTAGGGTCTACCTTAACACCCTCATGAGATATAATATGACCCATATATTCCACCTCATGTACTCCAAAGAAACATTTGGAGGTTTTTTCATATAATTGTTTCTCCTCCAATATTTTGAGCACCATGTCAACATGTTTAACATGATCCTTCCAAGACTTGTTGTAGATTAGTATATCATCAAAAAATAGTAACACAAATTTTCTAAGGAAGTGTTTGAAAATGGAATTCATCAAAGCTTGAAATTTAAGGCCAAAATGCATGAACAAAAATTAATAATGACACTCATTAGTTCTAAATGTCATTTTCAGAATGTATTTAGTATTTATTCTAATTTTTTGTTATCTTGAAAAAAGGTCCCAACTTGTTGAAGTAAATTGCTCCATGTATTTCATCCAATAATTCATCAATGATAGGAATGATAAATTCATATTTAATAATGAGCTTGTTGAGCTCCCTATAATTCAAACACATGCACCATGATCCATCCTTCTTGTGCACCAATACCACTAGAGCCGAAAATTAATTTTGACTGGGTTGAATTATACCAGCCTCTAGCATTTCTGCAACCATATGTTCAATTTCACACTTTTTGGCATAGGGATATCTGTAAGGCCTAATGTTTGGAGGAAAACTTCCTGAAATCAAACGTATAGAATGATCATGATCACGAATAGGTGGGAGGCCTTTGGGATTCTCAAATACCTTGGAATGAGTGTCCATGACTTTTTGGAGATCTAGAGAAATAGATTATTTTGATGTTTGAAACTCTAGTGAGAATAATTGTGCAATTATGCCATGTTTTTCTTTCTTTATAAGATTTTACTTTCCATTAGAGATGATTATATTTCTTTGTTTTCCCTCCGATACTCTTTAATTCAACTTCCTTTCTTTCCCAAAAAGAATTCAAGAAAATTTCTTGAAAATTAAAAGCTATTGTACCCAAAGATTGTAACCATTAGACTCATAGTGAAACATCAGCACCACCCATTGGAATCGACAGAATTGGACTATTCAATGCATATTCCCCCATGGTTAGCTTAAATTATGTCACTTTCTAGATAAATGTATATTTCCTCCATTTGGAACCATCACTTGACACTCTGGTGGTGGGTATAGGAAGCAATTCAATTCCTTGGCTATCTTACAATGAATAAAATTATGAGTACTACTCGAATCAATCAACACTGTTAAATTTTTCTTCTTGATATGTACTTCCATCTTGAGAGTTTGAGGAGTGGTAATTCATTCTGATGTATTACAAAATCTGGTCGAATTCATTTCTTCTTTCTCTATGGTTGGCTATTGGTGTGTATCATTTTTATTTTGAAGTTTATTGAACAGTATTCTTATTATCTTACAAAAATAAATTAAATATTCTTCTTATAGGAATGCTATTAAGGACTACATCAAATGGCTAAATGAGTTGTAATAGTTATTGTTTATTACATTACAACGATAACTCCATGGAATAGCCATAGTATTAGTAAGACAAGAAAAGGAGCCTTACAATGTAGGAAGGAACCTTGATGATAATAAAAGTATAACTTTGTCTCCTTTGCATATTCTCTTTTTCTCTTTTCATCCAAGGTGGAATCAAAATGTTTCCAGAAATTAGAGAAAAATGTTCATTGTGGCACTCATTTAAGGGCTTCCTATGTTGTTGTTGTTGAAGAATTGAAGACAGGAATGAATGGAACTTGAACTTAATATGCATTGGTACATGACTATAATAAGTAGACTTAGATATGATCAATATTCTTATGAACCTTTCCCATGAGGCATAAGGCTAAGATTATTTAAATTTTAATTTCAAGTGTGAAATATAAAATATTAAGTTTTTTTTCTTCGAAACTTAATTTACAAAACTTATTTTCAAGTGAGTTGTTTTACAACTACGACAAAGTCTTTGACGCACTGTGGGAATTAAAAGGTTTGATTTGAATGGAGCCCTAAAAATTCATTTACAACGTAAGAATATGTGAAATTGCATTATCTATGGTCAAAATCATGGTATAAATATGCGAAAACATTATCTATGGTCATGTTCTCTCAAGGTCATGCACCGATCTTTTTACATTTGCAAAGTTTCATCGTAGGTCTATTGTCACTCCAACATGGTTGTGCAAAACAATTTTACCTAGAGGTTAGATTGTATTTTATTTAAATAAAGTTAAACCTGATTAAAATTTTACCTATAGGTTTATTTCCTAAAATGTTAATGACTTATTTTATTTCCTAAAATTGTGAGTGTTTATTTTAGGAAATTTTGAATTTTATGTTTTGATTTGTGATAAAATATAAGGAAATTTCCAAATAACATCATGGATAAAAATCAATTGTGCAATCTAATTGTAAGGCACATATTTGGTCAAGTTGAGAAATGGATATTTTTCACAGTAATGGATGATAGAGAACTTATGAGTAATGATGAATTAGTTCTAACAGGTATTATGGTTATATGTTCAAGTAGTACAACCTGTCCACAAAGAGGTTTTTGGACGACTCTAAACAAAATGAGATTGATCATTAAAGCGACATAAAGTTGTTGTCAATTAGAATAAGTCATGAGAAAATGAATTCCCAGTAATAATGACCCACACAAAATAACCTAATTACAACTCGAACATGGTTATGTAAAATAAGGTGAGTGTTGAAGAATCTTCAAAAGGAAGTACATATGAAAATATTTTTTATGTAAATAAAAATACTGAGCTATTAGGATTTAGGATAAATCACTATAAAATGTTGGGAATGAAGGCTTACAAAATAAAAATGGAATTTAGGAATACAAAAAATTATAATTCTCAAAAAAAAAATTGTAAAATATTTTATTAATGTCTCTTATCTCCTTTAAATCTTGGAACACAAAGTTTACATGGAATAAAAGAGTTAATTAGCCTTTCTAAAAGATCAATCGTTATGTTGGCTCATGAATTTAAACTAAGGGATATGAGAGGAAGGCATAACCAAGAATGAGATAACACACCAACTCTTTTCAACTTTCCTTTATACATCAGATGAATGAACAACATGTTAAAGAACAAATTGAAAACCCCAGATCCAACTTGAAGGGATACCACCCATCCAGAAGGAATTTTTCAACATGAAATGATTTGCAACAAATGTTTTATATCTTTTTCATTTACAAGGATGCAAAACTTGCACCGATTTTCTCATTAAAAATCATGGATTATGATTTCCATAAACATAATACATAATCAGCAATCTAGAGGCTCTACTAGATGGCCATATTTGTTATGTCTTCATACTATAAGAGTCATGAATCGATTAGTAGTTCTAGGCCCTACTTGCTGGTCATATTTGTGGTGAGTACATCTTATAAGAGTCGTGTTTTAATTGATCAATTTAGTTATTGCATCAAAGATCTATTATACCAATCCTTAATTCCAAGTACAATAATTTTCTGGTTTTGTTGAATGCTCAACAAACGAAGGAGCCTCACAATGAATTGGAAAGAAGTGCTCAATCTCTACTTGCAAGAAAATGAAGCCATGTTTAGTAGATAATTTTGTTACCTCAATTGTTTAAATTTGAATGGTACTCATTTTTCTTTTGTTAGTGTGGCCTTTCGCTTTCGAAATGTGCAAATATTTCATATACAATATGGTATATTTGGCCCTATTTTCAAGTGATTTATGCTTGTTATGAAAATTTTCTAATTTAACAATCCTATCAGCGTACCTTTTCATATACAACATTAAAATAATTTATTTAACATTTTTTCCTATATATAGATATATATGAATTTGATATCACACGTTAAAATGTTTTTGAAAATTATAAGGTTTAAACATCTTAAATATCATTTTTTTTACTTTTGATTACTTTGTGTGATATTATATTAGCTCGTATTGACATCTAATTAAATATGCATAGCATAACCAACATTGTTTTTCTATTTTGAGAATATTTAATTTGTATTTTAAGAAGGGAAGACATACTTACACATCACCTTCACACTGGGTTGTAGAATGAGCCTCTCAACTCAATTATAAAAAAAACTCAACCTCGTCACCTTCACACAAGGTTGTAGAATGAGTTTCTCGACTCAATTATAAAAAAATTAAGTCAACCTCAGAACTTGTTTGCATGGATTCAAAGAGATTTCACCTATTTCTCTACCATTGTTACACATTCAAGTATGAAAGAAAAGGACGTAGGGGAATGACAGACCCAACTATAGAGTTATCCACAAAATTCTAAAATGCTATTGAATTTCCAAGTGTAAGTGCATCTAATTATGGACACAGTTGACATTTGTTTATCTCCATCCACCTCAAAAGGTGATCTATGTTATCTTATTATATAAGATTATCCAATGAAGCATGTTCTCTTATTATATAATAATATCCAATGAGGCCACCACCTAAGCAAATAGAATGTGCACAAAAACTTGGCGAAAACATATTGTATTTTAATTAATTAATAAAATAGTTATTTTTCGGATACTTTTTTTTGGTTAATTTTGTCCAAAATATGGTAGAATTTTTTAATAATCATAAATTGAAATGTTTAATTTACAAAGTTCAAAAGTCTTAAAGATTTTTAAAGCATTGAATCCATCAATACAATTAAAAATACATTTCAAACAACAAAAATCATTATCTCAATAAAAATTGTATTATATTTATTAATTAAATTATCACTTAAAATATTACTTAACTTTTACATTTAGTAAATAATTTAATAATTAAACATTAAAATATTAATCGAATTTTTAAATAAATAAATAATTTAATAATTTAATATTAAAATATTAATTAAATATAATTTGAGAGAAGAATTACAATCATTTCTCATTAAATTAAATTTCATGTTTTTTAAATTTGAATAAATATATTTATTATAACAACATTAAAATTTATATTTATAGAATAAAAAACTACACAACTCAGTTTCCAAATTCGTATGCTATGTCTGATCAAAGGGAAAAAGAAAAACTTCCGGAAAAACAATAGCAATTGTCTATTACCCTTATATCGCCCAATATGATATTATGACCCATGCTTCCCACCGAGCGATTAACAAAAATAATCATGTCCCACATGTCTCTCATTAACAGTGTAGAAATGATGGAAAGTGGCAACTGCATCTTGTTTCACCTTCGCTTTATGTTGAATAGTAATGTTCTATATGTGGTAATCATGTCATATAATGTGGATGGTGATGTATTTGTGCGGTTATCCAAGAAACACTAAACAATGCCTCCACATGGAATGCCTCCACATGGAATTCCTCCACTGGTCTACCAACATTACAAAAACATTGGGCATAGTTTAATAATGCAACGTCTTACCACCCATGGTTTATTATGATGAGAGACTTCTCCATCTCATTTTAAGTGGCATTTAAGATCCTTCAATCATTCGATGACTATAACACATTTTTTTCTCAATGGTCAATATTTTGTTCCTTAGATTGAAAAAATAAATAAATAAATAAACATTATGATATATTATTGAGCTTTGATTTTTTCAAAAAAAAAATGTAAAAGGTTATGGTAAATTAAGGGTGGTAGGAGTGGGAGAGGTTATTTTTTGTTCTGATGAAAAAATGGAGATTCAATTTGTTTGGGGCGCAAGGGTAGCAACCAACAATCAAGTTGAATATCTTGCACTTTAGCAAGCACTGGAATTGACAATTAAAAAGAAAATAACCAAAATCTCAATGTTTGGAGACTCAATGATAGTAATTCGCTAGGTGAGGAAAGCTATGGGAATCCAATCTCAGACCTCCCTCCTATTTTACAAAGGATTGTTTTACTTTCTCTGCAATTTGAAAAATTTGAATTTGTTCACATGCTTAGACAATTGAACACAAAGGATGACTCATTGGAAATCATAGGTACCACTTTGGACCAGGGGACCTTAGAATTCGATCTAAGAGTGGTAACAATCTCACATATCCCATAATTTCTAGGAGATATAATGAAGTCCTAAGCTCCACCAAAAATTACTCATGTAGTTGAATGAGCGAATTGGTTTCCATAGAGGAAGCTAACCATATACGTAATCCCCCCTGTAATTATATTTGTGTTAGTAGTTTGAGGTTAAGATTGGATCATCAGGTTACATTAACTCCCCATCCTTGGCGCATTATGATGGAGTACCCCCAAAATTTTCATTATTTCATCTAACGATTGGATCTAGCTCCATGTGGGTACAAATGGTGACTAAGTTTAGCATATCAAGGCGAGTTAGAGCTTACATAGGAGAGGGGAGTCATAACTTGGCAATTGCATTTAATCCTCAATAATATGAAGTTAATCTCACTCCTGAATATAAGTTGGTTGTCATTCTAAAGAATTCATTGTGATTTGAGCATAATATCTAGGCCTTGCAATTTAATGCTCCAGGGTGGTAGATCAGAGGGAAACTTGGTTATATGTGGTGCAATGCAACTCACCTTTGATCCCACTATGCGTTGTGTAAAAATATTTGTGAGAAAAGGTGGTCGTCGTTTCCCGGCTTCAGTTGTGAGGAGACATAAACCTTGGTTATGGCGGCAGAAGGTCAATTGTCCTGTGAAGGCGAATTGGAAAAATTGAATTGTCTCCTAGAATGATTATTGCATTCGTTTGAAGGGCTTATAAAAACTCTAATTCATAAGGGAGCAATAGAGGGAAAGGAATGGATGAAATTCCAGTTGTTAATGAATACAAATATGAATTGTGGAAAAGATAGTTGGAAAGCTTCCAATCAAATATGCCTACTAAATTGGCATTCATGAATATCACGGTGTCTAAGACAACAAAAATATCCAACCGTGGTGTTAAGGTCAATTTGGAAGCGGTTGGGACTAGCGAGGATCAAATGCAAAAAAAAGTGAGGAATGCTTTATGGAAAAGAATAGCAAGCTAAGGATGGTGATGCAACTGTGTGGATACATTGGTAATGAAGGGATACTCTCTATCAGATAATCTATTAAATTTTGAATTCTTCTGATGTTATGTACATACATATTATTTTTAGGAGTTTTTCGTGGAGTCTATAGCTCACTATTGTTTATAGTTGTTGGATTTTTTTTTCCATAAGCATAGATAATCTATCTTTTGGTCTTATGAATGCAATGTGGTTGGAACATGAAGCCTTTTGTAAGGGTTGTGTCGTAGACTCTATGTTTTTAGTATAATACTAAAACCTACCTATTTCTTTAAAAAAAGGGGGGGGGGGGTTATGGTGAATTATTAGGTTTCTTTGAAAGAAAATATTTCAAAAGGTTCTAATAGATGATTAGGATTTTTTGAATAAAATATTTCCAAAGGCCTCAATATACTATTGGGCCTCTTTGAAAAAACATATTTCAAAGGCCTTGAATAGATCATTGAAACTCTTTGAAGTAACATCTTTGGAAACTCCCTAAGGAATTAGCAAGCATATTTGAAATAACATCTTTTAGAAGGCCTTGATGAACTATCAAGACTCTTCAAAATATCAACTCCCATCCTTAAAATAAAACAAGAATTTAAAGGTCACTGAGCCATGAAAATACAAGGTATCCCATTAACTATAATTTGGATGACAACCTTTGAATTTCCAGAAGCAAAATTTGAAGAAAAAATGGTTAAATGCCAGAATATTGTGAAGGTCATGACAGGACATTAGGAACATTTAAAATATAAAAAAATAGCCTAAACATGGAAAGATAAATAGGCTCTCAAACCCATTTATATAAATATGCTTTGACTTACAAAAGGGCCAACAAACCTAATTCAAGGGAACCCTCCAAAATAACAACCTTGGGTGGCATTATAGCCACCATTCAAAGTAACTACTTTGAACATAAAAAATAGGGACTTTTCCCAATCAAATCAATACTTAAAATTATACAAAACCAATTTTCTAACTCAAACTAAGCCTTGAATTCATGACAAAATTTGGACTCAATGTCAATCACACAAGCTAAACACCAATATACACAACAATTCAAACTAGATCTAGCCCATACCATCCAACTTTGGATGCATCAAACACTACCAAAAGGTATAAATTCAAATTCATAACATGAATTTGAACCAAGTTATACAACACATCATATATCCATGAATTTCATATCAATTCATTAATAAGAAAACTATATATTAATAACAATATTATAAACAAGATTTAAATACAAATAAATAAACTTTTCATCTTAAGTTGGACAAAGGAAACTAGCTCTTGGTGAGAAATTTTCCACCCAACCATAGTTAATCAACCTATGAGACCACATGGGAAAGTAAATGAGTCAAATACATGTAGGTAACTCACCCAACTAAATTTATTTTTTTATTTTACAAACTATTTTCCATGGAAGTTCCTAGGAAACACTTTACACAACCTCACCATAACACCCCCTTCACAATCCTACATAAAAAGGAATATGTATCCTTTCTCTACTCAATATTCCCTTAAGAATCTTCTTCCCTTTAGTACTCTTTATTCTGCGTTAAAATTTTTCACCTACCATTTTCCATCAATATTAACTTATAGGAGTTATATCTTGAATCTTAAGCTACACAAAATGAGTAGTAATATATAGGGATTATGGATATAGCCTTCCATCTCTCTCTCCTAGGTTCATGAATTTGTATTCCATAGCTCAACCTAGTTCATTATTGGCTCAAATTATAACCTCCAACATAGCATGGGAATACCCACAAAAATAGATCCCCCCATCCATGGAAAGGAACCAATAACATACCCTCCATTGTAGAACATGGTTGAATAATCCAGAATGGAATGGAATGGAATATAATGAGCCAATGGAATAGTCAAATGAAATGCATGAGGAGAGTGCGAAAGAAAAGAGATGGTTTGATTATCCATGTAGTTTGAATTCTTATGGATATAGAGTCTCTTACACTCTTCTATACTTGTATTCAACCCCAAAACTCTCATAACTAAGGAAGGTGGACTTCCCCAACAACCATCTCCTACATTCAACTATTTTTGTTTGGGATCCTTAATAAGGAACATGCTTAAAATATAAAGGTTAGGAGACCTAGGAAAATTAGGAAGCTCAAGAATATTACAAATAACCCCTTAGATTCCCTTTCCTAATTCCCCTCTAGTGGATTCATAACCCTTCTTGTTCCCTTTCACAACTATCCTTAGACTTTCATAATAATTGCTGAAATAATATTTACATTTCTTGAAAGTACTATGGAAATTCTACCTCATTATAAATCAAAATCATATTAATAGGAAATATATGCATATAAATTCATTAGTAGGGCATGGCCTTGAGCTCCATATTCGGAATTCAAAAAGGATTTACATATTTCACACATGAAGTCATTAATATAACATGACTCTCTTCATTACAATACTTGACACATAATTCAAGCCACTATAATCCCAGGGTCGAAACTAGGCATATAAATGGGTTGGTAAACACTTTAGCAATTCACCATATCAACATTATACATGAGTAGTTTATGTCAATTGAGAAAATGTAATGAGCGGGGAAGTGTTACAACTTCACACTTTACATATACTCTAAATGAGTTCCTCAATGGCATTAGCCATCCCTTGATATATACAAGTGGTTTGTATTTCTTATGTCTAATACACCTCTCTCTACATCTTGGGGTTTTTATAGACTTAATAAATTTTGATTCAATCCTCCCATGTCTTTCCTCTCGTTGTTTGCTGTATTTTCTTAATTTTTTATTATTTTATAACTTTTTATTAGTTTATCCTGCACAAATGTAATAGAGATATGTTATTGGAATGATTTCATGAAGTTGTTGGAACACATTAAGAAGTCCCCATTTCACTGAAATTCAATTCATGAATAGATTCAAATAAATTGATTATTGACTCCTCGAAAGGCCCCATATTAACCATAAAACCCCTTATTAATCCATAGATATTGAGTTATTACATTTATCTATGTGGGCTAGAAACTTTCATTAAAATTGTACCCCCCCCCCCCTCTCTCTCTCTCTCACTACACACACACACACACACGAAGGATATTGTTATGAAACCAACTCACAAAATAGAAGAAAAGATAGATCAACTTAGAAATAAACCTCTTCGAGGGGGAAACCTCCTTTACATTACATAAATAAACAATTCTTGGATGACACAAATGGAAAAACCTACCTTCTCTATATAGGAGTCTAAGGGGTCAAAATATAACAATATGGGGACCAGATGGGCACAAGAATAACAATAATGGGGCTACACCTATGAGGAAAAATAATAACAATATGGGGACTACATGAGCACAACAATAACAATAATGGGGCTACACTAACAATAACAATAAGGGGATACACTATTATCATAGGGACCTAACATGCCCCTCTCCTTCAAAAAAGTGTTGTCCTCAATGCTTGATTACTTTTGTATGCTTCTGTATAAAATTATCATCCTCCCATGTGGAATCTTCAGCGGGTAAGCTTTTCCACTTGCTAAGATCCTCTGAAATTGATCGATTCCGTAGTTGCCGAGTTCTTTTTTCTGTGACTGCTTCAGGTTCCAATATGATTTTTCCTTCCTCATCAAGTTTTGGAAATATTTTCTTAACTAGGATTTTGTCACCTATAACCTTATTTAAGCATGAAACATGGAAAATTGGGTGCACTCGGGAAGATGCAGGAAGCTCCAATGTGTACTCCATAATACCAATCTTTTGCAACACCTTGTAAGGACCATATTACTTTGGTGATATTTTATTATCATTCTTAGCTTGATAAAGGGACATTACTTTGTATGATTGTAGCCATAAAAATACCCAGTCACCTACATCAAAAATTATTTCGCTACGATGTTGATTTGTATGTTGTTTCATCCGATTTTGCACCAAATTTAGGTTATCATTTAAAATTTGGACAACTCATTGTTGATGCTTGATGTGATCTTTCACTGATTTATCATCCATATTAGATTTCATTTCATCCTTCAAACCATCGATCTTAGCTTCCATTTATGCTTTTAAACCATCTATATAATCTTTGGTTGTTTTTTGTAAGATTGAAATTTGTTGCACATGGTCTCATAATTTTGATATATCATGTTGTATTTCTTCCTCTTCATGCGTCATAGTAGGGTTTTTTGATGGCTTATTTGGTGTAGAATGTCAAATTTTAAAATCTGAAATACTACTACAGTGATAGATTTATTTCACCTACTTATTTATGATAATTTATTTATGAATTTATTTTAGTAAATTCTGAAATACATACAATTGCAGTATTCAATTAAATATAAGCAAAGAATAGAACAAAATACATATAACGCAATAGAAAAAATCACGTGTACACATTTATTTTTGGACAATTGTCCCCGGAAAAACATAATGTGGGAAAATCGGTGCAGCAGATGAGGGTTTGTATCATTCTTCAACAATATATATTTTACAATAAGAAGAGAAGCATATTTCTTAAGAAAACACATGAGATAAATTCTTTGAATCCTTTCAGAGAATTTTTAACACTCGGAAGGTACCACAGCTTCCTTTGTGTCACTGCGTGATCTTTTGCACAGTCCCTACACTGGATTGTGTCACTCTATGTGGGGACTCAGTGATGTTACTAGCGCTACCCTATGTGGCCCTTTACATCCTCCTCTTGCTTATCTATGTCATTGTTGACTTCCCCTTCCTTCTTCTGCTTCCGCAACTCTGCCGTGCAACTCTCCCTCTGAAATTGAATTCTATTCCTTCAGAATCGATTTCCTTCGGGTACTGAGTGTGTGCCTGGCTTACTTTCCAAAATGACCCTCAAACATTCTCTAATAATCTTCTCGTTGATGAATCAATGGCCCAAATTAGATCAATAATCAATTGCTAAGATTAAAACATGACTTGATCTTCATTCTCTAGAATATTTTCACTTCGTTTTATTAATACCCTTTAATTATTTAATTTCCATAAGTTTTGACTTAGGGTCAATTATTTTAATAAAACAAAAATCGTATGGAATTTCCATGAAGGGTTTATGGGTTCTTTGGAATACTAATCTCCAAGCCTCGTCAAAAAATTTGAGACTTTGAACACTTTCCAATGCTAAAAAAATCAGCACTCTTTCTTAGCGAGAAAAGTGTTCAAGCAAAATTTCCAACTGCATCTGCTCCGACCTTAAGCCTCTACTACATTGTTGATGTCTCACATTTTGCCCTCATCTACTGCATTGCTGCCCTCTATACTACTTCCCATGAAATCATCTTTGTCACTACCTTATCCATACTACATCTCCCTCTAAATTTCTAGCCTATCCATTCCTCCTACTGGAATGGATTCTTGACCATCGCCAACTTTTCTCTGAAGTAAGAAAACTTAGTCTTACCCAGAGCTTTTGTGACAATATATGCCACCTGCTCTGCTGTTGGATTGTACTTAAATTGTACAGCTCCTCGTTGGACATATTATTTGATGAAGTGACACCTAATTTCAATGTGCTTCGACTGATCATGAAACACATGATTTTCAGAGAGCTTGATGCAACTCTGATTATCACACAAAATTTTGGTCACTTCCATCCTCTTCTTGAGTAAGTTCATGAGAATATTTCGAAGCCATATGGCTTCACACGAAGCTATGCTAGCTGCCATATATTCAACCTCGGTTGTGCTCAGTTCCATGGATTTCTGTTTGCTACTGAACTAGGAAGTCATTCCTGATCTGACACTGAAACAGTACCCACTCGTACTCTTCCGATATACTGGACTTCCTTCCCAGTCTGCATCAGTGAACCCACTCAACTAGATTTCAGTGCCCTTGGTGTACCTCAGTCAAAACACGACTATCCCCCTCAAGTACATGAGAACATGTTTGGTCATTTCCTAGTGAGCCCTCGGTTCTACCATGAACGGACTTAGGGTATTCATGGCATAATAGATGTCTGGTCTAGTATTGACCAGATACATCAATGATCCTATGAGTTTCCTATACAAGGTAGGATTAGCTTCATCATTCTCAGACATGTCGGTTTTATTTCGATCATTGGTGTAGCCATAGGTCTACAGTTCTCCATCTTAAATCTCTTTGGAATATATGTAGTATATCTTCCCTGTCCAAGGAAGATTTCTCCCTTCTGCTTCCAAAATTCCAAACCCAAAAAATAGTGCATCTGCCCTAGATCCTTCATGTAGAATTTTGTAGCTATATTTCCTTGCATTTTTTGATGAGCCTAGATGATCTATTAAAAAAAAGATCATCTACATATAGCACCATTATCAAAGGCTCATCCCCTACTCTTAGATAGCATATGTTGGGATCTGCATTAGTCTTGACAAATCCCATCTGCTACAAGTAGCTGTAAATTCGCCCATACCAGCTCTGAGGGCTTGCTTCAGTCCGTACAAGGCTTTCTTAAGCCTGAACACATGATTTTTCTGCTCAGGTGTCCGAAATCCTTCTAATTGTTCTATGTACACTTCCTCTTATATCACCCCATTCAAGAATGTAGTCTTTATATCCATCTAGTGAATCTCCCATCCCATCTGTGCTGCAAGGGATATGACGGATCTGATTGAAGTATACCGTGCTACTCGGGTGAATGTTTCTTCATAGTCAATCCCTTCCTTCTGTACGTACCCCTTAGCCACAAACCTGGCTTTAAATTTCTCTATACTACCATTTGCAACATATTTAATCTTGTAGATCCATCTTGAACCTACCACCGATATGGCCTAAGGTCTAGGAACTATTTTCGAGACATCATTTGTCATGATGGAGCTATACTCCGCCACCATCACATCTACCCCACCTGATGCTGAGTTGCCTCCTAAAAACTAGAAGGTTATCCAAGTTGTGCTACCAATGTGTGGTACCTGTCTGGTTGCCTGTGTTGCCTCTTCTCATTTCTAGGAGCTCCAACAAACTCCTCTACATCCCTCAGAGTCTATTATAGTTCTCTGCTCATCCTTCCACTGGTGGTGGGTGGATTTACTTGCTCTCCCTATTTCACTTCCTCGGAAAGTCTTTCCTTAGGATCCTTCATCCTTGGAGAGGCACTAGAGCCATATTTCATTGGTCATTGTGGTTGGACCAATGGATTCTCCTCAGACTGCGTAGCTGTAGAAATCTCAGGATTTCTTGAAGGCTCTCTATTCCATGATTTTCATGTCCCATAATACTATTGTCTTCCTACTCTTGGGAATATATATGCGATAAGCTTTCGCATTCTCGCTATATCCCACAAGGTCTCTTTTCTCTGCAGCCTAATCTAACTTCTTCCTCTTCTCATCAGATACATAGCAATACACTATACTGCCAAATATACTGAAGTGGCTCACCTCAGGCTTACTACCAGTGAACACTCTCTCAGGAGTAACCTTACCCAGTGCGTTATGAGGAACCCGATTCTACACATACACGGCTGTATTACAAGCTTCAACCCATATAAATTTGGGCATGTCTTGATCATACAACATTTCCCTTGTAGCTTCGAAAATAGTCATGTTTTTCCTCTCTATGACTCCATTCTTCTCTCGATTATACAAATCAATCCATTCTCTCTTGATGCCTTCCTTTTCACAGAACCTTGTGACGTTTGTCAATATACTCTCCACCATTTTCTGAACATAAGGTCTCAATTTTCTTTCCTGTCAAATTCTCCACAAGAGCTTTAAACTCCTTGAATCACTCAAAGACCTCGTATTTGTTCTTCAGAAAGTAGATCTATTTCTTTCTGGAATGGTCATCGATAAAGGTGAAAAAATAATTTTCACCACTAAGAGAATTCGTAGACATTGGTCTGCTGATATCTGAGTGTATCAATACCAACACACTCTTGTTCCTATTGTTGCTTCTTGAAAATGCTGCCTTGGCATAATTTCCTAATACGCACCCTCTGCAGACATCGTCTCACTTGGTGCTAATTTTTGGAACTCCCGTGACAGTCTTCTTGAGAATTCTCAAGGATCCATGATGTAGATGCCCCATTATTATATGCCATAACTCATTCAAATCTTTCTCATCAGTACTGTCTATCAGAGCCATTGGGGACTCAAGCTGTAACGTGTATATTTTATGGCTCCTGACTCCGATTTGTGCCTTCCTTTTCCAACTTGGGTGTTTGACGTAAAATTTGTTGCCAATAAAGTATACATCGTAACCCTTGTTCTGAAGTTGAGACACAAAGAGTAAATTCATCCCCAATCCTAGTACATGCAGTACGTTGGTGGCTTGAAACTTGTTGCCAAATTTTGTTTGAAATATTATGGTGCCTCCTCCAATAAGGGTACATTTTTCCTTGTTTCCCATAGTGATTTGAAAATTCATCTGCTCCTCCTAGTAGCTGGAGAAACATTCTTGAAATCCTGTCATATGAGAAGATGCTCCACTGTCAATATACTAGATCTATGGATAGGCGATGCTTGACACAAAAGCAAAATCATCTTCTAGTCCGGATGTTGTTATTAATCTGTAATTTTCTAGAGATTGTGAGAACTAATCACATAGACCAACATCAAACCAACATGGGAAACTGGGATCTAGCCCTGCCAGCTTTAGAGAGGGCTCTCTCTATAAGATTTATCTTTGTTTGGATAATTTTTTAGGCTAGTTATCATAGTACTTGGGGTTTTGAGTTTGTTTTGGATTTTGGGGGATTCATTGTATTCAATTTATTAATATCTATTGGGCAATGGAGTCAAAATATAACTGGATGGTTGCATCAAATTTTCACAGAGTAAACACAGGGAAAGATAGGAATATTTACCGGATCTTTTCGAATTATAAATGGATTATGAAAAAAATATGAACAGATTCAACAGAACTAAAGAGCAATTAAGAATTCTTTAGTTTGGCTCTCAATGGAAAAAATTATGATTGTAAACATAGCCAAAATAAGGTACTCAAAAGTAAATCCTATTCATCACACTCTCTACTTTACAATTAGAAATTAGATGATTACAAAGAAAGATAAAAATGAAACATAAGAACATGAGAAAAGAATCACCATTATTTAAGCTACAAGAATCCTGTGAATGGTCTGATTATTATTGATGCTCCAGTGATTTGAAAAAGCTTACAGTACTCCAAAATACAGTAACGATTCTGATCTCAATCAATCGACCTTTGATACTTCCAAACCTAAAGTATTTATATAAAAAATTACAATAATACTGTCTCGAACAGACATAATATTTTTAGGCTTAAACTTGAACTAAAAACTCTAAATTATTACAAAATTATAGTCTCGATGGAATGCGTTATGTAGAGCAGGTGCTGATGTAGTGGGACAGTTAGGACATGGACCACCTTTTACTCATATGTTGGCAGACTAAATGTTGTGCTGAAAAATGAATTGTTGTATGAACGGACTGTTGAACGCCTTTTGTTTCCCGACTCGACCTTTCTGTCTTTTTGTCACCCAAAATCCTTTTTCCATGTTAAAAAAAATTTTTAAAACAAAAAAGTGTGAAAGACCAATATACCAGACTCGAAAACTTTTAGATTTCAATTCTGAAGTCGCATCGCATCCACACATTTCGCAATATTTAGAGTTTAAGTTTATGAAGAATTTAATCGGAGATGCGATGCGAAGTGGGAAGTGACGTGGAGGGATTGGTGAGATTGGACCATAGCGCAAATTGAAACTTTTAAGTTTTATTTATAAGCGTGGAGGAGGTAAACACTAAAAAATACGAATTACGAAGTGCGGGGAGGAGGTAAGTGACGCGGCAGGGGAAAGTGGGAACAGACCACAGCGAAAATCACAACTTTTAGGTTTTTTTTATAAGCAGCGGGGCTTTAAAATCTAAAACTTGCGAAGTGCAGAGAGAGGGACCCACCCACATCGCTCATCGCAGAATTTAGCATTTGGGAAATAAGGTAAACACTTAAAACCGCAAAGTGTGATCCGCCCTGATTGGACGATGATGTGTCAGGGAGAAATGGAGCCCATTGCAATTGGCGGAGTTTTAAAATCGGCGAATGTTTTATGCAGTAAGGAACAGTTTCTAAGGTTTCATGTATTGCAAACAGATGTGAAGTGGGGGGCGGAGCCGTTGTGGTGGGCCATTCACCACATCGCAAGTTAAAGAAAATAGATTGTAGGCACTTCAAAGGTAATTTAAACAAATGCGATGTGATATATAAGGTAATTTAAACAAATGCGATGCGATATATCGCAAGTTTTAAAGTTTAGTTGTGATGGGAAAGGTTTATAATATGCGATCTGCGATGGATGGTGGGGAAGAAAAGGTGACGTGGAGAGTTGGACCACTTTAATCGCAATCGGGGAATAGGAAGTGGGAGTAAACAATGGTATAGTGGTGAAAGGTAAAGTAAAATGATATAGCGGAAAAAGGTAAGGTTTAATGCTTTTCAAATGAAAATGAAATGGAAGGGAAGTGTGGCAGGTAAAATGGGTCCCACTTCATTGTATATTGTCCTTAGAAAGGTTTGTAGGAGATGAAAATCAAAGGGTTTTTGAGATTTGGCCTATGGGAAAAGTGATTTTGAATGTGCGGGATTATAATGAAATGTATGGAAATATATGAATGGGGAAGAAAATGTAAATAAAGGGAAATGAATGAAATGAAAGTATGGGGGGGATATATGTTATGGTTTAAAACTTTAGGATATAAGTTAATAATCAAAATTTAAACCATACAAATAACTTTTCCATAAGCGCATTTAGACTAGAAGCCAATCAAAAACCTTTAAAACATAATGAAGCTTTTCTTTTTCTTTCTTTCTTCCCTACCATTTTACTTTGCCTTCTTTATTTAGAGCATCTACCACCTAAAATTTTATTTACATGGATGCCTACAAAAATAATAATCTTCCTAACATTTTTAACTTTTTTATTCATTTGCATCCATATCCTACCTTAACATTTTGAAAAGTTTAACTACTTATGCTAACTTATCAAACAAATGATGTTACAACATCTCCCTTGGTTCAGATTAAACTATTGAACCAAATTTGATTTTTTATCTAACTAATCAATATGTCAAGATTAAACAGTTTGACAAATTATTTTTCACTACCTATTGACAAGAAATTTAAACCTAATTCAATCATGCTTAAACTATATGATTTAACTTTATTGAACTATTTGTGGCATTTTAAACAAGTTGCACACAATTTATTTTCAGAAATAAGCTAAAATAATAGTGGCATTTGGATGTGCAACACTTTCATAATTTACTGTTTTTCTTCTTTTTTATGGGGTTCACATCTTATATTTTTTATTTATAACATATACCCTCTTTTGGTTTTTTAATTTTATTTCCTTTTTTTATTTATTTTGAAAAATATTTGTAGATTGGATATCATTTTACAAAGTAAAATTGACAGATAGAATAAACTAAGTCACCTTGATATCTTATGAAATATAGGACCCTAACAGATGCCAGAATTGAAATTTCATGATCCCTCTATTCCTTCATGCGTTCTGGAGAACTGCGTTCCTTAGGCAGCCTCCGAAGGGAATGTACATTCCAAGGGGACGTGTGTGGCTTTACCGTAGCCCATTTCGTAGTTCTCCCCTGACACTACTCCTGGACTTTTTCCTTTTTCATCTCCTTTCCCACCTTCTTCCCCTTGGTCGGTGTGGACACGACCTCTTCAACTTCAGGAGTTACTTCCAATACTTCGTCAGATGTCATCTCAATAGAGGTTGCAGCCTACGATGATTCAGTGGGGTTGGTCGTAGTCATTATTGCACAGAAGATGAACTCAGGGTTGTTGTTATCAAAGGCAGTGGCGCACCTAGACATGAACAAAGTACAGTGTTTACCGGAAATCGCAAGGCATTGGAATTTCGAGAAGCAAAAAACCCAATTCTGACCTGCTCCCCCCATATTATAGCTTGGGATGGGTACCAACAGTCGGATGAGACTTAACTAGAACTTACCATCAAAGAAACAGTAAAAAATCTTCCAAAATCTTCGCATTAAATGCCAACTACCTGCTCCCTTCAACGGAAAAATTTTAGTTTTACCCAGTTTTACTATTCCAATAGCTATTTTTCACAGCTATGTACTGCCCTTGTGCCCAGCACACCCTTTCGTGCCTCCTTACCTACGGTCGACCCCTGCACGCACGTCGGCCCTGCCTTCGTTCTTCCTCTTGCATGTGCGCAACCATCCTTATACAACTACTCCCACCATATAGTCATTTGGCCCTATATGGTTTTAGACTGTTGCCATTAACGTACCCCAGCAAGGGGTCTCCACGCAGGGTAGCCAATCTAACCGCACCGCCATTCATAATTTCCATTACCGCATAAGGACCCAACCAATGTTGTCAGAATTTTCCTGGGTGGCATGCAAACTGGCTGTCATATAGGAGTACTAGCTCATCTTCCTTAAACGACTTCTGTCGAATATGCCTATCATGCCAGGCTTTTTCCCGAAACTTCTAAACTTGCTGATGAAAATGAGCCATGAACCGATCCAATTCTAAGGAAACTAGATGTGCTAAGCGTTCCTCCATGATTGCAGGCTCCACCATGTTTGTAAAGGCCACAATACGTAGGCTAGGGACGATGTACTCCATGGGCATAATGGCCTCCTTCCCATAAACCATCTAAAAAGGTGTATTCCCAGTCAATTGTTTGCACATGGTTCGGTAGGCCCAAAGTACTAACGGGATGCGCACATCCCAATCTCTTCGATAAAAATTATAGACCTTGGAAAGCACCTATTCCAAAATTTTATTGAAAGCTTCCACTGTTCCATTAGCCCATGGGTGATACGGGGTACTCTTCACATGGTGGATCCAGAATTCCTCAGTCAAAGCTTGAATTGTTTCGTTAATAAAATGCGTACCTTTATCGCTCATCAAGATCTTCGGACAACCAAACCTGGTCAAATTATGGTCATAGATAAAGTGCACAACCGTATCTACAGTGCAGTCCTTCATAGCCTATGCTTCCACCCATCTGGTTACATAATCATTTCCAGTGAGGATGTAGCGAGCACCTGTCTTCTTACTTGGGGGGTTGAAGGGTCTGATAAAGTCTATAGCCCATTTATAAAATGCCTACAGGGCCATTTGTGGTTGTAAGGGAATCTCATCCCTGTGCGAAGTTCTTCCCATCCGTTGGCAGGCATCGTAGGCTTTACAATATGCGTGGGAGTCGCTATGCAGTGTGGGCCACCAAAACCCAGCTCTTAGTACCTTCTACGCAATTTCTTTACCTGCATAGTGGCCTCCTACCACTCCTCCATGGGATTCTACTAAAATGGCTTGTATTTCATGCTCTAGCACATACCTTTGCAGCACCTCATCAGCTCCCAGCTTCTACAATTGGCCCGCAATGATGGTAAATTCAGCTATGTAGGTTACCAATTCTCTTTTCCATTGTACCGAGTAGTCTGCAGGTGCCATCCCCATAGTTAATAACTGAATAATATCTACAAAGTTCTCTTCAACCACCTTAATAGAAAACAATTGCGCATCGGGCAAGACTTCTTCTAGGTTAGTTGGTTCTTCACCACTCTCGATTCAGGACAAGTGGTTCAGTCTCGCATTTAGTCTCCCAGGCTTCACAATTATCTCAAAATCATATTCCTAAAATAGTAGTAACCATCAGCAAATATTCCCTCCCAACATAGGCTTATTGACTAGGTACTTCAAATTTTCAATGATTTATGAACATCTTGAAGTGCCCTCCTAGTAGATAGTGTTAGTATTTCTGTAGGGCATACACCATTGCTAGTCCCTCACGTCCAGTAGTAGAGTAATTACGTTCTGCGCTAGAAATTTTTCTACTAGAAAACGCAACCAGGTGTTCAATGTCCCCTTCCCAGGGCTACGTGAGGATAGCTCCTAGGGTGATCCCTGAGGAATCCACATGGACATGAAAAACCTTTGCCTAGTCAGGAAATATAAGGATAGGTGGAGAGACCATGTTTTCCTTGAGTAGCTCAAAACTCTTCTGACACTTTGCGTCCCAGAAAAAAGAAATGTCCTTCTTTAGCAGATTCTCCATTGGTGACGTGATCAGTGTGTACCTTTAAATAAACTTCCTATAGTAGCAAGTGTGCCCGAGGATGGAGCACAGCTGCTTCTCAGTTGTGGGGACTACTAAATTGATAATAACTGCCACCTTGGTTGGGTCAACCATCGATCCTTGCCGACGGACCAAATTTCCAAACAAGATCTCGAAAGGTACACATAATATGCACTTTTTAATGTTTAGGAAAATTTGGTGCTTTTTGCAAGCATCCAACATCATGCGCAAGTTCGATACGTGCTTCTTCACCAATCCAAATACTATCCAATTGTCAAAGTATACTTCCAGAAACTCGTGAATGAATTCCTTGAACACTGCCACCACCACTTGTGAAAAGATGGCAGGGTCATTTTTGAGCCCAAAGGGCATGACGGTGTATTGGAATGATCCCCATTCAGTTGCGAAGGTAGTTTCGCTACGATCTTCAGGAGCGATTCTAATCTGATGGTAGCCTGAAAATCCATCAATGAACGAGTATGCTTCCTGACCTCCCACACTGTCAAGAATTTCATCAGAGAATGGTGTAGGGAAAGGATCATCTACACAAGCATCATTCAACTTGTGCAAGTCTACGCAGATTCTTATTTCCCCTTTAGTCTTCTTTTCTTGGACAACCATCGGCTTAACCAATAAGACTGTTCTACAGGTTCGATGATACCTACAGCTATCATTTTATCGATTTCTTCTCTGACTTTCTGCTTATATTTGGGGTTCAATCGGTAAGGTCGATGCTTGACAGGGTGCGCATCTAGTTTTAAGGTGATCCGCATGACACCCAGGTCCCCTACAATACCTTTTAGCTCTGAAAATTTTGTGGGAAACAGATCCTGATATTCAGTGAGCAGATCTGCGACTTTTCCAATGGTATCCTCATCCCAGTAATCCCCAATTCTAGCCATCTTGGGTTGTTCTTCCGTTCCAATGTTTCCTTCCCTTAATTTGAGAGGCTTAGTCACATATACTGCTTGTAATGGGGGTCCGGCAACTATGTGTTCACCCTCAGACTTGGGATAGTGATAGTTTTTTGTTCCTCATCACACTCTTCCACTTATATATTCTAACAGTTGGCAATATGTTGCATTTGCACATCCCAAGTTGGTTCCCCACATTCTATGCAAGGGCACAATTCATAAAATACTAGAGCATCTATGTCCTGTGGGGCCTCTTCTAATTTCTCAGTCCTACCTACTAGTCTGAAAGTCCCCAAAAACCCTTCCTTCATGGTGTCCTAGTGGCAAGTGCGCTGATGTAGCTCCGCATATAAATACCATGTGGTGGGGATAGGTCCCAAGGTGTGGATAAACATATGGACCCATTTGCCCCAAGCCCTTTCGCACCATACTTCCATCCATACAGACAAGTGCTTGTGTGGGTCCCCACGGCCGAGAAAATATCCATGGGTAGGTTCACCAGAGGTTTGAATCATAGGATCATCATTCTATGACATTCCTCCCAATCCTAGAAAGTCCCCTTATGAGTTTCCCACCACCACGCAAGTGTCGCGCGCATAGCTAGGTTAAGTGCCCACATCCTTCGTTCCCTTGAGACTTTTTCTTCGAATGCTCTAATAAAATCCTTAACACTACCAGAATCATCAAAATAGGGTAGCTCTCTTACCTCTGAGGAGATACATTGGAAGCTCTTTGTGATCTTTAGGCATCATAGAGAAGATATGTCATGCAACCAGTTTTGCCAATTTTCTATCTCCGTTTGAGTCAGAGAGACATCCTCTATCCTTCTCCCAGCAGAGCATGCCATCAGCCGTAGGATTAATCCAATCCTCATCCCGGGAAGTCAGTGTGTATATATGATCAACGTTGTCCTCTTTGCGCACTAGTTATGTGTACCTCTCACCCTCTGCCGGGTCTAAAGGGACTATTACTCGCGTACCTTGGTTCTCAAAAACCATGCTTATTTTTTTCAAGTTTATAATACCTCTCATGTATATAGCCTAGTCCATTCCTAGGAGTTCAGGGTAGGGGTACGCATCCTCTACAATTTGAATCACCTCAAAATATGCGTATACCTTAACTCCTGCAATATCTACCATAATCTTTGATAACCTTCCTAGTGGTATGATATTTTGTTGGTTAGCCATGAACAGATGTATAGTAGACCATTCCAGATTGGGTTCTCCCATCCTCTGCCAAGTCTGTTTGGGCAGGACATTTTCATCTGACCCTAAATCCAGTATGACTTGGTCCATTTCATAACCACCAAACTGCATAGTTAGCCGCATTTCCCGACCAGTGTGTTTCTTATGCTTATAGATTTTTTGGACATCTTTAACTTCTGTTGGAGGATCAACATTTTCTGTGCACCTGTCTATTAATGCTTGAAGGTTCTCCATTGCCTTCTAGTTACTTAGCAACTTCATACATGCTTTCAAGAATGGCTTAACTTCTTTTCCCGCTTTTAGATCCATTGGGGCCTTTGAGGTAGACACCTCATTTTTGGTAAATTCCTTTCTAGCTTCCAGGAAGGTTTCTTTCTCCTTCTGTAGTTTCAAGCTTTCCTTTTTGTGAGTGGCTTTTCTGATAAGGGGTTTTGCTACATCTCTTTCCTCAGCTCCTCCGGTGTCCATGCCACTGCGTGTAGTTATGTTATACTAGGTCCTTCATCACGCGGCTCCACCTTAATCCTTTGTAAATTCTGCATCGGTTTTTGTTGTTTTTCTTGCATATTTTCTATTAGTACATGATAGTCTTCGATCACATGATCCAGCTGCCTGAAATACTTTCAAGATTGGCGTGGAGGGTTTGAACAGTCCCTTGCGAAGTGTCCCACCTCCCCACAATTATAGCATATCAATTTCCCTCTTCCCCGACATGCGCTTCCACCTCTCCCTCCCCCTCAGCCTCTTGCAGGGGAGCCTCCCCATCCAGAGGAAGATAATGGTGATGAAGGGTCAGATTGCACCCTATACAGGTTTCCTCTATCTATCATTAAATCATAGGTCCGGTTTTGTTCTCATCATTTCCTATAGATGAGCGGAATATGCACCACTATTGCTTTAATTCTGGGATATAGGCACCAAGTTGGGGGCAGTGGTTGGTATCATGTAATCCGGCTACCTGGTAGTTGACACACCATAACATGGGGTTGCTTGGTCTCGCAGCTTCTTTGGGGAGAAATGGGTTAGGCCCCCCGACCTGCATGTAGTCTAATAGCAGAGGGAAGTGATCCTTGGTGTGGCCCGTCACCCTACACCTTATGCACCAAATGTCTGAGCTAGCTTATATCCCCGCTCCTTTCAAAATTTCTAGATTTCTAGGTGCATTGCCTCCAACTAGCCTTGGATCTGCTGCACTCCAAACTAGGGGTCATCCCTTGGCACAACTTTTAACTTCATGGTGACTTATAGGGATTTTTCTTGCGTATCGATCATCTGCTGACCCATAGGTCCATGCAAGTGTGGTAGTAGTATGGAAATGAACCATTCCTTGTGTTTTCTATCCTCATACTTAAATTCTCCATCCCTGATAACTTTATTCAGCCACTGATCAGCCTCCCATATGGAGCTTCTGAAACTGTTGTTTTAAGGCATCATTAATTTCCTATATTGATGGATCCGCATGCTGGCCAACGTACCCCATGAACCAATCCAAGGCCCTTCCTTCAAAGGCTATAGATATTTGTGCCCTTTTCACACCGTCGCTAGCAACATTCTACACAGTCCATATTGATTCCACTACGAACCAAAATCGTTCCATGTCTTCATTCCCCACACCATTAAAGATGGGTAGCTTCATGTGTGTGGCCATATCATCTTCTAGTGGTGGCAGAGGGCTAGGAGAGTTCTTTCCCTTACTTTGATTTGACAATGGTGTACCCAGGGACCTAGTTTCTGTGTGCGTAGGTGGCTCTCTTAAGGGACTATAGACGGATTTGTCCCCTGCTTGATTGAACATGTAGTCTTAACCACTTCGCGTCGTACTTCTGATCTGATCATAGGTCATTCACTCAGTGTGGCTACACACAATAGCATCTTAATTAGTAGCAACAACATTTGCAAGAACTTTCGAAGGAATCCCTTAAATAACCTTCGCTCAGCTTCAAAAGAAGATATGAATTGATCAACTGCGAATTCTATTACAAATCCTCCTAGCACACTATCCACCCAGTGCTCTACAGTCCGGGTGATTTTGTTATCTACCTTCTCCAATTGTTGGATTGATTCCGGAGTCCACTTCGTAACCTGATTGTCCTTCCAACAAGTTTGGAACTGTACTAACCTTGCTAACCACTCCTATAGTTTGTGTGCGAATGTTACAAAGAATATTTAATATACCTCCGTAAAGATATTTTTTTTCCACTTTTCAAAAATCAGCTTTGTGCTGTGATTCTCTTTTATGGAAAATTCTTGAATCTGTTTTTTGAACCAGTCTTCAAGCTCAAGCTTCTCAGGTCGCCAATAACCTCATGGCATTACGCGATCTTTCTCTCAAAATGTTCCCAGTCCCGGCAACGGAACCATTTTTTGGCTTGAGGGGTCCTGACCCAGGTTCGGATTTAAGGTTTTCCAAAAAACCCCTATATTACTGACCCTTTTGGCAATGACCTGCTTGCGTAGGCCAATGTCTCACCCGAAGTAGTATGGGAGGGTGCTAGAACTAGGTTTCCGCACCCTGAGAGAAAGAAAGCCAATTGAGACAACTCGGTTAAGATCTATCAAGTTTGTGCAAAAGAAGTATTATCGCATGGCCATTAACAGTATATTTTGCAGAATGTGAAGCTCATAAACCATAGATATCACGTAAGCATAAATAAAGCAACTATTATTAATCAGATCTCAGTAATACCTTTGCATCCACGTGCGTATAAACATTAATCAACATACAGAATCATTTTAATAACACAAAAGCAGCTAGTTCTTATAAAGCAGAGATACTTCAGCAAATTTATCATTCATTAACATTCAAAAGCCCACTTACAGACCTAATTCCCAACCCGCACACACAGCTAGAAGGTCCGCACATAGCAGGACTGAGGATCTCCGTGCACACAACCAGCAGGAGTCATTAACCAAAAACAGATCTCAACAGTTCGCATCTAGCATAAATCGTACTTAGCCTACCTCTAGACCCAATCTATCCATCTATTTATAGCATCATAAACTGCGCCATTCTATGGTCCGCAAACTGGTTTGTGGACTCTTGGTCTACCCTTTGACCCATTACAATAGATTGGGGGCTTTAACCCTCCCCAAAGCCCCTGCGCTAGACTAAGTATTACAAAATTTATATAAAAAACACAGCTAGGGGACCCCGTTCCAATAGAACCCTTCCGGGTTGTTGCTGCATCAATGTCAGATATTTGTTCCATTGCAGAATCTCCTCTTCCGTTACTTGTATTTTTCCCTGATACCATGTGAAAAATTCAAATCTTAAATACTACTACAGTGATAACTTTATTTCGCCTACTTATTTATGATAAGTTATTTACAAATTTATTTTAGTAAATTATGAAATAAATACTGTAGTATTCACTTTTTTTTTTACAGAAACGGTTATGAGATATATTAACTGCTGGGTCTAAATGCCAGATTTCGGGTTACAATGAGAGGGAGAAGGGCCCAGGAAGTATCAATAGCCAAAAGTTCTATGAGACTTGTGGACAGCTTCCAGCTCTTTTTTACTACAATTATGCACTCGATTTTTGTGATCTCACCTAGCTTAAAAATACAAACAAATTGATTCAATAGCAAGCAGTAAAACATTTAAGCTGGCAGATTACGGAGTTGGATCCCATGTTTCGTCCTCGTCTCGAATTATTGCTCCAGCAGAGATGAGGACAGCTTTATTTGCTTCAAGGTCTGCTTCTTTGTTGTTGTCCCTAAATACATGATAGTAGCTCAACTCTTTAAACAATTTCCCCAAAATTTTGATTCTGGATATCAACCTTACCAATCTAAGATCCCGGGGGGAGGAGTTTGTCGCCATAATTTTGATTATCACTTGGGAATCCCAAAAAACATTAACCTCCTTGATTTCTAGATTCAAGAGCCATTTAAGGCCTTGAAGGAGGGCCAGTGCCTCTGCTTGAATGCTGGAGTTGATCCCCAGACCCCATGCAAAGCTGTGGATCAAAACACCTTCAGCATTTTTTACAATACCTCCTGCTCTAGCCCTTCCTGGGTTACCCTTTGATGCCCCATCAAAGAAGAAAGAGTGCACCTGTTGCTTGGAGATCCATTCTTGAAACTCAGCATTGTTCTTCCCCCTTATTTTCCAATATTCAATGAGGGAAATGTTGCTGGCGGCTTGGAGAAATTGCAGGTTAAGGGAGGTACCCCAGACTAAATCTAATTGAGTAAGATTTGAGGCATCTTTTTGATTATCCAAGCTCTCCTTTAACTAGAATTTTATCTTGGCCGCCACCACCTTGACATCATGCTTAGTATCTCTAAATATTCTGCTGTTTCGCTCAAGCCAGATCTGCCAGCAGCAGATTTTGGGGAGGGCAGACCACGCCTTTTTTATCACTTTGTTTTTGGGTGGAGGACCGGGGTAACTGTTCTGCCAATTTGCAAAAAGATTAGAAATAGAGGAGGGAAGGACAAAATTGGGGTTCCAGTAATCCATCAGCTCACTCCAAACCTGCACAGTGAATTTACAATTCAAGATCAAGTGTGTGGCACATTCCACATTTTCTCTACACAATGAGCACCTGGACGGACCATGGAAACCTCGTTTCTGCAGTTTGTCATCTGTAAGAATTTTCTTGTGGCAAAGAAGCCAACAGAACATGTTGATTTTAGGTAGAGAGTGCAGACACCAGATCGCAGTCCAAGGGGCAGGATCCGAGGGAACGTGAGGCCTCAAGGTGAGCTTTGCGTAGCCTTGGGCTACCGTGTAACCTGCAGCCAGTAAACCCCAGCCACGCGAATCTCTTCTGCGCAGATGAATGGGGCAATACCGTTCAGCATGGAGCGAAGACAATTACAATCCTGAAGGAGATCCGGAGGCACGTCAAAGAAATTCTAGCCTACCCAATGCGTCCCATCCCACGTGGAGATATCCCACAGCGTAGTTTTCCCAGCAGAAGTCAACCAGCAATGAATCGCGTTCAAAGAGGAACAGTCACCAATTGGATCGCGACCCAGAATACAATCTGTCCAGATATTTATCTTCTTACCATTTCCAGGAATCCAATAGGCGTTGGAGCTGATCAGGGGGGCAGCTTTGAAGCAGAGCCTAGCAAAGGGAGAGACGCCTTGGGGGAGAGGACCATCTAGGCATCTGAGTCTCTTGCCTTTAAAATATTTCTTCCAGAGTGCTAATTGGGCCCAGAAAGGCTTGGGCGCAATGATTCTCCAGAGAAGCTTGGCTCCCATGGCTATGTTCTGAAGAGAGAGATTCTTGAAGTTTAGCCCCCCCTCCCTCAGCGGTTTGGAGACAGTCTCCCAGTTAACCAGAGGGAATTTCCTCTCATTATGTTTGCCCCCCTTCCAAAAGAAGTTTCGAATATGCTGTTCCATTTTCTGAAGGATGCCAATTGGGGCCAATAGAACAGAGAATTGAAATAGGGGAAGACTGCATAGGACAACTTTGATGAGGACAGACTTGCTCGCAATATTGAGCCAGGTGAGCCCCCAAGCCTGGAGCTTATTTTTGAATTTTTCCACTTGGGGGAGCCAATCCTTACTGTAGGCCCTCTTGAGGAATATAGGAAGCCCAAGGTATTTGAAAGAAGTCCAAGCTGGAGAGGCTGCAAAGCCAAAACATCTTGCAATGGAGCTGAGCAAGCTGGGAGGAGTATTCCAACTGTAAATATGGCATTTCCCCTTGTTGAGGCTACTTCCCGACACCATACAATATTCATCTATAGCTTCTTTAAAGCTGTTGGCTGAATGTAGTGTTGCAGCCCCCAGCAGCAAAGTATCATCGGCGAAGAGGGCGTGGTCGATGCTTTTAACTCCTCTGGCAATGCAAAGCCCTGTGATCTCCTGCTCTTGCATTTTCTTGTTTAGATAGAAACTGATAACGGAGGCCTAGAGGACAAACAGAAGGGGAGAAAGAGGGCAGCCCTATCTTAGTCCTCTTGTGGCTTTGAAGAATTCCACTGCTCTGCCATTAACAAGGGGAGCAATCCAAGGCTCTGAGATACAGGCCCGAATCCAGTTTATAAAGTTCTCCCCAAATCCATTTTTTTTCAGAACATTCAAAAGGAAACAATTCCTGACTCGATAGAAGGCATTAGCTAAGTCCAGTTTGACAACCATACCTCTTTCCTTACGCTGCTGACTTGAGAGAATTACCTCTTGAACCAAAATGAAATTGTCCACTAGCTGTCTACCGTGAATAAAGCCCCCTTGATTTTCAGGAATGATTGTGGGGAGAAGATATTTCAGCCTGTTTGCTATTACTTTGGTGATCAGATTATAACCAATGTTGTAGAGAGAGATGGGGCAAAATCTGTTGAAGGAATTGGTGCCTTTCTCCTTGGGGATGAGAGCAAGGAACGCAGAGTTTGTGCTGCCTCCCAATTTCTGACAGTCTTGGGATTTTTGAACCATTTTGTAGAGATCTTTTTCCACAATGTGCCAACAGGATTGCAGAAATCTGGTGGTGAATCCATCTAGTCCTGGTTCTTTGTCAGGATCCATGGCAAATAGAGCATTCTTGACCTCAGCCTTGGTGACTTTGGCTTCTAGAAGATGGTTCATCTCAGCAGAGATTGAAGGGGGGACCCAGTCCAGAAGATCAGAATTTTGAATCAGATTCGCATCCTCACTGTACAACTTCTAGAAGTGAAGAAAAGCTGCTCATTTAATGCTTGCAAAATCTTTATGGTTGGAATTTTCATCCTTAATCTCAGATATGGTGTTGAAGCATTTTATGGCTTGAGTTTTCTTGTGAAAGAAAGAGGAATTTCTGTCTCCCGCTTTGAGCCATAGGCAACGAGACTTAATCCTCCAAAACTCTTCTTCTGCCAGGCAGGCTTTGTGGAAGTGTTGTTGGAGTTGAATCTCCTTATCGAGGATTTCTCTAGTTACATATGCCTCTTCCGAAAGAAAGTGGTGTGCTTCCAGTTGACTTTGGAGATTTTTCCTTTCAGCTGCTGGGTTAGAAAGAGTTTTGGCCCAACATTTTAAGGCAGCTTTCGTTCTTCTGAGTTTTTCTTCCCACACGAAGAAGGGTGATCCATTGACTGGCTGAGACCAACTTTCTTTGACAATCTGCATGAAATTGGATTCCTTGACCCAAAGGGGGCTAAATCTGAACGGAATGGGGCCGAGGTCGAGGTGAGCCCGGAGATCAAGCTTGATAGGCTTATGATCAGATATGCTGCAAGGAAGGATTTGCATACTAGCATCTAAACCAAGCAATAGAAAGGAACTTTGTACAAAAAATCTATCCAGTCTTGCTGCTATGTGACCAGGGCCTAATCTTTTGTTTGACCAAGTGAACTTACCTGAAGAGGGCTTGATGTCCAGCAAATCCCAATCTTGCAGAAGATCCTCTGCCCATTCCCTCGCCGGATCTCGCACAATGCAGCCTCCTCTCTTTTCAGAGGAATGCAATGTGAGATTGAGGTCACTTGCAATAATGATGTTGTCAAGGTTCCCTAAATCTGCCTGGCTTCTTATAGAGTCCCAACAGGCCTTTTTTTCTCCAGCATTGGCCGGTACATATACATTAAAGAGACAAAAGTATTCTTTAGTGACAAGATGCTGCATTTTTAGGAGCAACCAATGAGTGTTTGAAATTTTAGAAATTAGCGAGAACTTGCTATCATTCCAAAGAGTGCCTAACCCTCCAGAGGCTCCTCGGGCTGAGACAGCTTTTGCTTTGCTTTTACTCCATATTCTTTTACTTGTTTGGAGGAAGACTGCTTCCTCCATCTTAGTCTCCTGGATAAGGAATATGTCCGGGGCTTCTATTCTTATTAAGTTTCTTGTTGCCTCTTCCTTGATCTTTCTCCCCATACCCCTACAATTCCAGGAGACTATTTTCATTATTTACCTTTGTTCTGCTGGGCTCCCTTGGAGCCTTGGGGCTGGTTTCTCACCATCTTTGGCTTTTTTGCTAGTAGCTTCTCCAGAGTTGGTTGGCTGCCCTGTAACTTGTCCTTGTACGTTTCCTGCTCTCTTTTCTCCTGATCTATTTTGCGACCTCTTGTGGATCTCCTAACAGTGGCCTGAGAGTCACCTATTTCTCCTTCCTCCTCCGAATCTTCCAACTCCTGGTCCTCTTCCTCGTCTTCAACATGTATTTCTTTTGATCTTTCTGCAACACTTGCGTCTTTGGAAGACATAGAGGGAGTCCCTTTGACCGGGGATGCTGTCTTTTGAACCTCCACCTCCTGGGTGTCCTCTTGATGCAAGCTTAGGAGTTCGAACTTGTTTTCAGGAGCGGACTTAGTCGGGATCTGCTGAGAAGAGGCCTGTTGGCCTTTGCCACTAGGGCCTCCCGGCTTTTGAGCCTTATGGGAGGTTTTGGAGCGCTTGACTTGATTCCATCCGTCCTCCTTCCCTTGCACAACCTCATTGTTGGATTGACAGCCTCTGGCGAAGTGGCCATAGACATGGCATTTCCGGCATTTGAAGGGCAGCTGCTCATAGTCCAGTTTCTGCACATGCGTCCAGCTACCGAATTTGATTTTGATGGCCTCTGGTAGCCCAACCTCCATATCTACTTCCACGCAGATCCTAGCGCAGTCATACTGGTCCTTGTTGTTTGCTCGATCGATGAACTTCCCAAGGGCATTTCCAATATGCATCAGAGAATCCCAGTTCCAGCAGTGAACTGGCAGATTTGGGAGTCTAACCCACACCGGGACTGCTTTGGGCACATCCACAACAGGATCGAAGTCTGGAGTCCACTTATTTAGATACAAACCCTGGGGGCCCATGAAGTAGGGGCCGTTCTGGAAGATCAGATCTTTCTCATCTTTTGAAGTGAACTCGAAGAGGAAGTAACCTCTCCCCAAAAAATAAGAGGTAACGCTTTCTTTGATCAGAGGCGCCCAGTTTCTGTTGACCCAGCTCTCAGTGGTTTTGGGAGATGGCCAAAGCCCTATGAACTGGCGTATGAGAGCTCGTTCAGCCAGTGATAAAGCAACCTGAATCGGAGTCTCTGCTGGAAGAGAGATCTCAGGTATTTCATCAATTTTCTTAACAAATTTTGCAGCTTCAACATTCTTCTTCTTAGGAAGCCCTACCAATAAGCGATCGAAAGCCTCAGCAGAAGAGGGCGGGGGAGGGGGACGAGGCCCCTGGGGAGAGCCCAACCCCTCCATGGGCGCAAGCCCTAGCAAGAACGCGGCCCGGATCAAGATGCGCAGGCAGCAACGCGTTCGCTCCAGTGCATAGCCATCAGCTCTACTGTAGTATTCACTTAACCATAAGTAGATAATAGAAAAAAAATACATATAACGCAGTAGAAACAATCACATGTACACATTTATTTTTGGACAATTATCCCCGGAAAAACCCAATGTGAGAAAACCGATGCAACAGAAAAGGGTTTTTATTATTCTTCAGTGATGGATCTTTTACAATAAGAAGACAAGCATATTTATTAATAAAACACCTGAGATAAATTCTCCAAATCCTTTCGGATATTTTCTGACACCCAGAAGGTACCCTAGCTTCCTTTGCATCACTTTGTGTGATCTTCTATGCAATCCCTACACTCGACTGCATCACTCTGCGTGGGGACTTAGTGCCGCTGCTCAGCGCTAGCCTCTGCGGCCCTCTGTGTCCTCCTCTTGCCTCTCTCTGTCACTGTTGACTTCCCCTTCCTTCTTCTTCTTTCGCAACTCTGCCCTACAACTCTCCCTCTAAAATCAAATTCCATTCCTTCATAATCGATTTCCTTCAGGTACTGAGCGTGTTCCCAACTTGCTCTCCAAATTACCCTGAAGCCTTCTCTTATAATCTTCTTGTTGATGAATCAACGACCCAGATTATATCACTAATCAATGGCTAAGATTAAAACATGACTTGATCTTCGTTCTCTAGAAGATTCTCACTTTGTTTTATTATTACCCTTTAATTATTTAATTTACCTAAGTTTATACGTAGGGTCCTCATTAAAATAATTAATTATTTCAATCAAACACAAACCTCCAAGCACACTGACTCTATGCTACAATATTCTCCCCAAACTTTCATGATTGTTTTATTTTGGATTAAGAGATCTTTCTACATGAATCTATGAACTATGTTGAATAATATTTCCTTGGGAAATTCATTAATGGAATGAAGCTTATTTAATATTCCACGTCCACATCCTTGTTTCGTACAATGCTACCTCTCAGTCACTCTACATTCATCTACAATTCTATTAATGTGCCCTTGGTGTACTTTTTGGTGCAAATGCTAGTAGTAAAACACATCTTTTATGGTGGTAGATGCAAGTCGGATCCTCATTTTCCCTAGAGGAACAAGCAAGAGCTTTTATTAATTGAACCTTATAATAACCTCAAACAACCAAGCAAAATACTATGCACTTCTCCAAGGAACAAGCCTAGAAAGCACCTTATGTACTCAAAGATTGATAATAATAAGGGATTCCAAGAACATAATTAGATATATAAGCATTGGCTCCCCCCTTTTAATTCTACTCTTGGCGCAATTTTTCATTGAATATGTTTGTGATTAAGCATTATCCTTTATGGAATATTACAAGGCCCAAGCTAACCAATGAAGCTATAAAAGGGAAGGAAGGAGGCATTACGATCAAACCCAAGCTTTATTGTCAATATACCCCCTAAAGTTTCGTAAGTTCAGTCAAAATTCATTTGGTTTCTCAATAGATGGATGTAAACTCCCACAATTGTTTGTTTAGCTCAACATGTATTGTATCACATCATATTTTGTGCGATATTAACCCATAAACTAGAGGTAGAGTTTTATTTGTTAAGAAAGGATCACTTAATGTATTAGATTTCTTTTGGTGCAATGAAGGAATATAAGATGGAAGTCATCTTGGAGGTGGGGTGTCATGGGATGTCATCCTCCACGAATCTTTCTACTTTTTACAAAAAACCCTAACTAATGTCTAGTGCTTCATATATGTCTTCATCTACGAAAACAAGTCTCGACTTGTATATAGGAAACTGACTCTTCTCTCCCATGGCCCAGAGTACCCACAAAACTATGGGTGTTTCCTTAGTGTCATTGGGATCGCATTGGATAACTTTAGGATAGAATCAAACATATTTTTGTCCACTTGAAATCTTTGGCATCCCAAATTGTGGCAACTATGGGAACCTTGATCTAATAGTAGGAAATTAGTTTTCTATACAATAAATTGGGTTCAATTCTATCAAGTGAATTTCTGGGCCTCACTCATTATCCCCTTTGCTCACTCGATACTTGAGGCACCAAGAAAGTATATTCCATTTCTATTGGATTAAAAAAAAACTGTATAGGAAGTGAACCATCTGAATTCTACTGGAAACAACTCAAGTTGATTTCATATTTTTCCATAGTTTGCAAAATTTTGGGTATTTATTATAGAGTATATTCAATACAATATTATCAATAACTTTAATTCTTTCTCCTTAGTTTTTGAGGTAAGACTAAGCTCTATATGTTATGTATGCTCCTATTTCATGGGCACTCTCTCTGGTTTCTTTCAATTGCAATGTACTCTTGCTATGAACCTTAGTTGCCATTTTTGCTTAATATGAGTCCCCCAATTTCTATTAAATGTATAATATTATCATATATTTTCTATAAAATTATCAATATAACAAAATATCCAATATAAAATATCCTTTTTTTTGGAAGTTCGACATTGGTGATGCTACATCATAGTCATGTCCAAAAATAACACCCTAGTACGGTGAGCAATTGAAATGGTGACCTAACATTTAGGAGTGACTTAATAGCATACCCAATCAACGTCTATCCAAAACCCGTAGACATAAACTATCTTATTAGAATAAGATAAATACCAATCTTTCTATACCTCAAATTATATATATATATATAATCTTAAAATATTTTATTGTAATTAGATATTATATAGCATCTCTATGTATAAATAAAAAATACTAATAAAATTAACTTAATTTAAATTTTTATATTTCATATATATAATTTAATAAATTAAATATTAATTTACTAATTAAATTCAACTTCCCTAGTAATTTTTTTATCAATTTCCTTTTTTAATTAAATTTTGTAATTAATTAATTTAAAATAACATTAAAATAACATTAAAAAAAAATTAATTTAAATTTTAAATTGTATTATTGTAATAACTATAAAATTTATTTTCACAAAATTTCAAACTTCTAGAATTTCCAAAATCATTTATAAAAATATAATTAATTAATTTAAAATTTTATTAAAATAACATCAAAAATATTTAATTTTAAATTTTAAATTGTAATAACTAAAAAATTTATTTTCACAAAATTTTAAACTTCTAGAATTTCAAAAATCATTTATAAAAAAAAAAACACACGAAAACCAAAAAATATCATTTTAACCAATGAAAAATTTGGGGAATCTCTAAAAGAACCTTCTAGTGCGTTGGACATTATTGAATAAAGCAAAATATGTCCCACATGTCTATGTCCTGGAGTAAAAGTAGTCAAAAGTGGTGAGCGTCTTGTTTCACCTTTTCTTCACGATGGGAATCATATGTGGTAATCGGGTCATATTTATCTTTGCTTTATCGTGAATGATGTTATATCTAGAAAGCAATCTATCACATGGAAGATGTGGTCACTATAGACCATTGACATTATAAAATTTAGGGTAAAGTAAAACACACCGACGTCCTAACACTTGTGGTTTATTGTGAGATACTTTTTATCCATTTTATAAGTGACATAAGATTCCTAAGCAATTTTATGATTATGACATGTCAAAATGGAGTTAATTTTTTTTAAATAATTTGCTTGAAATTTATAAGGTGAAATTATGTTATTTTAAAATCGTCAAAATTTTATATAGATTATATAAATTTATTGTAAATTTGAATATTTTCACAATAATATTGTTAAATGTTGGCGCCTTTTGCATATTAAGATTTGTAAAATTTACTAAAAATTTTACAATTTGTGATAGATTTTTATTTTTAAATTTTTTCGTGATTTCAGTGATTAATACTTTTCCCTTTAAATAAATCATCTAATTAATTTGAAATAATATCTTTCAAAAGATCTTGATAGATTCTTTTAGTCTCTTCCAAAAAAACATATTTTAAAGCCTTGATTAACCATTGAACCTCTTTAAAAGGAACATCTTTTATGAGGCCTCAATAAACCATCAAGACTCCTCAAAACAACATATTTCCAAGACCCCAATGGTATCAATAGACCATTTAACCCCTTCAAGAAAACATCTGTTAAAAGGCCCAAATATTACCATCAAGCCTCTTTGAAAGAACATTTGGAAAGGAACTAGGGAATTACCATACCTGTTTGAAATAACATCTTTTGGAGGCCTTGATGAATTTTTGAGGCTCCTTGAAAGATGCACTTCCATCCTTCAATGAAAAGAAGAATTTAAATGTTATTGAGTGTATTATATGCCATTTTGTCACATCTGGTCCACAAGCGTGCAAACTAGATCAATCAACATCCATGAGAACCTTGTCACCATCCCTACACAAAGCCCTAGGCATGACTCTCCCAAATTCTATAGTTTCTAGGCTTAACTATTTCATTTCCATGCTTTTTAAGGCCCAACACACCCTGGCCCCTTAGGAACCTGTGTTCTACTCAGGTTTCCCCATTTTGCACCTCCATTGATCGTTAGCATGTTGTCCCTTGCTAGGGGTGCGCTGATTCTAGAAATTCAATATAAATAAAAGAATCTTGAAGCTTCCAAGAGTTGTTTCAACCATTTACCTTGGATAAGAACTTTGAATCCTATCTAATCCTACCTTATAGATTTGACCTCTTATCCCTTGAGATCATCCTATCATCAAGAGTGGATCTCAAGTCTAGATTGGTAAATGGATAAGTATTCCTAAACTACCATACTCTCCTATATATTTATTGTCATCCACACACTAGGTGTTGGCGTTTGGAGACCATATCATGCCCTCATGTTGTTGCCTTCAATCTAAGAGAGTCATCGTATTTATGCATTAGGGTGACATTGAGGTGTGCTTTGTGGCAAGGAATGACAAGTCAACTTGGGGACATCTCTACAAGATCAAATACTATTATTGGTTGTAAGCTCTCTCATTTTCATAGTAATACAAAGAGTATACCATTTTCCTATATATGTTATGTTATGTTTAGATTCATATGTTTCAATGCTTTGTTGATCCATTGAATAGAGTAATTGGATAATGCTACATATATGTCATAGATCTTTTGCTTGTTGTGATTGTATGTGCAGGTAATTCTTATTATAGCAATCATAGCTATGATTGGACTTACAAGCCAAGAGGAGAACGAATCTTGTGACGGATTCCAAGTAAGTTTCTCCACATTCTTCAATTTGTCTAAGGATAACTTTATATTCTTTGCTTTTCTATTGTTCTAGACTATTCCACTAGGTCTAGGGAAGACACTTCTATTCACAATTTTAAATTATGTATAACAAATTGGCAACTCCACAGGGGATTGTTTATTTCCCTTAGTAGTTTCCTTGTCCTTAGTACTTATTTCACTTCTTCAATAGATCTCCATTACCTCACTCAATATTAATTGACCCTAGGAAGACCTTTCATTGAGCTTCATTTTATTTTTTTGTCAGAACTTGGCTTTTACCTTAATCAACGCTCCCCCTCATCTAGAGACAAAGCGTTGCAGTGCTCTTTGGAATTCTTTGTACCTACATTTTAGATCACTGGTAGACTATCTACACCTGCCTTGACTCTTTTTTCATGCAAAAAGTTGCCTTTTTTTTATTTCTCTCTAATTAACTTTTTTCTAGTTGGTCCTCCTTGTTTCCCTCAGTATGTCTTTTGGTCTCTCAGATGCCTCCATCTTATTTTCTTTTGATTTTGAGTGCCTTTCATAAAAAAATTATTTGTTCTTGTCAATTAGATCATTAGAAAATTGATTGCTTGATTGTTGGATTTCTTGAAGGAATTTGTCTTTCAATCATCATTTTAAATATTTTCGTCTATCACTGATTAGGAAAATATCTTAGTTTTCATTTAAAATAAAGTGGAATCGAAAAGAAAAATATTATGCATCATGAATTGGCATATAGGTTTTTATGTGTGAATTGGAATTGGAACAATTACATTTAATGGAATTGCACTTAGCATATTTTTTGTTTCATTTTGTATGTTCTATACTCTTTGTTCTCTTCCCTTCTTTAGATAGATTTTTATTGAAAAGGAAAGTTTCATTTCTTCATGCTAGCTTTCATTTTAGGATAGGTGAAATTCACAGTGATCCCTAAAACTAAAACCTAATTGAAGATAAACATAAATTTATTGAATCAACCTAAGGAGCATTTATCACGTTAACACAAAAATCTATAGGTTTAGGATAGAGACGTATTCCAACGTCTTTAAATGTAGGAGTTGTCATTTCTTGTTAGCATTACATTCTGCGGGTGATATCCTGTTCCACGTACATAAGTGTATGAATCAGATCTCCATGTAATTTTGGGTATATTGGATGGCTTTCCGCGCATGAAAATTATATGGGGACACACTCATCATACGATTATGCATTAGACAACACTACTGCAGACTACGCTTCCACATACTGTTGAGTATATTTCGGAAGACTTCCATAGGTTGTTATCCTTTCATAGGTAACTGAGTCGTTTGCCTTGTACATTGTGATACATTGAACACAAAATTTAGGGAGATTGCCTACTCATACATAAATCCTTGGTTCACCAACGTGGTATATTGCAGTTCACAGTGACCTTATAAACCGTTTTCCTAACTACCCCTTATTTATTTATTTTTGAATGTTAATTTCTAAAATAAATTAATTAACCACGGAACTATCCTTACTGTGGGATAAATCCTTAGTGAATCTTAGGTTGAGACTAACAGAAATAGTTCTTGAGCCCCCCAGTCAAGGAAACCCCATTGAAGAGAATCCTGGTCCTTTTCCTTCTATTAGAAACATTGGTGCCCCCTATATGGAAACATTGTTCGTTCCTGTATTTACCATTGGTTTTTCAATGTTGTTGTTTTTGACCCCTATGGTTGTGAATGTCCAAACTTATCCTCAACCAAGTTCTCCTACACCTTAACAACATCAACCTCAAGTTGATACTCAAGTTGACCATTTTCCTTCTTCACTTGTTTGGTATTCTTCTTCTTCTTCCTCTTCGTATGTAACCAGATCGATAAGAAGAAGAAAAGGAAGATTAAGAAGAAGCAAAATAAGCAGGGGGTAAATCAAGCATCAATTTCTACCAATGCAATTGATGTTATTAAATCTTCCAATCACCCCCACAAAGTTAAATTCCCTTGCAAGTTATGTAATGGAGACCACCTTCTTAGATATTTCCCCGGTATTCCACATGTGTTAGAATTTTGGTCCACAGGCTCACATTAGCCTTTATCGTTAGCTTTTGTAGATAATGTTGGTGACAAACCATTGACTAGTGATCATAAGGTTTAGTATTTATGGAAAGAAGTGTAAAGTTAAGTTTCCCTGTAGGCTATGTGAAGGGAATCATCATATTAACCATTTTCCTTATATAGATTGATCCATATACTTTACCTTCAAGGATGCATATTTAATTGCATATAAAAGAGTGTATAACCAAGTAACTTAACACATGAAAAATAAGCAAAAATCATAAAGCAACCATGACAGAGACCACCTTCTTAGATATTTCCCTGGTATTCCACATGTGTTAGAAGTTTGGTCCATAGGCTCACATCAACCTTTGTCGTTAGCTTTTGTAGATCATGTTGGTGACAAACCATTGACTAGTGATCATAAGGTTTAGTATTTACGGAAAGAAGTGTAAATTTAAGTTTCCATGTAGACTATGTGAAGGGAATCATCATATTCACCTTTTCCTTATATATATTGATCCATATTTTTTAACTTCAAGGATTCATACTAAATTTCATATAAAAGAGTGTATAACCAAGTAACTTAACACATGAAAAAGAAGCGAAAATCATAAAGAAACCATGAGATCAAAGGCACACAAACAATTTGATTGCAGAGTTCACCCAATGTGGGTTACGTATCTGGGCCCTGCTCAAAGTGGGGAGGCCTTCTTTCATTAAGTGGTGACAAAGAAATCAATTACAAGAAACTTTACAAAAATGACCCTTGTACCTCCAATTCTGATGATGGCCTGAAAATGGATACCTATGCTAGAGAAACAGACTACACAGTTGGATTCCTGGCATGGAAACGTGAAAAAATGAATATAAACTTGTCAAATTATTATAATGGCACCTTTAGCCCTCTAAGATAATATCTTCAATATCTTAGCAGATCCCTCGCTCATGGTTACGCTCCTCTCGCCACTCCTAGTTCTGTCGCTCTACCCTCTGCTTGTCTGATCAAATTCATTTGATGAAGGGTTAAATAATGTTTCTGCGGTGGAGTTATCAAAGCATGAGTCATGTCTCTTTGGTAACCAATGACGAATTATGTGGGGGCGGGGGGGGGGGCTAGGTTCAAAACCTTCTCACCCCAATTTCAAACAACAATACATATATTAATGAATCGAAATTTTCATATATGGTTTTGGTGGTGATTTATTTGTGACATCGGCAGTTAACGTTGTTGTCACATAGTTTTGGAACTACCTAGGTGACGAGCGGCGTGGGTTCAAGCCCCGTTAGTTCCGCACTCATACATATGATATATTTCAATGGTTTAGGCGGGTCCGTCGGGGGTGGCCCACCCACCATACAATTTTTTCATATAAAAAATAATATGTTGGGTCCGTTGGGTGGTGGTGGGGGTGACAACCCTCCCCTCATACATATACATATACATATATATATATATATATATATATATATATATATGTGTGGTTAAAAAATTTCCGCCGGATTTTAAAGGTCACTGGGAAAATTAAGTAGGCGACAAATTCTCCCTTTCCGACCGCCGAATTTTGTGTGCTAATATTATTCTAAATTGTTGCCTCAGTAGTGACTGCCACTTGGCCTAGTTTGACTATAACTTTGACCAACTATAACTTTAGCATAAAAACTGATATTTGAGTGTCATTCACACCGTTGGAATTAGGGCGACAAGCACTACGATATGGTCCTAGTTTCACTTCCATATGGTGGCTTTTATTTTTGAGCTATTTTCAAGGCTACTTCTATTTCTGGATCCACCCATATCATTCCTCCCCACTAATGAGATTTTGGGTCATCAAAATATTTATCATTTTATTGGAAAGTGAGGGAATTTCTCCCTCGCTTTCTCCTTTTCCATCCATCGAGCCTTACTTGGATGCATTCGTTTAAAACCAATACGAAGGTACTCCACGTCCTCCTGTCGTGAAGTCTCGGTCTTTCTCTCAAGAATGATGTCCTCTAGTAGATTTTCCATGTATTTAGGAGAAAATTCATCCACTTTATGAACCTATCCAACCTCTTTGGTGTCCATTATCAAAGGAGGGTCATAAAGCTTCAAATTTTCAATGTTCACCACTGAGTACATTTGCATGTATGCTGGAAAATCGAGTTGAAAAGATTTGTCTCCAATATTATATAATATGGTTAATGGGCCATATCAGATTGGTCTCAAATTCTTCCCTTCCCCTTTCATTCAATCTTTGTTGGTGTGGAGCCACACTTTTTCCCCAAGCTGGCATTGGTGGTCGACTCAGTGCTTATCATGTTGAGCTTTATACTGAGCTTGACTTTTCTCCAACCACTCCTACACTTCTTAGTGGATCATCTGTATCCGTTGAATGAAATTTGTTTCTTTATCATCGTTATCTTGCCCACTAGAATCTTCATCTCTCCCGAATACCATGTCTAAGGGATTGTTCCTATATCATGTCTCAAACGGTGAGCTTTGAGTGGATGAATGCATTGTCCGGTTGTATGAATGTTGTACATAAAGAATTTTCTCATCCCACAACTTGGGATGCTTGCCACAATAGCCCTAGAGTAAGTGTATCACTATGTATTTGACAACCTCTATTTGTTTATTGGTATGCAGATGAAATCTCATGCTCCTTTTCAACTTGGTGTCCATCATTCTCCAAAAACTCATCCAAAACTCTCCAAGAAATCAAGAGTCTCTATCAAACACAATGGATGTGGGTAGCCCGAAATGGAACCATACAAATTTGAAGAAGAGATGAGTAGTTTTATTTTCAATGACCTGCTTTTTACAAGGCATTAAGACACAGTTTTCTAAATCGATCCACAGAAAATTTAAAATAGTCATGACCTCTCCTAGACAAAGGCAAACCACCTACAAAATCCATTGACACAATTTCCCATGGATGAATCGGAAAAGGGAGTGGTGTGTAGATCCCTAATTTTATATTAGCGAGTTTGTAAAATGAACACAACACACATCCCTTTACACATCGAGTCACAATATTTTTCATGTGAGGCCAATAACAAAACCTTTGTAAATGACATAAAGTATTTTCTACACCAAAATGAGTTGACATAAGAGAGGTGTGTGCCTCTCTGATTAGATGTATCATTTCATTGGTGAGAATAAAAAGTTTTTCAAGATGGTACAACAAATTTCCCTGCAAGTGATAACTATCCACCTGTGATCCAGGCATCAGTTTTGCATAAATCTCCTTAAAATCAACATCATCAACATATTGTTTAGCATAACTTTCAAAAGATAAAGAGCCATTTTTCCAAACTATAGATGCAAAAATAGGAGGGCAAGAAAGCATATCTACCACTTTTTTATTGGTTCCCTTCTTGTATTTTATTACTAACTGAAATTGTTGGAGGAATCCCATCTATCTGAAATGGCATGCTTGTTGATGCTTGGTTTGTGACTGGAGGTACCACAAGGGCAGGTGATTTGTGTGAATGATGGTCTCCTTATCAATCAAATAGTGCTTCTACTTTTTCACACTTTGGACCAAGGCATACAACTTGTTGTCATATGTGGGATAGTTCACAACAACTTGGGATAATGTCTCCAAATGGTAAAATACATGTTTCCTTTGCTGCAACAATACTACTCCCATGGAATATCCACTAGCATCAGTCTCAATCCCAAAAGGTTGTTGGAGGTCAAGTAAGGCCAAAAGTGTTGCGGTATTGATCTTCTCTTTCAGTGTATCAAATGCTTTATGTTGCTTTCCTCCCCACTGATATTTTTTTTTCACACTCATCAATGCATGTAAGGGGGATGCAATGACAGAGAAGTTGGAAATGAACCTTCTCCAATATTGTATTGCAACCAAAAATCTACAAACCTTTGTAAAATTGGTGGGTTTAGGCCACTTTATAATCACATCAACTTTATAAGGATATATTTTTAGTTGTACACCTCCAATAATGTGACCCCAATAACCCAAATAAGTCTTACAAAATTCTAACTTAGACATTTTGACATGACATTTTGACATACAATTTTTCTTTTTGCAAAACAACAAGCACCTTTTTAACATGACCCACATGATCATCCCATGTAATATTGTAAACAAGAATGCCATCAAGAAACACAAGTACAAAATCATCAATAAAAGGCCTAAAAATATCATTCATCACCCTAATGAATGTGGCTGGAGCATTTCATAGTATGAATTGCATCACCATCCATTCAAACAACCCCTACTTATTTTTTAATGTAGTCTTTCATACATCATGTTCTGCAATCCTGACCTAATGATAGCCACTATGCAAGTCCATTTTTGTGAAATAGATAGAATTTTTAAATTGATCCAATAAATCACCAATGTAAGGGAGAGGGCATCGATTCTTCATCATTATTTTTTTGAGTGCTCTGTAGTCCACATACATCCTCCATGTGCCATCCTTCTTTGGCACCAACAAAATAGGTGAACCGCATGGAGAATAACTTGGCCTTATGACCCCTTGGTTCAACAATTCATGCACCTATTGCTTTATCTCCTCCATCTCAATGGCTGACAACCTATACATACCAATGTTTGGTAAAGGAGCATCATGTTGTAAATGGATCTCATGTTGGATCTCATGCTCTAGAGGAAACCCACTTGTTTCCTAAAAAATCCCATTATAGTTAGAAACAATTTCATAAAATTCCTTTTTATGAGTGGGATCAAAACCTTGGAAAGCATCAGATGACTCTACAACTTTTTCTCTCACAACCATGTTCATGCATCCTTTGCTTGAATTTACCAACCTCTTCTTCTGACATGCACTTAGGATACTAGCACTAACTTGGTACGATGAGATCTAAAAATGTATTCCACCTCATCTTTTGTGAGATGATACTTATTTTCATGGTGAAATAAAAAAAAATTCATGTCATACAAATATGGACTCCCCAATACCATAACACAGATATCCAAACTTACAACATCAAGATCAACCTCATCTACTAGTTTGGATGCAATCAAAAATCTAGCCTTACACTGTTTGGTTACATGTAATTTTGCTTTATCACACACCCAAACAAGAGGATAAGGTTTCGTATGAGGCTTGGTTTCTAATCCCAAATTCTTAACCAAGGATTCTAATATCAAATTTACTTGTGATCCTGGATCAAACAAGGTTTTCACTTTTGTATGTTTCATTGCGACTCTAATGTGGAACAATTCAGTCCACTTTCGTTCATTAAAAAGATACTCATTTGAAGAACTTTTAGTTGTATGTAATTCATAATTTTCATTATCATGAAGAGAAATAATACCTTATATTCCCACTGTTGTGATCTGTGTCTCATCACCGGAATCGAATCCAAGGTCCTCCTACATGGTTTCCATCATATTTTTCTTGTTCTTCCCACCAAATCTCTTTGGTTTCAACTCTAGATGTAACTTCCAATAATTTTCATCATCATGGTCTTCCTTCTTGAAATTTGTGCAAGATGGCTTTGCTCCTTCCTCCTTGGTTGTAGCTACGTTTTTCTCCTTTCCCTTTCCTTTTCCTTCGAAATTGCCATTATGAGGTTTGAAATATGACTTCTTTGGTTTCTCTTCTTTATCATTATTTCCTCTACTCTCAAGGTGAATTTCCTTCACACCAGCCATATCAATAATCGTAGGCTCAAATAATAACAAAGAATGTGTGATTTAACTATGTAAAGGACCAATATACTTTGTTAGAGTTTCAGGTGAATCAAGTGTAATGTTCAAATTCAAAGCTTGTTTCCTAAACTCCTATGTGAAGCTTTGTACATTTTGCCCCTTTCCTTGTCTTAAATAGTGCCATTCCATTAAATCCTTTTGTTGATAACCTAGAGGATAAAACTGATATTTTAATGAAGAAACAAAATTGGACCAAGAACAAAGGAGGTTACCCAAGTCTTTATTTCCTTTTTGCAAGTTTCTCTCCCACCAAATGAGAGCAGTGCCACTCAGCTGAAGGGATGCTAACTGGATATTTGTCTCATCCTCCTCGATCTATTGAATCCGATAATAAACCTAAAACTTTCTAATCCAAGTTTTTAGTTTCTCTACGTTACATTATCCATTATATGTGGGAAAATCAAACTTTACATCTGGCTTAAAAAATGGCTTCTTATTTGAATTTTTATGGTGCCTGTTAGAATGATGACAAGAGGAAGAAGAAGAACTTTCACTAATGTACGGAGAGGGAGGAAGATCTTCTCCTCCACCTCCATGGCATACTGATGCATGATCATCAGACACTTTACTTTTATGCCTAATTGTCTTCTCATTTTCTACAAACAACTTATCAAATTTCCCTGCCATGGTGAAGAATATTTTGTAATAATTTCACTCTTCTTCTGCTCGTGCATCCCCATCTGCCATGTTTTTTCTTCCTTATGCACATGTCGCCTTGGAATCAAAATATTTGAGTTTTCCTTCACCTTTTTCAATCTTTTTCCTGGTTAGAATTCACTCATGCAACTCACATCAAGAAGATCTTCTATGATACCAAACTTGATTTAGATCTTTTAACTTCAACGATGCATACATAATTTCATATAAAAGAGTGTATAACCAAACAAATTAACATATGAAAAAGAAGTGGAAATAATAAAGCACCCATGAGATCAAAGGCACACAAATGATTTGATCATGGAGTTCACCCAATGTGAGCTATGTCACCGGACCCTGCTCAAACTGGGGAGGCCTTCTTTCATTAAGTGGTAAGAAAGAAATCAGTTACAAGTAACTTTACAAAAATGACCCTTATACCTCCAATTCTGATGATGGCCTAGAAATTAAGACCTCGTCTGGAGAAACAGACTACATGGTTGGATTCCTGGTGTGAAAACGTGAAAAAATGACTATAAACTTGTCAAATTCTGACACTGGCACCTCTCGCCCTTTAAGGGAATATTTTTTGCATCTTAGCAGATCCCTCGCTCATGGCTCTACTACTCTCACTGCTCCTAATTTCATCACTCTGCCCTCCACCTGTCTAATTGAATTCATTTGATGAAGGGTTAAATAGCATTATTTTGGCGAAGTTACCAAAGAATGAGTTGTGTCTCGTTGGTAACCACTAGCGGATTATGTAGGGGCGGGTTGGGTTCAAAACATGCCCACACCAATTTTAAACAAAGATATTTGTATTAATGAACCAGAAGTTGCATATATGGTTTCGACGGTGATTTATTTTTGTTAATGTTGTTTTCACATAATTTTGGAACTACCCCGGTAGCGAGCCGGCCCACCAAGCTGGTGATTTCAAGCCCCATCGGTTGCGCACTCATACATATGATATAGTTCAGTGGGTCAACCAGGTTCGCCAGGGGTGGCCCTTAGACCACACATTTTTTTAATATAAACAATAATGGTTTTGGGTCCATTGGGGGGTGGCGGGGGTGAGAGCCTGCCCCCTGAAACACACACACACACACACACACACACACATATATATATATATTAATATTTTATAACCATATGGTTAAAATTCTTCCACCATATTTTAAGTGTCACTAGGAAAATTAAGTATGAGACAAATTCACCCCTTTTGACCTCCGGATTCCATGCGTCGGGATTCTTCCAAATTGCTGCCTTCTTAGTGACAGCCACTTGGCCTAATTTGACCATAACTTTGACCAACTATAACTTGAGCATATGAACTCAGATTTGGGTGACGTTTGCACTTTTGGAAACAGGGAAGCGAGCACTACGATATGGTCCTAGTTTCACTCCCATATTATTACTTTTATTTTTGAGCTATTTTCAAGGCCACTTCTATTTCTAGATCCACCTGGATCATGGATGAAGCTTCAAAAATGTTGGAAAACCTAATATCTTCTCAACATCATCTTTTGGTTGGTTATCAAAATATTTCTCTCAATCCTCCATTAGTTGATGAAGTGATTTATCAAAATATAAATCTAATCAATCCCACCATCTCTGAATGTGAATCTCATGCATTCATTCATGACCAAAAATTGGTTGACAAAGTGTTTGACTTGATTCCAATTTTAGTTGATCATACCTTTCATGCAGAGAGTGATTCTCATACCACTCAATTTCTTCTCGTTTCTTCAGGTTCTAATGAACTAGGAGGTAATTCTCCTATTCCAACATCACAGGGGGACAATCCTCCTATTCCCATGGCACAAGGGATCATTTCTCCTTTTCCCGTGGCATAAGGGAGCATTTATCTCATTCCCACAACACCTGCTCCAAGTAGTATGGTCACTTCCTTTGATTGGAGTCGACTCGCAGGATATCGTCTTCCTCCTTACATGCCCTTCCAGATCATAGTACATTCTTATAATATGCACATACCTGGAAAAATCCTATATGAAGGTGCATATGTTAGTATTTTTTCCTCAACTACTTGGAAAGCTTGAGGTTATCCACAACCTGATCCGGTTAACTAGAATATGTTGCCTTTTAACAGAGTAACTAGTCAACCGTTAGGGATACTTCCTCAGTTTCCTATTGCTTTCAGAGGAAATACTGCCTATATTGATGTGATGGTAGTCTAAGGCCCTTTGGATTTTAATTTACCCCTTCGGTGTGACTATGTTTATGTCATGGGAGCTCTTGTCTCTTCACTCTTTCATGTGATGTGTTTTCCACATGAAGGAAGAACTGTGACCATTGATCAACTTTCATTCGTTGGTTCTAATCTGACTCCAAATCAACCAAATTCCCTAAATGGTCCTTATATGCAAGTGGTATCTATGCCTCCACATATTAATTATGTGGAAACCTATTCCATTCTCGCTTCTACTAATGATCTAGTCGGTGATGTAGTGCATCATTTACTCGGGGAATTGGAGTCTTATATTTACATTGGATTCTTTTATACCTTGAGTATTATTCTCCCATCTGATGATAACCTCTTGGAAGCCATGAGATCATTGAGGTCATTATAAAGGTCCATGGAGAAGAGTTCCTTTTCTCGTGTCAAGCTCATTAATTAGTGAAACAAGGTGGCTGAGAAAAGTTCCTTTTCTTGTGTCAAACTTGTTAAAAAATGAAACAACCTCTTTTGAGCATAATTATTTCCCATTTCAAAGCTTGTTAAAAAATGAAACAGATCCCCCTTCCAATTCGATTCTTTGATTATATCTTGTAAATTCCTAGTCGTGTCTTTCACTTCATCTTGTAAATGAACCTTCATCCCATTCGCCTGTTAGTAACCACTACTTAGGTGAATGAAATGAAGCTTGGGGGCCATGTGCCTAGAATTGAGTCATTATGCTTGGGGCGCATGCAAACTTATTTCAAGGATAATGTTTCCTTTGTTTGAAGCTTGTGTAAAAATGAAACCAATTTCAATCATATTTTACGATGTTTCAAGCTTGTGTAAAAATCAAACCATTCTCATCCTATCCCTTGTGATTTCCATTTTTATCAGCTTGTTTTTTCTAGATGAGCCTTGGTTTTTTCATTCTATCCTCACCATCTGCTAGGTCGGTCATATGATTTCACTTTGTTTTTACCCTTACCTGGGAAAGCACTATGATGAGTGATCTTATAAGCTAGCCTCTTGACCTTTATGTGGTTTGAACAGTTCTATCATGACAAAAACTATTAGCTTCCATTTATACCACGCGTTCCTCCAGGAGGAGTCCTCTTTCAGCTCCTTTTAGACTCCCATAACATGAAAATATTGTCAAGCACTTATCTTTTTGAACTTGTTAAAGTAAATGAAAATACGTCTACTCAATATAGTTTTAACCCTTTTTGAGACTAAGATAGACTAATTAAAAAAAAGGAATACCTTAGTTTAACATGGCTAAGAGGTTCTCCTGAGTATTTTTTTCTTCCTTTTAAGACTCAAGAGACTATTTATGAAAAGGAACCTTTGGAGTTTTATTTTTTGCCTCTTTTGCAAACTCTATAAACATGAAAAAGGAGTCGAGTTAGACCTTCGTTGGATTCGTAAAAGCATTAAATGTCGATGGACTCATCAAACATTATGAGACCGAGTCACTCATTATCAAGGTTCATTAAAGATACTCAGAGGGATTCATCCGAAGAATGAAATTAGAGGTCAATCATATGTTATTCTCCTCAGCCTTTTTAAAAAATAAAGAGGTAATGACCATAAATGGTTGGGGAAATTGGAAAAATTGGATACTCCACCTATTAATGGCAGTGAGTCACTCTTGAACATGACACTCTTCCACTTCATCTTTGTGTACATTTGGTTGGGAAATCTACTTTTCTTTTGGTTCATAACACCATTTCAAAGCCTTTGTTTTTGGTTTTAGGTAAATTCTTCCAAATTCATTTAATGTCGCCAATATATCCAAGAGAATTCCTTCAGTTGATATTTTCTATGATACTCTTAAGCCTACATTCATGTATGTCATTCCTAAACCAATACCGTATCGGTAACATTCTGTCTCAAATCATGATACCTGTTTCATGTTGTTGATGGGGGATACATCAAGGCCCTCCTACAATGGGTCACTTCTTGTCGACATCATCTCATTATCTCGGAATTTGACTTAGCAACTCTTCATTAGTACCTTGGATCTTGCATACATAAATGGAAATTTTCCTAGCTCTCGGTGAGAGGTTTACATAATTCGTCTTCGACTGACAGGTTATGTGTGGTGTTTGAAGTCAACTCATTCATTCATACCATACAGATTGTATTGTTATACCTTGAGATAAATTAACATCATATGTGGTTTCTCTCACATCTGTTAACAACTTACATCATTGGTTGGTAATCATATGGTGTCTACCATGTTCAATCCAACTCATTTATTCACATGGTTAGACTCGTAAATTTGATGATCGAGTGAAAAATATAGAATACCTTAGATCTAGTTCCATCCATTTGGGTTGTGCTTTCAAGATTACTACAATATTAAAAAACATGATGGCTATGATCATACAATCATCCAATCATAGATCCACACTTTATCAGGAGTGGACACGATTTTTTATCGTTGTACATATAATGTGAGCTTATGTGTTGATCATGGGTATGCCTCCCTCAGCAAATATTTCATGATAAAACGTATTGTAACATATGATGATATCAACCAGTTGTTCTTCATCCAAACTTGCCACAAGGTAAAGCACTTCAGTCATCAGCCATGGTTTCTAATGTTGCACTTTAGGGGGCAATCTATTATAGGACATTTTGTCACATCTGGTCAATAGGCCTGCAAAGTGGATCAATAAACATCATGAACACCTTGTCATCATCCATACACAAATCCCTAGGCATGACTCTCCAAATTCCCTAAATTTCTAGGGTTAAATTCTTCATTTCCATGATTTTAAGGTCCAACATGCGTTGGCCCCTTAAGAACCTGTGTTCAGTGCAGGTTGCCCCATTCTACACTTGCAATGATAATTAGCAGGTTGTCCCTTTCTGGGGGTGCGTTGATTCTAGAAATTCGGGATAAATAAAAAGAATCTTGAAGCTTCCTCTTCCAGAATCATCCAGGAGTTGTTTCAACCATTTAAGGGTTGGATAATAGCTTTGAATCCTATCTAATCCTACCTTGGAGATTTCACCTCTTATCCCTTAAGCTCATCCTCCCATCCAGAGTGGATCTCATGCCTAGATTGGTAAATGGATAAGAATTCCTAAACTACCATCCTCTCCTATATATTTACTGCCATCCACAAGCTAGGGTTATATTTTGGAGACCTAGAATTCCCTCATGTGGTTGCTCTGAATCTAAGAAAGCCATCATCTTTATGCATTAGGGTGACATTGAGGTGTGCTTTGTGGCAAGGAAGGATAGGTCAACTTGGGGATATATCTACAAGATAACTATATTATTGGTTTTAAACTCTCTCATTTTCATATTGATACAAAGAGTATATTGTTTTCCTATATATGTTATGTTATGTTTACATTCATATGTTTCAATGCTTTGTTGATCCATTGAATAGAGTAATTGGATAATGCTACATAGATTTCGTAAATATTTGGCTTGTTGTGATTGTATGTGTGGGTTCTAATTATATAAATCAAAGCCACGATTAGAACTTACAAGCCGAGGGAGAGAACGAAGCTTGCGACATATTCCAAGTAAGTTTCTTCCCATTCTTCAATTTCTCTAAGGAGACCTTTATATTCTTTTATTTTCTATTGTTTTGGACTAGTACAGTAGTTCTAGGGAAGATACTTATGTCTGTAGTTGTATATTCTTCAGAAAATGCAGGGTATCCCATTGGCCATAATTTGAACAACCTCCTTCAAATTTCCCTAGTGGGCCATCAAGACAAATTCAAAGAACAAATGTATATTCCTTGATAGGCTATCAAAGAAATTCAAAAAGAGCTTTTCAAAGGTCATGATAAACCATAAATAACATTCAAAATATAAACAAAGGGCCTAAACTTGGCAATATAAATAATCTCTCAAATTCATTCAAAGAAAATACTTGGAATTACAAAGGTCAACCATCCTAACTCATAGGAACCCTTCAAAATAACAACCTTAGGGGCCATACTAGCCACCATTCAAAGTCAATAATTTTAACATAACCATTAAGAATTTTTCCTTATCAAAGGAATATTGTGAATAATACAAAGACCAAATGACCTAACTTAAAGGAAGCCTTTGAATGAATAACAAGGTTTAGCCTCATTTCTAGTTTTGAAGGCTAAACATTGATATACATAACAATTCAAACTAGGTCAAGTGCACATAATCCAGGTTTGAATGCACCACACAATGTCAAAGGGTATAAAATAAAAGTCATAACTTACTCTCAAATTCATAACATGAATTCAAATCAAATAATATCTGAGGAAATTTCTAATTCACCAAGAATATATGCAACACATTATACATCCATTACTTTCATACCGATTCATACTAAGAAAAACATAACTTAATAGCAATATTATACAAAATAATTTTATACAATGAATTAAACTCATCTTCTCCATACATTTTTGCAAGGATATTGGCTACTAGTGAGAAATTTTCCACCCAAACATAAGAAATCCTTTACAAATGCCATCCCCAAGCTAAACTATGAGACCACATGGAAATGTAAATTGGTCTAGAGCACTTAGGTCACTCACCTAGCCCAATGCTCGAGAAATATTTATGAAACACTAATTTAACCTTTCCATAATTCTATTCATTACCTGACACAACAAGGATCATTTATCCTTTCTCTACTCGATAGTCCCTCAAGTATATTCTTCACTTCAATATCCATTTTTTCCCTTCAAGATTAACTAAGAGGAGTCATTTCTTCTCTACCCAAAATAATTTGGAAAAATACCTCCCAATCCTCAGAGACGGAGTTGAGAGCTACTTGCACTAGCTCTATGGCTTGAGGCACCAAACCTACCACTTCCAGCTCATCTCAGATCTCCTGAATCCTGGTAAGGAAAGGATCTATGCAATATTATATAGAATAATTCCATACAATGAAAGAAACTTATCTTCTCCACACATTGTTCCAAGGATATTTTCTACTGGTGAGTAATTTTCGACCCAACCATAAGAAATCCTTTACAAATTCCATCCCCAAGCTAAACTAGGAGACCACATGGAAATGGAAATTGGTCTAGAGCACTTAGGTCACTCACCTAGCCCAATACTCGAGAACTCTTTAGGAAAAACTAATTTAACCTTTCCATAATTATCTTCATTACCCTACACAACAAGGATCATTTATCCTTTCTCTAATCGATAGTAAATCAAGAATATTCTTCCCTTCAATAAACTTTAATATGTGTAGAAGTATTCTAGCCCATTTTTTCCCTTTAATATTAACTAATAGAAGTCATATCTTGATTCTTGAGCACACAATTAGTAGTAATTTATAGCAATAACGAGTATGGTTTCTTATTTTTTACCCTCAATAATAGCATTCCCTCCAGTTCTCTTTAGTGTATATAGAAGAATTCCAACCCTTTGTTTTTCCTTCAATCTTAAGTGAGAAGTGTCATATATTGAATTTGAGAAACAAATGAGTAGTAATAAGGATAATGGGTATGGTATCTTAATAAACCTAGGCTCTATGCTCCTCTAAAACCTTCCATCTATCTCTCTCCTAGATTTATAACTTTATCTTCCACAATTCTACATAATCACTTACTAGCTCAAATTACAAGCCACATCATAGCATGGAAACACCTATGAGAATAGAATTCCTCATTCCATGGTATGGATCCAATAACATACCCTCTGTTATAGCATCATTCAACACTCATATACACCTGATGCTCTTTTATGGCCCTCGGCAGTCCCTTTTCCCATGCAGATTTGAATTTATATTAAAAATCATTTTCTCAAAATTCATACGCCACTCTACCCACACTATATCACGTACATACATTGGTCCCATAACAATATACCCACATATACCTTTTAAATATGGAAAAATAAAATAAAATGTTATTTTTTGGGCCGGGTTTACAGGTTTTACCAAGATCCCACCCATAGGAGCATGTGGCCTAACTGAAATAACCAATTTGAGGTGGTATATATACACCTATTGGTTAGGCCTAATTACAACAAGAGAAAGGATGTCAACATTATACCCAATTTCTCCCAGATCAAGTCTATTTTTCCTATGCCTCATGCACTCTCAGTCTCTACTTTGGTTTCCTTTTCATATATTCTCATCATCCTTATATAACATCTTCTTGCGCTTATTAGAGAAGTTGTTTTTGTGGCTCGAGTTGGACATATTCGGAGGAAGGCTTCATCGGCGCCTTTGTCCTAGATGTGGTTGTATCTTTCCTACACTTATTGTTGTTAATCAATAAAGAAACTCGTGTCTTGTTCTTGATATGTTGTTATCTCATGAATGATATTTTATATGCATATATATGATGATATAACATATTCATATGCATGCACATTGAATTATCTATTATTTATATGATTTAGTGATTTAATTACAGGACTGCATGTCTCAGAGGAAGCAAAGGGTTTGGACCCTAGAGAACATCATCAAACGTAGGACCTCCAAGTATGTATCCAAATCCAACTTTGATAATTCCTATTTTTTGGCATGCTTGTTTGAGTGCTCTTTGTTGATTTTATTATTCTTCTTTGTTGAGGCTTTCAACCCTTGCCATATGGAACTTTTCCTGCCAACACCTTCCTATTCATAGCATGGATGAAAAACTAGAATGGAATGGAATAGAATATAATTAATGAGCCAATGGGATAGTCAATTTGAATGCAAGAAAAGATTCACAAGAAAAGAGATGGTTTGAATGCCTATGTAGCCTGATTTCCTATGGAGAAAGATTATATTACACTAATATAGGTGTGTATTGAACCACAATGCTCCCATAACTAAGGAGGAATTCCCAAAAAACCACCTCATGCATTAAAGAATTTGTGGTTGGGCTTGTTAATAAGCAACATGAAGAAAAGAGGAAGGTTAGGAGACTTAGGAAAATTAGGAAACTCAAGAATAATTACTAACATCTCATTAGAGCCCCTTTTCTTCTTCCCCTCTAATGAATTCATATCTCCTTCTATGACCTTTTACAATTATCCTTAGACCTTTATATTAAGTTTTGAAATAATATTTACATTTCCTAAGAGTACCATGGAAATGCTACCTCATTGTAAATCAAAATCATATTAATAAAATATGCATGAATAGATTTTCACCATTTAGGACTTAGCCTTGAGCTACACACTATGAACTCATAAATGATATTTACATATTTTATACATGAAGTAATTTATATAAGTTAACTCTTGTCATTAGAACTCTTAACACATAATTGGTTCCAATACAAACTAGGAATCTAAATTGGGTATATTACAACATTTCAATCACATTACTATGCCTTACTCATTTATAAATAATATCGTTCTCAATTTAGAGAGACATCAAGAATACATCAAGAAATTTTTTTAAAGAATTCTCCCTTCCAATTCCTCAACGTAACATTAAACTCAAAAACATAGTTTATCTAGAATGGAATCACTCACATTCATGCAACAAATTACAAGCCTATGATTTTCTTACCCAAGTTATAGTAATACTTAGATGATTCAAATAAGTTATTCTTGTAAATTTAAAATCATGCAAGTCTACTATACAATCAAAATAAATATTAGCATGAAAAAATCATCCTCATTATCACATATTCCTAATGGCCCTATGCATCGTTTACTATTGCAACTAATTTTTGGAATTTTATAGATTTTTTATTGCCCTATCCAGCCATAGAACTTCATCTTCAATATTTAAAGAGTTCTAAGCCAAGCTCATATGCGTCTCTTACTATTTCTCACTATATGTACACACAATGGGTGCCTCGTTCCCTTGTTGGAAACCCCCAAGTGGATTAAGGTCCACCATTCACTTGTCTAGGTATTAAGATGCTTTACAAATTCTTGTTATTCTCAACATATTTCCCTTGACATACTCTGAAATTTGCATTATTTTCCATTATAGAATTAGTGTTTTAATGATGACCTCTGATATGACCCTACCACATACCTATCTCCCTCTCTATCACATTTGAGGAGAATGCTATTTTTTTATCTTTCCCTTAAAATTTAACTCTTATGGGCTATAACATCCCCTTATCTACAAAAAAATTCCTTCCAATAAATCTAAATTTTTAAGGCTCAATCCTTATTTAGAATTACATTTAACTTGGATAAATGTACTTACCTCAGTTCACTCGAAAGAAACATTAATCTTTATTGAGCCCCTCTTAAGTAACCTATCAAGACTAATTAAAAAATGTACACAACCAAGCCATTATTCCTCTTTCAGATAACCCATTTGGCCTATTTAAAGTACAATTTCAAGACTTTATTGAAGATAACCCTCGTATACCATGAATGCTTTCTTTAAAATAAGCCTAATAGATCGTTGACCACTTTTGAAACATATCAAAATACCTAGGAAATTAGGCCTAATCAAAATACATCCCAAATAGGCCATATTCCACATTTTAAAATGCAACATATGTGGACCATCGAAAAACCTTAGAGCCAATTTAAAATAACATCTTTTAGAATTCCCTAATAAACCATCAGGCCTCCTTGAAAGAAAATCTCTCAAAAGTCCTTAATAAAGCATCACACTTCTTCAAAATAACATCTTTTGAAAGGCCCCAATGAACTATTAAGCATCTTTAAAAGTTAAACTTATAACCTTTGAGGAAGAGCAACCAAATGTCACTCGGTCAAAATTCCAAATGGAACATCAACCATAATATGATCAAAATCCTTTAAATCCACTAATAGGGAATTGGAATATATTGTAATAGCATTTGCATTACCCAATAAGCAATTGGGCCATCTTGAAAGATATCATTATGCTTATTTTGAGGATCTATTCAATAAGCCATCAATCCATTTTGAAAATTGACAATTATACACTTTTGAGAGAACTACCTAAAAGGAAATTGATCCCTTGAAATACACCCATCAACAAATTTTTAAATAATTAAACATCAAAATTAACATGCTAAAGGTCATAGGCCTCATTTAAAGGTAATACCTAAAATACATGGAATGGTTTGGACTCCACACCAGTATGACGAGATTTGAGTAGGATTCTAATTTAGATTGCTCAAAAGCTAATTCAAATGACCCTATTCCAGATTGGCATTAACATGAATCCATGCCAATATTCACTAGGAATTCGAACTAGATTTGGCCCATGCCCTCCACCTTCAAATGTAACATATAATGCATATCATAAACGCAAATGCATAATGTAAATTCCAACCAAATAAACTCAAGGAATGCAAAATTAAAATGTATAATAATTATAATTAAAATTATTATTATTATTAAAATTCAAATACATGCAACACACCATACATAGATGAATTCCATACAAATTCCTTCATAAGATAACCACAACATAACAATAGTATAGGATTTATAATAGAGAATAGAACACTTAACTTTGCGCAAGTTGATTCAAGGAACCTTGTTGTTGGTAAGGAATTTTACAACTAAGCATAAGAAATCCTATATAGATGTGGCCACACCCAAGCTTGGTTATGAGGCCAATGTAGCAAAGGAATTAGGCTAAGGAAACTCAAGTCACTCTCCCAACCTAATTGCTCTCAATATCAACCAAATTATTTACCACAGAAGTCTCTATACAACCTAACAACCATCCCAACCGTGCCAACTCCCTTAACTACCCCACACAACACAATGAATATACCCTTTCTATGCTAACTCCATGAGTATACTAAGTGGATTTCCTTTATCTAGACCACAATCCTTTAGGAAATCTCCTCTATTTTTAGTGTCTTTAATGTGTGCAAAAGGTATTCAATTTATTATCTATCTTAGATATCAATCCAACATAATCATATCTTGGCTCTTCAATACTCAATGAGTGACTACAACATTATACAAAGAAATGAGAATGGCTCTTCGAACCCAAATTATATGCTTCTTTAAATCCATTTTCCATCTCACCCAAGTTCATGTTTTTTTCTTCCATGACTCTATTTAGTCAATTCTTACATGTTCCCATTACAATCAGTGCTAACATAACACGGGAATACATGTGTAAGTAGAACGAATTAAATGGATAAAAAAACATAAATCAAAATAAAATAAATGAAACAATTATCAAAATGCATAAAAGGAGTACACAAGAAAATTTGATAACTTAAAATTCATGCAATTTGAATTCCCTATGGAGATGGGATCTTTCACAGTCCTTTAGCCTTATATTAAACCCGCATGCTCTCATAACTATGAAAGGAGGAATTCCCACCAACCATTGTTTGCATTCAATGATTGGTGATTGGGTCTTTAACAAGGCACATGGTAGAAAGATTAAGGCCATGAGACTTAGGTAAATCATGACCATTTATCAACCCCTAAAACCGTTGTTCTTCTTCCACTCTAAAGGACTCATAGCCTCTCTTTTTTTTTGTCTTCTATATCCAACATTTGGACTTTTATTTTAGGATATATACATATTTTCATATAGGATATATACATATTTTCATTCAAAATCATTTACATAAAACACTTAGTACTTATTAATTTATGATTGTTATATAAATCATCATATAAAATACTAGACCATGTCCACCTTAGTTGACATAAGACAACATAGTGAGGAATATTAAGGGAGGTTGACCATAAATTCTTTGATGTCATAGTTTACAAGACCATATTCACCATATGATTAGAAAGGTGTTTAGACCACTTTAGTGTATAAATAGGTAAATGGAAGGGGATTTTTGGACATGAAGATAATAAAATGTTATACGTTATGTGATTGACTGAAATATTTAAAAAAACAAATAAAGTCGTGATTTGTTTTACATAGAAATGAATAATATTATAATTTGAGATATTAAAATGACAATGCTAGGGTTTTAGGATATTCTAGTGTGCATTGTATATAGTTTATTGAACATTGTATAGAGTTATTTGAATTAAATAAAATTTTATTTAGTTTGAAAATTTATATTAATAAATTTTATAATTATTGTTTATAAGGTAAGATTTCATTTTTTTCATATTATTATATTATTTTTATTTTATTTTATTTTTGTTAATGAAAGGTTTTTTTATTTCTAATGTTAATGAAAAGTATTTTTATTTTTAACATAGATTTATTTGGAAAATACTTTCCTTAATTTAAAGATCATGGGATTAAAAAAATATGCAATTATTTTTTACTTTAATTTGAAAAGTTATTTATATAAATATATTGACATTTAGAAAAATATATAATAATAAAGAGGTATAATGATATAATCTCATTAACATTTAAGATATTTCACTAATTATGATTTGAAATTCATTATAGATTTTGACATATGAATTTTCTCATACAACACTATTGAAGAGTCAATCTCTGTTGGTTTAGTGAAGGATCATAAATATTGATGCTATACTCATTTCTATTTCAATGGTCGATTTGTGTATTTATCTAGGAAATTAAATTATTCTTCCTAAAACATAAATACACCTTGAGTAGTTGCTTGCCTCAAAGCATTTTTGAAATTTAATTTTATAGTTCGAAAACCTTCTCATGTAATATTATTAAGTGTCAATTTCTTTTTTTTTTTGGAAAGTCTCAAAAACATTAATACTCTATTCATTCCTATTGAAGTGGTTGATTTTATGTATTCCTAAAAAAACTAAATAATTGTATTTAGATTTTCATAGGTTGAAGAAATATCTATAAAGATTAATATGAAGATTCGTGCGCATTTTTATCCTCAACCAATGGAAGTTGAGTTCATCATTAGAAAAGAAAACATATTTCAAACAAAAATAAGAAAATAAAAATATATAAGAACAATTAATTATGACATATTAATATCATTCACACTAAACACAATGGTTTGTGACTTGATTAATAATGATTCTTCCTAAAATATAAATATACATTGACTATTTACTCCCTTCAAAGCACTTTACAAATTTAATTTCATAATATTTATTTGAAATCTACATCATTTAAAGAAAATTATTTGTTTTTTTCAATTTTAATATATGTTATCGAAAGTCAATATATGTTTTAAATAATATTGTCATTTTTATGAAACATCGAGGTCACAAGACAATGAGTAACTTTAAAAAAATATGACCATTTAAAATGTATGTTATTTAAATTTTTTATATTATAAATAATGCATTTTTTTTAATGAAATGTCGATATTACAAGACAATAAACAACTTTACCAAAATATGACCTTTAATATACATAGAAATAAAAATTGGCATAAAAATTTGCATAGAAAAAAACATAACAAATTAAACAAAATAGTAACAAGCTTTAAAAAATCATATATAATTTTTTAGTTATATAACATTTAATATTTTAAATATAGATCATTCTCAGAATCACGTTGAATTTCTAAATACTGCCAAGCACGTTGACTCTATGCTACAATATTATTCCCGAACTTTCAAGATTGTTGTATTTTGGATTGAGAGATCTTTCTACATGAATATATGAACTATGTTGAATAATCTTTCCTTGGGAAATTCATTAATGGAAAGAAGGTTATTTAATATTCCATGAGCACATCCTTTTTTCCTACAATGCTACCTCTCAGTTACTCTACACTCATATACATTTCTATCGACGTGCCCTTGTCGTACCTTTTGGTGCAAATGCTAGTAGTAACACACATATTTAGGGTGGAAGATGCAAGTCGGATCCTCATTAGCCCCAGAGGAACAAGCAAGATCTAGTATTCATTAACCCTTATAATAACTTGAAACAACCAAGCAAAATCCTATGCACTTCTCCAAGGCACAAGCCTAGAAAGAACCTTATGTACTCAAATATTGGTCATAATAAGAGATTCCAAGAACATAATTAGATATACAATCATAGGATCCCCCATTTTAATTATATTCTTCGCACAATTTTTCATTGAATATGTTTGTGGTTAAGAATTATCCTTTATGGGCTATTATCATATCCTTCACAAGAACAACTCCCAAGCTAAATTCCTAGCCAATGAAGCTATAAAAGGGAAGGAAGGACACATTATGATAAACTCCAAGCTTTATGATCAATCTACCCCCTAAAGTTTCATAATTTCATTCAAAATGAATTTGATTTATCAATATATGGATGTAAACTCCCGCACTTGTTTGTTTAGCTCAACATGTATTGTATCACATCATATTTTATGTGATATTAACCCATAAACTAGAGGCAGAGTTTTATTTTTAAAGAAAGGATAACTTCGTGTATTAGATTTCTTTTGGTACAATGAAGGAATATAAGATGGAAGTCATGTTGGATGTGGGGTGGCATGGGATGTCATCCTACACTAATATTTCTAGTTTTTCCAACAAACCCTAAGTAATGTCTAGCGCTTCATATATGTCTTGCTCTACGAAAGCAAGTCTCCACTTGTATATAGGAGACTGACTCTTTTCTCCCATGGCCCATAGTACCCACAAAAATATGGGTGTCTCTTTAGTGCCATGGTGATCATATTGAATAAATTTATGATAGAATCAAACATATTTTTGTCCACTGGAATTCTTTGGCATCAACTATGGGAACCTTGATCTAATAATAGGAAAGTTTCCAAAAGGTTTAGGAGGAAATTAGTTTTCTATACAATAAATTGGGTTCAATTCTATCAAGTGAATTGTTAGGCCCTCACTCATTATCCCCTTTGCTCACTCGATAGTTTAGGCACCAATAAAGTCTATTCCTTTGCTATTGGATTAAAAAAAAATTGTATAGGAAGTGAACCATCCGAATTCTACTGGAAACAACTCAAGTTGATTTCATATTTTTCTATAGCTTGCAAAATTTTGGGTATTTATTATGGATTATATTCAATACAATATTATCAGTAACTTTATTTTTTCTCTCCTTAGTTGTTGAGGTAAGACCAAGCTCTATATGTTATGTATGCTCCTATTTTTGGGCACTCTCTCTAGTTTCTTTCAATTGCAATGGACTCTTGCTATGAACCTTAGTTGCAAATTTTTGCTTAATGTAAGTCCCCCAATTTCTATTATGTATAATATTAACACATATTTTTTATAAAATTATTAATATAACAAAATCTCCAATATAAAATATCTTTTTTTTGTAAGTTCGACATTGGTGATGTTACATCATAGTCATGTCCAAAAATAACACATGAATAGGGTGGGAAATTAAACGAGTGACCTATCATCTATGAGTGACTTAATAACATACCCAATCAACGTCTATCCAAGACCCGTGGACATAAACTATCTTATTATAATAAGATAAATACCAAATCTTTCTATATATATATATAATCTTAAAATATCTTATTGTAACAAGATATTACATAGCATCTCTATGTATAAATGAAAATACTAATAAAAATAAATTAAATTAAATTTTAATATTTCATATATATATATATATATATATATAATAATTAAATTCATATCAGTTTCATTTTTTAATTAAATTTTATAACTAATTAATTTAAAATTTTATTAAAATATCATTAAAAAAAAATTAAAATTTTAAATTGTATTAATGTAATAACTATAAATTTTATTTTCACAAAATTTCAAACTTCTAGAATTTCAGAAATCATTTATAAAAAAAAAACACAACAAAACTAAAAAAATATCATTTTAACCAATGAAGAATATGAATACAACTTGGGGGAATCTCTAAAATAATCTTCTAGTGTGTTGGACATTATTGAATAAAGCAAAATATGTCCCACATGTCTATGTGCTGGAGTAAAAGTGGTAAGCGTCTTGTTTCACCTTTTCTTCACGATGGGAATCATATGTGGTCATATTTTATCTTTGCTTTATCGTGAATGATGATATCTCTAGAAAGCAATATATCACATGGAAGATGTGGTAACTTTTTCCCTCACATGGAAGATGTGTTCACCATCACCATGGACCCATTGACATTATAAAATTTAGGGTAAAGTAAAACACACCGACGTCCTAACACTTGTGGTTTATTACGAGATACGTTTTATCCATTTTATAAGTGACATAAGATTCCTAAGCAATTTTATGATTATGACATGTCAAAATGGAGTTAATTTTGTTTAAATAATTTGCTTGAAATTTATAAGGTGAAATTATGTTATTTTAAAATTATAAAAAAATTATATAGATTATATAAAGTTATTGTAAATTTGAATATTATCACAATAATATTGTTAAATGTTGGAACTATTTGCATATGATTTGTAAGATTCGTTAAATTTTTACAATTTATGATAAATTTTCATTTTTTAAATTTTTCGTGATTTTAATGATTAATACTTTTCTCTTTAAATAAGTTCAATTCAATTTGAAATAGTATTTTTCAAAAGATCTTGACAGAACTTTTAGTCTCTTAAAAAAAAAAACATCTTTTAAAGCCTTGATTAATCATTGAACCTCTTTAAAAGAACATCTTTTATGAGGCCTCGATAGACCATGGAGTCTCCTCAAAACAACATATTTCCAAGACCCTAATGGTATCAATATACCATTGAACCCCTTCAAGAAAACATCTATCAAAATGCCCAAATATTACCATCAAACCTCTTTGAAAAAACATTTGGAAAGGAACTAAGGAATTACCATACATTTTCGAAATAACATCTTTTGGAAGGCCTTGATGAATTTTTGATGCTCCTTTAAAGGTCCACTTCCATCCTTCAATGAAAATAACCGTTTAAATATTATTGAGTGTGTTATATGCCATTTTGTCACATCTGGTCAATAGGCATGGAAACTAGATCAATCAACATCCATGAGCACCTTGTCACCATCCATACACAAAGCACTAGGTATGTCTCTCCCAAATCCCCGATTTTTCGAGCTTAACTATTTAATTTCCATGCTTTTAAGACCCATCGCACCATGGCCCCTTAGGAAACTGTGTTCTACTCAGTTTTCCACATTCTGGACCTGCATTGATCATTAGCAGGTTTTCCCTTGCTAGGGGTGCGTTGATTCTAAAAATTCGATATAAATAAAATTTTTATCGAAGCTTCCTCTTCAAGAAGATTCCAAGAGTTGTTTCAACCATTTACCTTGGATAAGAACTTTGAATCCTATCTAATCCTACCTTGGAGATTTTACTTCTTATCCCTTGAGTTCATCCTCCCATCAAGAGTGTATCTCAAGCCTAGATTGGTAAATAGATAATTATTCCTAAACTACCATCCTCTCCTATATATTTACAGTGATCCACACGCTAAGTGTTGGCTTTTGGAGACCATATCATGCCCTCATGTTGTTTCCTTGAATCTAAGAGAGTCATCATATTTATAAATTAGGGTGACATTGAGGTGTGCTTTGTAGCAAGGAATAACAAGTCAACTTGGAGAGATCTCTACAAGATTAGATACTATTCTTGGTTGTAAACTCTCTCAATTTCATATTAATACAAAGAGAATACCATTTTCCTATATATTTTATATTATGTTTACATTCCTCTGTTTCGATTCTTTGTTGATCCATTGAATAGAGTAGTTGGATAATTCTACTCATATGTCATAGATATTTGGATTGTTGTGATTGTATGTACAGTTTCTAATTATAGTAATCATAGCTATGATTGGAAATTACAAGCCGAAAGGAGAACGAATCATTAGGGGAATTTTGAGGTCTAAAATGGGCCTCCTAAGGAAAATGTACAATCAAAATTCACTTTATGAGAACCAATCACATTTTAGGGGATGACATCATCCCTAATGGTTGAAGTGGCATTGCTTGAGTTAAAGGTAATTACTTGTCACATTCTCAATGGTAGATAAAAACTCATGGTTAACCATGGTAGTGCTCTAATTACTTTTAAAGTCAAAGTAAAGTACTCATAATAAATGTCATTTCACACTTTTTGAATAAAAATTTATTATTGTCATTTCATATTTTTTGAAAGAAACAATACATATCCCTATACATTTATTAGATTAGACTAGATTATATTATATTATATTATATTATTTTTATATAGTATATTAATTACATGTTATTATACAATTTCAATAATATAAATTTTAACTAATAGCATATAATATAATTAAGAATTTATAAATTTATATTTATATTTTATTTTAAGTTATTTAAGTACAAAGGACAAATGCATTAGTTGTTCAATGATAATGACTTTTTGTTTTAAAAGCTAATTCTTATTTGTAGTCACATCAATACAATTTTTTTATTAATTTTATTTTGGTACAAATTTTGAATTGAATTTAACTATGGTTACATGGATTGTGGTGCAAAAAGTGAATTGAAAATTCATAAATATTTTTTTTTCTTTAGCTATTATTTTATTATTTCCTTAGGAGGCCTATTTTAGAACTAAAAATTCCCCTAATGCTTGCGACATATTCCAAGTAAGTTTCTCCCCATTCTTCAATTTGTCTAAGGAAAACTTTATATTCTTTTCTTTTCTATTGTTCTAGACTATTCCACTAGGTATAGGGAAGATACTTTTGTCCGCAGTTGTAAATTATGCATAACAAATTGGCGACTCCACTGGGGATTGTTTATTTCCCTTAGTGGTTTCCTTGTCCTTAGTACTTTTTTCACCTATTCAATAGACCTCCATTACCTCACTCAATATGAATTGAACCTAGGAAGACATTTCATTGAGCTTCATTATATTTTTTATGTCAGAACTTGGCTTTTACCTTGATCAGTGCTCCTCCTCATCTGGAGACAAAGCATTGCAGTGCCCTTTGGAATTCTTTGTACCTACATTGTAGAGCACTGGTAGACTATCTGCACCTGCATTGACCCTTGTTTCATGCAAATAATTGAAGATAAACATAAATTTATTGAATCAACCTAAGGAGCATTTATCACATTAACGCAAAAATCTATAGGTCTAGGATAGAGACGTATTTTGACATCTTTAAATGTAGTAGTTGTCATTTTTTGTCAGTGTTTCATTCCAGGGGTGATATCTCGTTCCACGTACGTAAGTGTATCAGACAATTCTCCACGTAATTTCGAGTATATTGGATGGTTTTCCGAGCATGAAAAGTATATGGGAATACTCTCATCGTACGATTACGAATTGGACAACACTACTATGGACTGCGCTTCCACGTATAGTCGAGTATATTTTGGAAGTCCACCATACGTTTTTATCCTTTCCATAGGTAACTGCATCGGTTTCCTTGTACATTGTGATACACCGAACACAAAATTCAGGGATATTGTCTGCCTGTATGTAAATCATTGGTTCGCCAAGATGGTATATTGTAGCTCATAGTGACTTGGTAAACCCTTTTTCCTAGATACCCTCTTTTTATTTATTTTTTGTTGTTAATTTCTAAAATCAATTAATTAACTACGGAACAACATCCTTACCATGGGATAAATCCTTAGTGAATATTAGGTTGAGACTAATGGAAACAGTTCCTGAGCCCACCAGTCAAGGAAACCCCTCTGACAAGAATCCTGGTCCTTTTCCTTCATTTGGAAATATTGGTTCCCCTTATATGGCAACATTTTCCCTTCCCAGATTTACCATTGGTTTTCCAATGTGGTTGTTTTTTACCCCTATGGTTGTGAATATCCAAACTGCTCCTCAACCAAGTTCTCCTATACGTGAACAACAACAACCTCATGTTGATACTCAATTTTACCATTTTCCTTCTTCACTTGTTCGATATTCTTCCTCTTCTTGTTGAGATTCAACAAGATGTTGAGCTTAGTGAAAAGAGTTGCCTTCACTAAGTGGGCCCGCAGGCTATTTTTGGCACAAAGTCTATTTTTAGACTATGTCTATATTTATACATGTCGATCATATTCTATGAGTTGCAGGATGCTATTTTTGGATGGTTGGTCAAGTTAGAAAAAAGATGGACTTCTATTTTTAGACATTTTGGGCGGAGTCTATTTTTATACTACCAGTCTAAAAATAGATATGTTGAATATTATTAGCTCTTAATAATATTTGGACTCTAAACAGTATATTATTCTCTTTGAGCACTTCAGTTAAGTGCATAGATGTGGCACAGCAGCTGACAGAAGGAATTACACTATTCCTAAGGGTTTACTGGAGCTATTGCATGGAGGACTCAGTTAGAACTCAAGTGGTAGAGTTATGACACAGTTGGAAGAAGTAGTTATGGAGTTGTATTCAATTTAACTCAGTTAGACTCAGTTGAGCTAGTTGTATCTAGTCTAATTGATTGATACACTAGTGAGAGTGGAGTCAATTAATTAGTTAATTAAATCACAAATAATAACTCACTAATCAAATGAAGAATACATCAATTAACTACAGTGTATGGCAGTTTCAGTGGAGACCAGTGGAGAGATAGGTGAAAGGGCAAGATAGACTATCAGTTGTGACTATAGTGATGCATTGATTGCATCCAACACTTAGTGGAGATGCCAATGAGGATTTCATGAGCAAGGCTGGAGTAATTTGAACTCATTCAGAGCCATTCTTTAGCATGGATTGCACAGTAGAGGCATGCTAGCAGGTGGCAAAGATCGATGCATGGATTTGCAAGATCGGGCCTGATTAGTGTGTAGCGATTGTATTGTACTGAGAGCTTGATATGATCAGCTTTGTATGAGGATTGTTACATTATCTCTATGACATATATTATATACAAATAGTTGGGGTTTTTAGCTTCAGGCTTTCCCATTAAACAACTGTGTTAATGTGTGTGATTTTTTATTGTTTCATGTGTGCATTGCAATCTTGATTTAATTTCCGCAAATGATCAATGGTGGAATAGATTTTGTATTTTGCATGAAGTTAAAATAGTGTGAGATTAGGAGAATCTTGGACATATAACACATAAGTTATATAATTTCTACATGGTATCGGAGCCTGTATTGATCATTGGAGGAGATTGCAATTATTGAAGCGGTTAAGTTGTGTGCTGGTGGAATTCGAATTTGCTGCAGTGTTTTATTGGTGTCGAAGTTGAGCATTCATTGAAATGTCTTTCAAAGGATTGTGATTGCAGTATGCCCTTGATGTGAGCTCGAATTACATAGCATGGAAGGATAGGATGGAGGTGGTATTGGATGATAATGGGCTGAAGGAGTTCATCGATAGTGATGTTCCTAAGCCGAGATCTAGCAATGTTGCCGCACTTGACACATGGCAAAAGAAGGTAGCAAAGTGTTGAAGGATTCTGTTGGAAGGTTTGAAGGACCACATTATGTCTAGCCTTCACGGGAAATCCACTCCATTCTTAATGTGGAAGGCTTTGACAGACTTGTTCCAAAGCAGAAGTGACTAGAGGAAGTTGGCGCTTAAATACAAACTCAGAAAAATAAAAATGGAGAGAGGCGACAGTATACCAAAATACCTCACGAAGTTTGTCCACTGCAAGGATGAGCTGGGAAGTTTGGGGGTTACTGTTGATGAAGAAGACTTGGTGAGCTTGGCTCTCCTTGGGCTTCCGAAGAGTTGGCATAGCTACGAAGACTCTGTCAATGGACGGGAGAAACTACCAGGATGGGAGCGACTTTGGTCGGATCTTGTGTAAGAGGAGATAAGGCGGGGTACCTGGGATGGATCTTCATCAAAGAATGAAGATGAAGAAAATTTCACTTTCGCTGCCAAATATCGGAAAGGAAAAGGGAAGAAATATTCCAAATCTGAAGCTAAAGGAAAAATGCAGGATTTGTCCAAGGTGAAGTGTTTTCACTGTCACCAGCATGGGAATTTTGCCACTAATTGCCCACAGAAGAAGAAAAATAAGAGAATTGTTGGTTCTGCAGCAGGAGAGGCCTTAGCCTTGTAGTTTGAGCTCGAATTTTCTTTGATCGCATGCTTGGTTTCAAGTGTGATGGTATCAGTGTGGTTTCTTGACAGTGCTGAGTCTTTCCATATGACTGGAGACAAAGATTGTTTAGTGATCTGGAGGGAAAGGATCTTGGAGTGCACATCGAGATGGGAGATGATGGTAGATACAGTGCGACTGGTATCAGGACCATTTCCTTTGAGAGGGAGTCCGATAAAACTTTCATCTTGAAGGATGTCATGCATGTTCCAGGATTGAAGAAGAATCTAATATCCGTGGTGATGTTGGAAGATAAGGGTTATGATGTTGTTTTCAGTGAGGGAAAAGCCTTCCTTCGACATAAAACAACTGGTCAAACCAAGAGGATAGGGATTCAAGTTAAGAATCTTTATCAATTGCAGGTAGATGGTTGTGCTGCAATGGCAGGAAAAGCAGAAGGAGTGGTGAAACGAGATGAGGTCGAATTGTGGCACAGGAGATTGGGCCATCTTCACCATGGTACTTTAAAAATTTTGCAGCAGATTTCTACCGGGCTTCCCAAAGGTACACTTGCACAGTCAGATCAGTTCAAGGGATGTACTTTGGGAAAATTTGTGAAGACCACTTTTCATGAGAAGGATAGTCATGCTTTGACGATCCTTGAGAGAATTGACACAGACGTGTGTGGACCTTTCTCGGTTCCTTCAACAGAAAAGCACAGGTATTATGTGATATTTGTTGATGAATTTTCTTGTAAGTGTTGGATCTTCTTCATCCAGAAGAAGAGCGAGACATACTCAAAGTTCTGTGAGTTCAAGATGCTGGTTGAGAAAGAGTTGGGGAAGAAAGTTAAATCTCTCTAGAGCGATAATGGTGGTGAATACATCTCTGGCGAATTCAAAGACTTCTGTAGCAAGGAAGGAATTCTAAGAGAAATCATAGCGCCTCATAACCCATAGCAGAATGGGGTCGCGGAGAGAAAGAACAGAATGATCGTGGGTGTTGCACAAGCGATGTTGCATGATCAGGGCCTTCCCATACACTTGTGGGCTAAGGCATGCAACACTGCGGTTTATGTGCAAAACCATTGTCCTCATAGAGTACTTGGCATGAGTACACCCGAAGAGGTGTTTTCTGGTAAGAAGCCTGATATTTCTTATTTGAAGATTTTTGGCTCACCTTTTTACAGTCATGTGACGAAGGATGCTAGGAAGAATTTGGAGCCAACCACAGAGGTTGGGATATTTGTGGGGTACACAGAAACACTCCACAATTATTGTGTGTATTTTCCAGACAATCGGATGACTATCGTGCGACGGGATATGAAGTTTCATGAGGAGAAAGCCATGAAGTTGTCGCTTGAGAGGGAGCTACACTTGCATGCAGAGGAGGAGCTACTTTTTCCTAAAGATGAGCCTCAAGATGTGGATCAGCCACAAGAGGAGGTTCATGGAGTGGAAGAAACCACTCATGCAGCGCTAAACATCAGAGGGCGAAAGCGCACTACAGAAGCTAAGTGACTTAATCTTTATGCAGTGCAGAATGCAGGAGTTCCTACATCATAGTGCAGATAGAGACAGTCACCTGACCGATTTACTGGATACATGGCTCTGATGAGCAAGCATATTGTGATGGAGCCATCCTCTTTCGAGGAAGATGTGGAGGATCCTGCATGGGTAGATGCCATGGTGGAAGAGTATGATTCGATTGTCAGAAACAGTGCATGGGAGATTGTCCCAAGGCCGCAAGGGAAATCAGTGGTAGGTTCGAGATGGATCTACAAAGTGAAGCAAGCTACTGATGGGAGCGTTGAGAAGTATAAGGAAAGATTTTTTTCCCTGGGCTTCTCACAGATCGAGGGGATCAACTATGAAGAAACCTTTGCACCTGTCACAAGGTATTCTTCCATACGGACCATCCTTTCTCTCTCAGCGCAGATGGGCTGGCACATTCATCAGATGCATGTGAAGACTTCATTCCTCAATGGAATCATTGAGGATGAGGTGTACATTGAGTAGCTTGAAGGATTTGAAATCTTCAGCAGCGAGTCGCATGTGTGCAGGCTCAAAAGAGCATTTTATGGGATGAAACAAGCACCTCGTGCTTAGTACACATGGATAGACAGTTATTTCACTGGACTTGGTTTCGCCAAGAGTGAGGCGGATCCAAACCTATACCAGATTGTGGTGGAGGGTAAGATTTTGTTCATTTTGCTTTATGTAGATGATTTAATACTAACGGGTGATGAACTGTTAATACACTCATGCAAGGCAAATCTTGCAAAGGAGTTCGAGATGAAGAATTTGGGCCTCCTTCATTATTTCCTGGGATTGGAAATTTGGCAGCGGAAAGGTGAATTTTTTGTGTCTCAAGGCAAGTACACTCAGGAGATACTGGAGAAGTTTAACATGCAAGGCTGCAAGCCTATCGACACTCCTCTTCCTGGTGGTTGGAGGAAGGAGGATGCTACATCGGCAGAGGTAGTGGATGCCACTGTTTATCGACAGTTGGTTGGTTCGCTCATGTATTTAGTCAATACACGACTGGACATATGCTATGTTGTGAACCAGCTTTCACAAGCTATGGTGAAGCCTACCAAGCTCTTTTGGAAGGCATACAAGCATGTCTTGAGGTATCTCAGGGGCACATATGGGTATGGATTGTGGTATATACAGTCGGATGAGGTGAAGCTGCATGGCTTCACGGATGTAGATTGGGCAGGAAGCCCAACGGACAGAAAAATCACATCTGGAGGGATTTTCAGTATCGGATCTACAGTAGTTTCTTGGTACAGCAGGAAAAAAAATCCGTGGAACTCAGTTCAATGGAGGCCGAGTACATGGTAGCAATTCTGGCTGCATGCGAGGCTATATGGATGAGGAAGATCCTGGTCGGTTTGTTCGGTTCTCATTTAGATCCTACTGTGATATATTGTGATAATCAGAGTTGCATTAAGCTCTTGGTTAATCCAGTATTTCATAATAGATCTAAACATATTGACATCTGGTACCATGATATCAAAGATTGTGTGCAGCGGAGGATCATGTTGCTTTCTTACATTCCTACGGAATATCAGGATGCAGATATTCTGGCGAAGGCGCTCACCAGGAGCAAATCCGAATACCATAGAGACAAGATCGGGGTGGCAGATAATCCCTATCTTGTTGAGAGGGAGTGTTGAGATTCAACAAGATGATGATCTTATTGAAAAGAGTCGCCTTCACTAAGTGGGCCCGCAGGCTGTTTTTGGGGCAAAGTCTATTTTTAGACTATGTCTATTTTTAGACATGTCAATCATATTCTATGAGTTGCATGATGCTATTTGTGGATGGTTGGTCAAGTTGAAAAAATAGATGGACTTCTATTTTTAGAAATTTTGGGCGGAGTCTATTTTTAGACTACCAGTCTAAAAATAGATATGTCGAATATTATTAGCTCTTAATAATATTTGGACTCTAAACAATATCTTATTCGGAGACTTCATGAGGCATTTCGTATGTATACAAGAATTCGACAAAAGGAATTACACAATTCCTAGGGTTTACTGGTGTTCATGCATGGAGGACTCAAGTCAGAATCCAGGCGTATTTTTGACACGTTGAGAAAGGCGGTCATGGAGTTGTATTCCATGAACTGGGCGTAGACTCAGCTGAGCTATTGCACCTGGTCTAACCCATGATACACTAGTGATGGAGTGAATTAATTAGTTAATTAATTCACAAATAATAACTCACTAATCAACTGAAGAATACATCAGTTAACTACAGTGCATGGCAGTTTCAGTGGAGACCAGTGGAGAGATAGGTGAAAGGGAAAGATAGACTATCAGTTATGACTATAGTGATGCATTGATTGCATCCAAAACTCAGTGGAGAAGCCAATGAGGATTGTGTGAGAAAGGATGGAGTAATTTGAACTCATTCATAGCCATTATTTAGCATGGATTGTGCAGTAGAGGTAGGCTAGCAGGTGGCAAAGATCGGTGCATGGATTTGCAAGATCGGGCCTGATTAGTGTGTAGCTATTGTATTGAACTGAGAGCTTGATATGATCATCTTTGTATGAGGATTGTTACATGATCTCTATGAAATATATTATATACAGATAGTTGGGGTTTTCATCTTCGGGCTTTCCTGTTAAACAACTATGTTAATGTATGTGAATTTTTATTGTTTCATGTGTGCATTGCAATCTTGATTTAATTTCTGCAAATGATCAATGGTGGAATAGATTCTGTATTTTGCATGAAGTTAAAATAGTGTGAGATCAAGAGAATCTTGGACATATAACACATAAGTTATATAATTTCTACACTTCTTCCTATTCATATGGTGAAATACTTAAAGTTAGTAACTGTATCGATAATAAGAAGAAAATGAATATTAGCAAGAAGAAAAAGAAGCAGGGGGGAAACCAAGCATCTATTGCTACCAGTGCAATTGATGTTGTGAAATCTTCCAATCAGCCCCACAAAGTTAAATTCCCTTTCAAGTTATGTACTGGAGACCACCTTCTTAGATATTTCCATGGTATTCCACATGTTTTAGAAGCTTTTTCCATAGGATCACATCAGCTTTTATCGTTAGATTTTGTGGATCATGTTGGTGACAAACCATTGACTAGTAATCATAAGGTTTAGTATTTACGGAAATAAGTGTAAAGTTAAGTTTCCCTATAGGTCATGTGAAGGGAATCATCGTATTCACCTTTTTCCTTATATAGATTGATCCATATCTTTTAACTTCAAGGATGCATATTGAATTGCATATAAAAGAGTGTATATCCAAGTTACTTAACACATGAAAGGAGAAAATCATAAAGAAACCATGATATCAAAGGGACAAAACCAATTTTATTACAAATATCACCCAATGTGGGCTACGTCTTCGGGTCCTACTCAAATTGGGGAGGCCTTATTTCATTAAGTGGAAACAAAGAAATAAGTTACAAGCAACTTTACAAAAATGACCCTTGTACATACAACTCTGATGATGGCATGAAAATGGATACCTCAGCTCGAGAAACAAACTCAGTTGGATTTATGGCGTGGAAACGTGCAAAAATGCCTATAAGCTTGTCAATTTCTAATAACGACACCTTTAGCCCTCTAAGAGAATATTTTCAGCATCTTAGCATATCTCTTACTCATGGTTCTGCTGCTCTCGCCACTCCTGGTTTTGTCGCTCTGCCCTCTGCTTCTCTGATAAAATTCATTTGATGAAGGGTTAAATAGTGTTTGTGTGGTTGAGTTATGGAAGCATGATTCGTGTCTCGTTGGTAACCGACGACGGATTATGTGGGGGCGGGTTGGGTTCAAAACCCGCTCACCCCAATTTTAAACAATTATATATATATATATACTATGGTTTCGGCGGTGATTTATTTGTGTCATCGGCTGTTAACGTTGTTGTCACATAGATTTGGAACCGCTCGGGTGATGGGCTACACAGGTTCAAGCCCTATAGGTTCCGCACTCATACATATGATATACTTTAGTGGGTCGGGTGGGTCCGTCGGGGGTGGCCCACCCACCAAACATTTTTTTAATATAAACAATAATTTTTTGGGTCCTCTATGGGGGTGGTGGGGGTGACAACCCGCCCACTCAAACACACACACACACACATATATATATGGCTAAAAAAATTCCACCGAATTTTAAAGGTCACTGGAAAAATTAAGTAGGCGAAAAATTCTCTCCTTCCGACCGGCAGATTCTATGTGCTAATAATATTCCAAATTGTTGCCTCGTTAGTGACTGCCACTTGGTCTAGTTTGACCATAAATTTGACCAACTATAACTTGAACATACAAGCTCAGATTTGAGTGTCGTTCACACCGTTGGAATTATGACGACGAGAACTACAATATGGTCCTAGTTTCACTTCCATCTGATGACTTTTATTTTTGAGTTATTTTCAAGGCTACTTGTATTTCTAGATCCACCTACATCATTCCTCCCCACTAATGAGATTTTGGACCGTCAAAAGATTTATAAGTCAATTTGAAAGTGAGGGAATTTCTCCCTCACTTTCTCCTTTCCCACCCATCGAGCCTTACTCTGAAGCATTTTGTTGTCACTAAATTGATATTGATGGGTTGCTTCAACTTTCAACCTAGAGTAACTATTTCAAACCTAATTTTAGCTTAAAATTAGCCTTTCCAGCCTGAGAGGGCCCTCTCAAGGATATACATGATATTATGTAAATGAAGCTCAACAGATGGCTATCTCTGAAATTGGGTTTTAAATGTGTTTTTGTGCAGGTGAAATATGTAGACAAATTACTACCATTGGGCATATGGAGTCAGCATAAACAACTCAGTGATATGTAAAACTCTTCTCATGGAAGCTGAGGCATATATATTCAGATGAAAACATAACGTTTACAACAAACTAAGTGTTTGAAGGATTTTAGACCATGTAAGCCATGAATTCTAAGTAAGCAAATAATAGGATATTGAAGATAGAACTGCATAACATAAAAGACAAATACTCATAAGAATATCAATGAATCTCAGGTAAAGAGAAGTAATATGCCACTGCATATTATTGATAAAAGGTTTTATAATAGTATTATGTAGTAAAAACATCAATCAACCCTCTTTCCATCAATAATATGCCTATCTATAACCTTAGGCATATTTACATTGAGTCTGTCAGCAAGGCTAGACCTTCGAATACTTTTTTTGACACCTAAGCTAACCAAAAGCATATTACAAGGAGATAAAACAGACATCTGCAATTCTTAGGACTTAGAAACCTAATAAGACTCTAAAAATCTTTATTACATTAACAAACTTTAAAATATTCATATTTACATCGAAAAGTTCATATGCCTGAGGTGGCACTAACCATGATCAAACCATAAATACTCCCACCAAGTTAGGAGACTTGTCTTCCGAAATTTTATGAGGTGGTGTCATAATTGTTGAAGTAGCTTCCATGATGAGCTGACAATTTGAAAATATTTTTCGAGGAGTGTGTCTTCATAAAAACATCCAACTGGTGACCTTTGACCTTTCCAGGTGGTTGAATTGCCTAAAAAAGACAATCAAGACTTGAAAAATATCCAAAATCCTCTTCGTTGCAGAAGCATGGGACTTTTAGGTAGGTTTGTAGTGAGAGTTCGTAGCACCTTTAAATTTGACCATCCCTTCAAACTATTTTCTCCCTTTGTTGATTTGAGGTTGTCTAGTGAGTTAAAATAATCAAATGCATGCCTTTGCCTACCTTCTTCATGATAAAACCTGTGATATATAACCAAAAATAATCTACAGCGAGTTCATAGCACTTTCTGGGTTTCAAGCTCGAGACATGTTATGAACTTGCCTAGTTCACAACAGACTTGAAAATTCTGCATTTCTTCTTCAAAATTTTCCCATGGCTCTATAAGTGATGAAATGAAATGATGCAAAAAATATTTAAACAGTATTTTACCTCCTTTTCAAATAGCAGAAGCTTCACCCTTGGCAGCAGTGGCTTTACTATCCATAGGTTCATTTATGACTGTCATTTTTAGACCCTTTTTCTTGATTTCTAATTGTATCATTTCCATATGCACCTCCAACTCTTTTACTTGACCTTTTAGCTTATTTATCTCTATCTGCAACCAAATGTTCTTTTTCCTTATACGTGTCATCACTCTACGTGGAGGAAGGGTTATTTTCATCAATTTATTAGCATTGGTTAAGGCTTCATCATAATTATTAATTTTCTCAATCACTTTTTCTTTGAACTCCTCCACCATTTTTCTTTCTAGCTTAGCTTCTTCCAACTCTAGCTTTGTTTCAATAACTTCCTCCCTAGCTTCCCTCAACTGCTCCTTTAAAAGTTGCACTTCAGATTTTTCAATGACTTTCTCCTTGCCTGTCCTCTACTTAATTATTTTGTTGGGGATAAGTCAATGATGTCTTCTGCCATAGGTTTTTTTCCTTTTTCTATCACTTAAGTTTTTTTGTCAACCTTGACACCTTTGGAAACCTGCAATCTAGTGAGAGGCTTTCTTGGTTTGAATAAAAAACTTGCATCTTCACCTGAGAAGTTAAGTTTTTTGGCAGTGAGGCCCTTTTTTTTCTTCTTGCTTCCTTTTACATCTACAACTTTGACCATTGGAGTTTCTTCTACATATTTGGCTTGTAGAATGTCCTCAGGGTTACCTTTCCCCACTGTTTGGCTCCTAGTTATTCTTCCATGAATCTTTTTGCTGGGCTTTGGCTTGCTACTTATAAGTGTGGGTTGATGTATCTATGTTTCCTGTGCATGTTCTATTTCAATCTCCATGGGCTCTACAATGGGCTACATTTCCTCTTCATGTACACCCTCTGCTTTAGCAATAGGTTCATAATTTTTACTTTAAGGACTGGCCTTTGATTTAGGTGTTTCCTTGCGAGTTAGTGCATCCACTTCATAACCACTAAGAAACAGAAATGTGGCCCAGTCTCTATTTAACTTTTTCAACTCTTCCAAAACCAATATCTTGATTAATCCATGATGAAAGATAGATGTTTCACTACCCTCAGGCCTAGCTTGGAAATTATCTGACATTTTTCCTAGGCTTCTGAATAAGAAAAATGGAAGGTCCAAAGGCTTCTTACCAGTGAAATGTAGCAAGAGTCTGAAGTGATACTGATAAGTCATATGAAACCTCCCTTCATATGTGAAATATTTTTAAATTATCAATAGGAGTTTGGAGTAATTTTCTTTAAGGCAGCTTCTTGGGATCACTGATGTCATATCCACTCCAATGTGCTCAGGCTTGAGGAACTCATCACAGTTCTAAAATTTGAATTTAATGGCTTTAAACCACTCTTCCCCTATCCTTGGAATATTTTTAGGTTGGGCAATTGTTTCAGGGGAAACCATGAAACTCAACACACCCACCTTTGATGTAGTTCCAACAAAATTCACTACAAATTCCTTAGAAACTTGGGCGTGATAACCTTGCAATTTATGGAAAAACCTCATGCAACCAGCACTGGTGAAGGTTACTACAAAAATAGGATCTTCATTGACTAATTTTAAATCCATTAGCTCAGGCCTGGCCATTGAGCCCCCTTTTTTAGTATTTTTATGCATGGCCATCCCTCTTAACACAACGCTGGCCTCCTTGGTAGTATGACACCTACAAAGAAGAATTTCGCACAATAAGTAGCTTGCAGACAAATCTAGACCTTTCTAAAGATGATAACAACATCTATACTCAGAGGAAAAATGGAAAGGTGACATACAATAGCTCACAAGGATAAATTTAAAAAGGTAAGTTTTGAATGTGAGAGGGATGAAGAAAAATAAGGGAGGTTAAATGAAATGATGGGATGAAAAATTATGATCACACATGTTCCATGACTCCAAATAACTAATCATGTGACCTCATACTGACCTCTAACCGCTTGAAACTTGACACCTCACCCATTTCTTTATCGGTGCAAAAAAACATGAGTTCGTAGTATTTTCCGTTATAATTTTGGCAGATTTGCTATGAACTTGTCAGGTGAGTTCGTAGTGAAAACATCCTGTTTTCCATAGATTTTGTGGCAGACTCAAGAAAACAGGTGGATAAAACCAAATTTTGTTCAACCAATGCCTATATATTTTAATCGATTTTTATTGATTTGGCCATGATAAAATGACATGTGGGACTCTAAAAACTTAGGATTTTGATCAATTCACAAAATTTTATCAATTTCATGAATTAATTTACCAAGACAATAAAACCTATGCCAAATGACCTTCCTAACCAAAATGGACTTCTATTGGTGATAACAATGGCTCCACTTGGAATGATGTGCCCCTGAGGTACAACAAAGAACCTGTAGCTCCATTGCCTTATCCATTGGGCTAATCCCAAACTTGCAAAATTATCTTTATTTCGACACCAAACCACTTATACAAACTAAAAATTGAATAGTACATGCATGTAAACTAAAAACTAGATACTGAAACTAACCATGCTGAAAACTGAAATGTTGATTTAGATAGCTTATTTATGTACAGAGCTACTCTAACAACTAAAGCACACACTTTTAATTCAAGCAATACGAAACCTCCAGTATAACCAGTCAAAGAGCTTATCCAACACCTGGGCTTCTTGACTGTTCTTCAGTGGACCACCTATTAGCAACTCAAAATAAAAATCAAATCCATAACCTGAACTTATCAATGAAAGAAACTCCAACTTCACTGATAACTGGAATAGGCTTACCAAAGGATCTTGATAATCATGAAAAATTTCCTCTTTTGATGAAATCAGCAAATTAGCAATAGGATCCTTGAAAACCCTGAAAAATTATCCTGTCTTGATGATCCAAAGGACAATTTTCATTCATAACTGCAGGTTGTCTCTGTTTTATGTCTTCATTTTCAACATCATTCTTGAGACAAGGCTTTGACTTTTCATGAAAATCTTCAATGGGAGAAACCATATCATGTGCTACATGGATGTTTAGAAATTAATTTTCACGCATTACAATTAGAACTTCATGTATATCATCATGCACAAACAAACAAAAAAATATCATTTAAATATTTAGCAGGACATTTTGGGACAAAAACTTGTTGATTATTCTCCATTAGTGCTTCCTCATGATAGCCTTTAAGCATAATCAAGGAATCAACCTCCACCTGATGATAAAAAGAAACATGTTTCACATAATCTTCTCTTTTCTCCTGCGCATTTTCATGTTGCTCAACATTCAAAGGTTTTGTTGTAAAGAAATACAACTCCCCCATTTTTCATATTTAAATGAAAAATGGGGACCCTTTTAAACAATTACTTGATAGCACTACTATTGAAATTCTGAAAATGAGGAAATATTTAAATGGGTTCGATTTGTTCTTATTGATCTATATTAATTCGTTTTGACCTCATTTGGATTAAGTCATTGTGAAATGTACTTATTTGAAGGCTTTTTATTTTTTTATTTTCTTTTTATTTTAGAGATCCTTCATTTTCCGACTCCCTTCCTTATTGGCGTTTTCAAAGAATTCTTGACTTCTTGAAACTTTACCACTTGCTTCATGGTTTTGATCATGTTTTTGCACTTCCTTGTTGCCTTTTGTATTCATGGAAACATTTTTCATATTGGTCAATTGAAGACAAAGGAAAACCTTTGGTTATCACATCACCTCGCACTAGTTAGCATCTCTTCCACATGAATTAGCGCATCATTTCGCTTTCCACATTAATTGTTTATCTCCTTCACCTGGTTTAACATATCCATTAATAAAGGAGTAAATCATTAATTTGTCATTTTATCCATTTTTTACATAAATAAATATAATTTCATAACATTAATAATTTGTAAAAAATATTAGGTTAATTATAATTTTTCTTTATCTAAAACATCAAAATCTAAAAAGATAAAAATTAAAAATTAAAAAACATTTTTAATTTGAATATTGTAAATATTAAATTGTATATATTAAATTCCTTTAAAAATAAACAAATAAACATAAAACTTTAAAAAGAACTTTAAAAACACAAAATAAATCATGTATTAAAAAATATCAAACATGAAACTATCATATAATAAAGTGGGTTAATACTTTAAAAATAAAGTCAATTGTATAAGAAACATCGAACCTAACCTACAAACACATTATTATAAAAGTTCGGTGGTTTATACATTTGATATAAAACTTTGTTAAAAAAACCCATCTCATATTTAATTTTTAAATAAACATTTCAAATTCCACATATTATATATAAACCCATTTTATATTACACGTTACGTGCATTGGCATATAACCAAACAGTGGTAAACATACTACAAAGGTTCGTATTAATATCACGTTGGCATTGGTATTCACGTGGAGGAGCATCAAATGGTAGGTCTGACACCTATGTGGCATATTAAAATCTCATCACATTATTATAACGTGTTATTTGCATGTGATAGGTTTGAAAACCAAATCGAATTTTGTTAGCCACCGGCCATGACTGCGGAACCGCGGAGGGGATTACATGCCGCACCAAATCGAGTATTCTATAGTGCGATTTTTTGCAGGCTTTTATGGTAATTTTTTCCAGTCTATTTTCTTTAAATTTCAGTAGGAATTTATTGAAAATAGAAGCTTGATGGGCAAAATGCCCTAAAGGTTTTTTAGGGTGCTAAATCCATATATACAGTCAAAAAAACTAGTTTAAATACATAAATCAAGATTTTATCTCAATTTTTTTCACCGGATTCCGGCACCTGAAACTCCAAAAAATCACACTAACAACAACTCAATACATAAATATATAAATCAAGATTTTACCTCAATTTTTTTCACCGAAATTCGTAACCTGAAACTCCTCAACAAATAAAACAAAATCCACCAAGTGCGGTAATGCTGATCGCCAGAGGGTTTAATAATATCCAAAATTTTATTTTTGGGTTTTGATAATTAATTCCAACCATTGACCTTCGCACTAAAACATACACCACATGTCAACGCAACCATTGCATATGACAAGTTATAAAATCACGTCGGATTTGTTTTGATCACCGAAATATCTGAGTTGTCCACCAACCAAGATCACATAGCATCGAAATTTATTGATATAAATCTCCAGATATAACTCCATATCACGTAAATCAAGCAATTTCAGACAAATTCCTTATCACGCCGAGATCTAATACAAAAAAAAAAAAAAATATCTTGCTGAGATTTCTTTTGGCCAAAGAAAAATGATTTAGCTGTTTGTATTGCAGGAATATGAAGCACGATAACTTCGCAAAGACAAATCGAATTTGTCTTCTTTCCTTTATTCACTCATTTATGTTGGCATTTTCTCCATTGAATACACGAAAAACAATAACTTGTTGAGTTCTTTTGACCAAATAAGAAGGATTTAATTGTTTGTGTTGCAGGAACGAGGAACGAGGCACGATAACTTCACGAAGAAAATCGAATTCGTATGGTTTCCATGGTTCTGTTGACATTTTTATATGGCGTGATCATTGGCATGGGTTCTTTTCACTCTCTTCTCAGAATGGATAACTCATAACTACTCGCAATTGGCTATTGGTTATTGAAGATCGAGGTTATTGAAGAGGGAGAAGGCAAGATTTTGAGCATGAAATCAAGGATATCAAACAAACTCAAAAGGCTTATTAAAGTAGCAGAAATAGACATGAATTAGGGGGAGAAATTTTTTTTAAATCAGTTTTTCAATGGTTTGAAGAAGACTCTACAGGATTTGAAGAAGAAGGGGTCGCAATCCAGCATAGGGGATTCTTTGCTATCATTTAATCTGCACTTTTGGCATTTCTGTTTTGTGTAGAGGAGGTGATTGTAGAGATTGTAAGAGAGTTTTTTGGTCTTTGTAATATTGCTTAGCATTTCTGCATGTAATAAAACATAGGTCTCAAATTCTTAATGACTACATATTTTTGTAAGCAAAGCTTTGGCATTATTTTGAATTTCCATTCATGAGTCTTTCTACCTGAATGCTGAATTTTTATTTATGTCTAAGTTTTGTAAATTGATTTCGATTTCTACTCTAAAATATATTTTTATTGATACTTAACATTTATGTTGGTTCAATTTTAATATGATTCGAAGCTTTGCAGGAGCTATCTCCAAGACGCAGAACGAGATCGGATCAATATCGAATTCACTGAAATATATTTGCGATTAAATAATAATTTCTTATATTTAATTTGTAAATGTATTTTACTTTTATCCCATTAATTAATATGAATTTCTTCTTTTAATTAATGGAAATTACATAGTGAATCCAATCATAAAACCAGTGTTTTCCCATTTTTTATTTAGAACAAATTCACTGAAATATATTTGCGATTAGATAATAATTTCTTATATTTAATTCACAAATGTACTTTGCTTTTATCCCATTAATTAATATGAATTTCTTCTTTTAATTAATGGAAATTATATAGTGAATTTAATCATTAACCCTTCTTTCTTCTGTTTTCATTTAATTTTCTCTTGGAATAAGAGAGGGCTATCCCATCTTAGTCTGAGATAGGATTTTCGTCTTACATTTAATTTTGTATCTGTAAATGAAATCTACATAAAAGCAAACATTTTTGGTTCTCAGTGACACAATTTAGCTCTTATATTAGTCAACTCTTTTTGATTAAGTTTAAATCTTTATCCAAAACATTTAAAAAATCAATCATAAAGACTAATGCAACATTGTGTATATTAATTCATTAATATTAGAAATCAATTTTCTTTTTCTTTTTTAGAGTTAGCTTTGATATACTAATTACTAATTCATTTTCAATATTCATTTTTAATAAGTAATAATAAATAAAAGTAATTAGAATAATTTAAACTTTAAATGAAGTAGCATATTTAACTAGAACTTAATAAATAGTTTTCTTTAATTAAATAATAATATCATTTAATTAAACTTTTATCTTATAGGTTATCATAGATTTCTTATAGGTTATCATAGATTTCTTTATGTTAGCATTAGCATACTAATTACTAATTCATTTTTAATATTTACTTTTCATAATAAAAATAACATTATTTAATTCATTTTATAGGTTATCATAAGTTTCTTAAAGTTAGCTTTTAGCATATTAATTATTAATTAATATTTAATAAATAGTCTAATGTAATTATCATAATTTTAATTATGATAGTGCATTTAATTAAATTCTAATAAATGTTCTCCTTAGAATAACAATAACATCGCTTAGTTTAATTAATATTTATTTTATATTTTATCATATATATATTATAAATCTTGTAATAAACTAGATCAAATATTTAGTTTTATTGTTAGAACTATATTAGTAATATTATAGTACAATAATATTATTATAATCTAAACATGATGCGCGCGCGCTGCTGCCTGCGCGCCCTTTGACCTAGCAGCCGACTGCTGGTCTCCTCCTACCTGCGCGAGGCCTCTGGCCTCTGGCCTCCCATGGCCTCCTCGAATGCTGCTTCAGAGGGCCATGCTGTTCTGACCGTAGCAGACGCATTTTCTGCTATGATCAAATCCCTAGATCCTCAGCGAACTCGCCCTGCAATGTCCAAGTTCGTCAAGAAGCTGGACGGATTGCAAGAGGTTAACCTCCCTCCCGCACTTCCACGTATGGCTGCTCTCTCTTTAGCCGAGCGGGGGCTCATCGGTTAGTTCACTAGCCTTTGGCCTTCCCCAAAAACTGTTCAACGTTGGATCGAAAGAAACTGGGCAGACAAAGTTAATGGGAAAATCTCCATTCGTTTTTGTGGAAAAGGCTATTACACATTCCATTTCGAATCTGGAGCAGACAAGGACATAATATTCAGAAATGGGTCGTACTTCATGGACTCTCGCGGATTATATCTGAACAAATGGACTCCAGACTTCGATCCTGAGCTGGATGTCCCTAATGTTGTTCCGGTTTGGGTTCGTCTTCCACATCTCCCACTCCACTGCTGGGGAGATGACTCGGTCCGAGCTATTGGCAATGCTGTTGGAAAATACATTGATCGGAGCGAGCCCAAGGATAATATGCAGGCATGTGCGCGTATATGTGTTGAAGTAGATCTAGGCAAGGGTCTTCCAGAAGCAATCAAACTAAAGGTGGACGAATGGACGCATATTCAGCAACTGGACTACGAACAAATTCCTTTTAAATGTAAGGTATGTCACGAGTACGGTCATTTTGCCAATCGCTGTAAAAAAATAGTTAATGATGAATTTGCTCAATCTGGAGAGCAATGGGAAACTGTTAAAAAGAAGAAGACAGCCTCTGGCGCGAAATCAATCCATGAAGAGGCTCCTCCCAAATCTGCCCCTCCCAAGCCTAACCCCCTCTCAGCTCCGCCCAATGCTTCCTCCTCAGCAGTCCCTCCTCCCTCCTCTCCTCCTGGCCCACCCATCTTCCCCACCCCGGGGCCAAACTCTGATCCTCCCCTGATAACTTCAAATCCCTTTGGCACCCTCTCTCTCCCTGAAAATGAACCCTTGATTGAAAATGACCCTCCCATCCTTTACTCCCTTTCTCACTCCTCTCCCTCCCATTCTCCAGACCCCCCCCCCCACCCCGATCCACTAGAAGCTCATCGAAAGAGCATGGAGTCAATCAAGAATCCCAAAAAAAAGGACCTGGTAGGAAATCAAGTAAACAGCAAAGAGATGAAAATGCTCAAAAAGACATTGCTATGGGAACTCAAAACCCCATAGAAACTTATATATTGAGTCAAAATAGCAAAGAAGCAGCACATAAGGAGCAAGGGGGATGAGCATCCCTCCGAAATTTAAATACTCAATGATGAAAGTTATATCATGGAATTGTAGGGGACTGGGGCACCCCTCAAAAATTGCTGCCCTGAAGGATCTCACATACCATGAGAAGCCAGGAATTGTAATGATTCAAGAAACAAAGAAAAGTTTGCACGAGATGACAAGAATTATAGAACAGCTCAGGCATTATGAGGGACAAATATGTGAAGCAAGAGGAGCCTCCGGTGGTATTACCACCATGTGGAACAAAAATACCTGGATATGCACATCAAAAACTATCAATCCTCACTGGATTAAAGTCTTTTTAGAAAACCAAGAAGAGCAAAAGCAAATAGTCATTTACAACATTTATACACCGAATCATTTCAAAGACAAAGAGCAGTGCTGGGCCACTCTACAAGAAGACATTCAAGCTGAAGACAACAGAAACATCATCTTTGGGGGTGATCTAAATCTTATATTACACGCCAATGAAAAAAAAGGAGGCATATTTACACATGATCCAAATAGAGCAAAGCTGGAAAACATTATGCAAGAGTGTGACTTAGTAGATATCATCCCAAAAATTCGGAGGTACACTTGGAACAACCGCAGGCTGGTCAAAGACAACATAATGGAGCACCTTGATAGAATTCCGGTAAATACTTCTCTCCTCTTTGAGTTCTCTACTGCTCATGCTGCAATTCTGCCTTATTTGGCTTCCGACCACTACCCCATTAGCATTACCCTTGAAGCTCATTGTCCCTTGGGGCATTTGCCTTTCAAATACAACCCACTTTGGCGCAGCAATCCCATTGTGGATCTGATTGTCAAATCAGTCTGGAAAAATCACATAGAAGGATCACTGGGGTTTATTTGGGAATGCAAACTAAAGAATACAAAACATGCCTTGAAGGATTGGGTGAAGCAGCATTACAAAGAACCAGAAACTGTCAAAATTGAGCTGAAAAACAAATTGAAAGAAAATCACAGGAGAATAGAGGAGAATGGACTGACCCATGAGGACAAAGCATTAGAAAATGACTTATATTATCAGCTGTACCGAGTTAATAGAGAAGAAGAACAGAAGTGGAGAATTAAATCAAGGCAGCTCTGGCTTCAAGATGGAGACAAAAATACAGCTTTTTTCCATAAGCAAGCAACAATCAGGAAAATCAGAAACAATATCACCATGATCAATGATGAGGAAGGCTGCCTTTAAAAAACTCAAGAAGCTGTCAAGCAAACTACCTCAATCTATTACAACAATCTTTTAACTGAGGCCAAGGATACAGAGGATTATTCAGACTTCCTACAGCATATGCCCAAAGGAATCAATGATGATATTAATGCAGATTTGACTAAGGAAATCAATGAAGATGAAGTACATGATGCCATCTGGGCCCTTCAGCCAGAGAAAGCCCCAGGACCAGATGGCTTCCCAATCTGCTTTTACAGATCGTACTGGGGAATAATTAAAAAATACCTTGTCAAGATGCTAAGATGGATTCAACGTAAATGCAAAATCGGAGGGTTCACAAATGCAACCCACCTTGCCCTTATCCCTAAAGAAAATCGACCTTTGACCTTCTCTCGTTTTCGCCCCATCTCTTTATGCAACTCTTCATATAAAATTTTGACAAAAATCTTGGCCACTCGCCTAAAGCCTATCCTTCCCACTCTTATATCTGAAAACCAAGGGGGTTTTATGGCCAATAGGCAAATCTCAGACTCCATTCTTCTTTTCCAAGAGGCTATTCACTCCAGTCAAACCCGAAATGATAAAGGCTTCATCTTAAAGTTAGACTTAGCCAATGCTTTTGACCGTGTCAGGCACTCCTTCCTTCTTGCTGTGCTTGAAAAGATGGGATTTGCCACTCCCTTTATCAGCCTTATCAAAGCATGCATTACAGGACCTTGGATCTCCCCTCTTCTTAATGGAAGACTTGGACCATCCTTTCAATCCTCCCGCGGTCTTAGACAAGGCTGCCCCCTCTCGCCTTATCTCTTTATTTTGATGGTTGAATCTTTTAGTAGAGCTATGGATTATAATCGTTGCATGGGCCTCATCACTGGGATTAAATTTGACAATGGAGTCAAAAACATCAATCACTCTCAGTTTGCTAACGATACTCTGCTAATGGGGGGAGCCTCAAACATCATCGCCCGCCGCTTTAAAGCTCTCCTAGATAAATATATGTGCTACTCTGGAGGTCTGATAAATTACCTTAAGAGCTGTATTTATGGTTGGAACACTTCAGCACAAGTTCTCCATAGGATCGCTACAACTTTTGGTGTTCCTTGTAAGCTGAATTGGGAGCAATTTACATATTTGGGCATGCCTGTGAGTGCCGGCAACTTGAAAGCTACAGCCTGGGAAGTTATCATCGATAAGATGAAAAGGAAGATAAAGCATTGGGGCACCTCTTGGCTTAATCCTGCAGGATGCATAATTCTTCTTAAAGCTGGCCTCTCCTCCCTGCCCTTGTACTGCTTCACACTTTTACAAGCCCATGCCAACCTTCAACTCAAAATGGATGCTCTTCTTCGACATTTTCTTTGGCAAGGAGGGAGAACTGAAAAAAAGAAATACAATTTGGTAAGCTGGAAGCAGGTAACTCAGCCATGTGAGAACGGAGGACTGGGAATCAGATCTTCTAAATTCCTAAATCTTGCCTTTGCTGGCAAGCTGGTTTGGAGACTTATATCTGGTAGGAATGCTTGGTGGAAAGCAGTTCTAGAAAAAAAATATCTTGACTACCCAAGGCACCAGCTCTTAGATCATGAGCTCCCAAACAAAGCGTGCTCAAAAATTTGGAGGATGTGTAAAAAAGCTATACCACTTCTTGCTCAAAACACTTCCAAAGTGCCCAAAGGCAGTAGCTATATCAGAATTGGGGAAGATAAAGTATTGGGGCAACAACCCATAAGTCAAAGACCTGGAACTCAACAGATTCTTGCTCTCTTCAGCAGTGCAGGGATTCAAACTCTGGACCAAATATCACAATGGGAAGCCCACTCTCAGATCTGGAAAGGTTGGTCTTTCCCTCACATACCTGTAGACACAGAAATCAGTTTCAACACCCTGAAAGTCTACCTTCATGGTATTGCCCCTTCCAAGCGCTACCTTGTTGATGACTTTCAATGGGATCCTTCAAGCACAATTTACACTATTAAGACTGCTTATCACCAGATATGCATTAACGAGTATCCCATGGAAATATGGGCACATTGGAGAATCGTTTGGAAGGCTAAAACTCTCCCAAAAATCAAATTCTTCTTATGGATCCTCCTAAGAGGGAAAGCCCTCACTGCAGAGAACCCAGAAAGCGAGGAATAAATGGACCATCTCGTTGTCCAAACTACCAAAGTGAAGAAGAGACAAGCCAGCATCTATTTATAGACTTCCCCTTTGCTTCAGCATGCTGGAAGGAAGCTTTTTGGAGTCACAACCCCCCTTGGGAGCCGGGCACTAACATCGCTGAAGTGCTTCACATATGGAAAAAAAGCTATCCATGGGGGAAAAAAGCAAACAACACAGCTCGTCGGGTCTGGAATGCCTTGCCCTGTACCCTTCTTTGGAACATATGGCTGGAAAGAAACAGAATGACCTTCAAAGACAAAGAAACAAATGTTATAAAATTTTACAATAAAGCATGGAACCTCAACTTGGAAGTTCTGTCCACCAAATGTCATGGGAACCTGAAGGTGTTGGATCTAACTGTCGAAGAAAGGAATTACATTGGGCCTATTATGAACGGAAGCAACACAAAACAAAATAGAAATGACCCCAACAGTAGAAACAACTCCAGATGTAGGTGGAAAATTAGGATGAAAGAGGAAGAATTTGCTCGCTGGCTCAGGAAATGCAATATTCACTATCTTTTTTTCGATGGGGCTTCCAAATCTAGTCCAGGAAGGGCTGGGGCTGGAGGTTTTATTTGCAATGGTAATGGAGATTTGCTATCTAAGTATGAATGGGGTCTGGGCTCGGCTTCAAACAACAGGGCTAAAGCCTTCGCCCTCTTTCAAGGTTTGCTCCAACTACTGAAACTTGGTATAACCAAGGCTGTCATAATTGGAGACTCCTCTATAGTCATAGGTTTGATGAATAGCAACAAAAAAGCTCAAAATCTGCCCCTGCAGCAAATTATTGAGCGCTGCCACTCTTTGGATCAAAAGATGAATGGCAATCACTATTACCACGTTCTTCGATCTCTCAATAAGTCTGCTGACGATCTGGCTAATAAAGCATGTTCCCACTCTGTCGGTACCCTTAGATGCAATGGCTCTGACCAACACTTCTTCTTGCCATGATCTGGACACACTCCCAAAGCAGATCCGCCCCTCAGCAGACCATTGATTGTGGACTCCGAAGTTCTTTACCCCGCTCCTCTGCGAAGTTTCGAACCCCTGCCTCATGTCCAATGGCGCTGACCCCTACTGATACAGCCTCCCCTGCAACAATTTCTAACTCTCTCTGGTTTGCATTAAACTTTTTAAAAACCATTAAGCTCTGCGCTCTTTGTTTACTTAACACTTCATGCTCGAATGACTGCTCTCTTACTCCAGCTGAAATCTTTCCATCTCCTTTCTATCGATCTCAAAAGCATCTTGGACACTGCCCCATGAAACCTGCATATCTGCTCCCACAGACAGAGGTCCTCTGCCCCAGGTTTTGTCCTCTAGCAACTCTGGAATCGTTCCTGTCAATTATGCAATCTGTTCTGAAGAAAAGTCAAAGCACACCAAGCAAATTTCATTTTGAATTAGCTAAGCAGCGTTACCTCTCTCTCAACAGGCGGCAATAGCGGCATATCTGCAAAACTAATCTATGAAGTGTAAAATCTGTTTCATTCTATGGCAGTTTGTCCGAATCTATACTACTTCTTTTCTCTGCACAGCGACGGACGCAAAATGTAAAGCAAAAATTGGCATAATCTGCAACTGCTGGTGGTTATGTATTCACCAAAGCCGCATTGTAAATCTGGAGCACCGTCTCCCTCCAATTTTCTTTTGAATATAACAACCAGCAACCGACATTGTGGAAAAAAATATATATATTATTATAATCTAGTATTAGTATAGTTTAAGGTATATTTATTTATATAGTATAGTTATTTAATTAGCATAATAACATAGGATATATTAGTTTAGATTTTATATATGAGATAAATAGGAATATTTTAATACTTAACATAAAGAATTTAACAATAGTGTAGCATTAACAATGTGTTATTTTAGGATTAATAGATAGTATTAAACTAATAAGTTTCATAGGATTAACATTATCATAGTGTCATTTAGGATTTACAATTAACAGTAATTTAATAATATAAAGTTAGTTAAGTTAGGATAGTTAGGCTAATTATAAGACATAACTTAGTCGTGGCTTGGCTGAACCCTAGATCAGCTTAAGGATCAACTCTTTTGCCTAATCAGCAAGAGAGCTAATCTGATATCTCTTCTTCGTTAATGAATGAAAGTTATATTTTAAGTAATCGGATTTTGGGAAAAGGTAACTAGACCTAATTTAACCTGAGAGGGCTCTCTCAAGGATATAGATGATATTATGTAAATGAAGCTCAAGAGATGGCTAACTCTGAAATTGGGTTTTAAATTATTTTTTTTGCAGGTGAAATATGTAGGCAAATTACTACCATTGGGCATATGGAGTTAGCATAAACAACTTAGTGACATGTAAAACTTCTCTCATGATAGCTAAGGCATATATATTCATATGAAAACATAACATTTACAGCAGACTAAGTGTTTGAAGGAAATTAGAGAATGTAAGCCATGAACTCTAAGTAATCAAACACTAGGATACTGAAGATAGAATTGCAGAACATAAAAGACAAATACTCATAAGAATATCAATGAATCTCAGGTAAAGAGAAGTAAACTACCATTTTATATTACTGATAAAAGGTTTACAATACTAGTATGTAGTAAAAACATCATTCAACCCTCTTTCCATCAATAATTTGCCTATTTATAACCTTAGGCATCTTTACATTGAGTCTGCCAGCAAGTCTAGACCTTTGAATACTTTTTTTGACACCTAAGCTAACCAAAATCATATTACAAGGAGATAAAACAAACATATTCTATTTTTAGGACTTAGAAACCTAATAGGACTCTAAAAATATTTATTACATTAACAAACTTTAAAAGCTACATATTTACATCGAAAAGGTCATGTGCTTGATGTGGCACTGACCATGACTAAACCATAAATAATCCCACCAAGTCACGAGACATGTCTTCCGAAATTTTAGGAGGTGGTGTCATAATTGTTGAAGTAGCTTTGATGATGAGCTAGAAATTTGAAAATCTTTGTCGAGGAGTGTGTCTTCATAAAAACATTCAACTTATGACCTTTGACCTTTCCAAGTGACTGAGTTTCCTCAAAAATGAAATCAAGACTTGAAAAGTCTCCAAAATACTCTTCATTGAAAAAGCAAGGGACTTTTAGGCAAGTCTGCAACGAGAGTTCGTAGCACCTTTAACTTTGACCATCCCTGCAAACTATTTGCTACCTTTGTTGATTTGAGGTTTTCTATTGAGTCAAAATAATCAAATACATGCCTTTACCTACCTTCTTCATGATAAAACCTGTGATATATAACAAAAAATAATATATAGCAAGTTCATAGTGTTTTCTGGGTTTCAAGCCTAAGACATGCACAAAATTTCCTAATTCACAGCAAACTTGAAAATTCTGCATTTCTTCTTCAAAATTTTCCCATGGCTCTCTAAGTGATGAACTGAAATGATGCAAAAAATACTTAAAATGTATTTTACCTCCTTTTCAAAAAGCATAAGCTTCACCCTTGGTAGCTGTGGTTTCAATCTCCACAGGTTAATTTATGACTGTCATTTTTATACCCTTTTTCTTGAGTTTTGATTGTATCACTTCCATCTGCACCTCCAACTCTTTTACTTGACCTTTTAGCTTCTTTCTCTTTGCCTGCAACCAAAATTTCCTTTTCCTTGTATGTTTCATCACTCTCTTCATTGCAAAAGCAAGGGACTTTTAGGCAAGTCTGCAACGAGAGTTTGTAGCACCTTTAACTTTGACCATCCCTACAAACTATTTGCTACCTTTACTGATTTGAGGTTGTATATTGAGTCAAAATAATAAAATACATGCCTTTACCTACCTTCTTAATGATAAAACCTGTGATATATTACCAAAAATAATCTATAGCAAGTTCGTAGTGTTTTATGGGTTTCAAACCTAAGACACGTAACGAACTTTCCTAATTCACAACAGAAATTTTGCATTTCTTCTTCAAAATTTTCCCATGGCTCTCTAAGTGATGAACTGAAATGATGCAAAAAATACTTAAAAGGTATTTTACCTCCTTTTCAAACATCATAAGCTTCACCCTTGTTAGCAGTGGATTCAATCTCCACAGGTTAATTTATGACTGCATTTTTAGACCCTTTTCTTGAGTTTTGATTGTATCATTTCCATCTGCACATCCAACACTTTTACTTGACCTTTTAGCCTCTTTCTCTCTGCCTGCAAACAAATGTTCCTTTTCCTTGTATGTTTCATCACTCTGTATAGAGGAAGGGTTCTTTTCAGCAATTTCTTAGCATTGGTTAAGGCTTCATCATAATGATTAATTTTCTCATTCACTTTTTCTTTGAACTCCTCCGCCATTTTTCTTTCTAGCTTACCTTCTTCCAACTCCAACTTTGTTTCAACAACTTCTTCCCTATCTTCCCTCAACTACTCCTTTAAAATTTTCACTTCAGATTTTTCAATGACTTTCTCCTTGCCTTTTCTCCACTTAATGATTTCTTCTTTTGTTGGGGATAATTCAATGATGTCTTTTTCCATAGGTTGTTTGTCTTTTTCTGTCACTTCAGTCTTTTTGTCAGCCTTGACACCTTTGGCAAGCTGCAATCTAGTGAGAAGTTTTCTTGGTTTGAATACAAAACCTACATATTCACCTGAGAAGTACATTTTTTTGGCAGTGAGGCCTTTCTTTTTATTCTTTCTTCCTTTGACATCTACTTCTTTGACCACCGGAGTTTCTTCTATATCTATGGCTTGTAGAATGTCCTCAAGGTTACCTTTCCCCACTGTTTGGCTCCTAGTTATTCTTCCATGACTCTTTCTATTGGGCTTTGGCTTGTTACTTGTAGGTGTGGGTTGAGGTATCTTTGTTTCCTTTACATGTTCTATTTCAATCTCCATGGGCTCTACAATGTGTTGCATTTGCTCTTCCTGTACACCCTCTGCTTAAACTATAGGTTCATCATTTTTACCTAAAGGATTGGCCTTTGATTTAGGTGTTTTATTGAGAGTTAATGCATCCACTTCATAACCACTAAGAAACAGAAAATGTGGCCCAGCCTCTATTTAACTTTTTAAACTCTTCCAAAACTAGCATCTTGATTAATCCATGATGAAAGATTGAAGTTTCACTACCCTTGGGCCTAGCTTGGACTTTATCTGAAAATTTTCCTAGGCTTCTGAACAAGAAAAATGGAGGGTCCTAAGGCTTCTTACCGGGGAAATGTAGCAAGAATGTGAAGTGATATTGATAAATCATATGAAATCTCCCTTCACATGTGAAATATTTATGAATTACCAACTAGAGTTTGGATTAATTTTCTTTAAGGCAACTTCTTGGGAATCCTGATGTCATGTCCACCCCAATGTGCTCAGGCTTTAGGAACTCATCATAGTTATACAATTTGAATTTAGTGGCTTTAAACCAATCTTCCCCTATCCTTGGAATCTATGTATCTTGAGGAATTGTTTCAGGAGAAACCACGAAAATTAGTACACCCACCTTTGATGCAGTGTCAAAAAAATTCACTGCAAAGTCCTTAGAAACCTGGGCATGATAACCTTGCAATTTCTAGAAAAACCTCATGCAAACAGCACTGGTGAAGGCTGCTGCAAAACTAGGATCTTAATTGACTAATTTTAAATCCATTGGCTCATACCTGACCATTGAGCCCCCTTTGTTAGTCTTTTTATGCATGGACATCCCTCTTAAAACAACGTTGGCCTCCTTGGTAGTATGACACCTGCAAAGAATAATTTAACACAGCAAGGTGCTTGCATACAAATCTGGACATTTGCAAATATGATAACAACAGCTCTACTCAGAGGAAAAAAGGAAAGGTGACAGATAGCAGCTCACAAGGATAAATTTAAAAAGGAAAGTTTCAAATGTGAGAGGGACGAAGACAAATAAGGGAGGTTAAATGAAATGATGGGATGAAAAATGATGATCACACATGTTCCATGACTCCTAATAACTAATAACGTGACCTCAGACTGACCTCTAATCACTTGAAACTTGACACCTCGCCCATTTATTTACCAGTACAGAAAAACATGAGTTCGTAGAATTTTCCGTTATAAGTTTGGCAGATTCGCTACGGACTTGTCAGGTGAGTCCATAGCGAAGACAACCTATTTTCCATAGATTTTTCAGTGGACTTAGGAAAAAATAGACAGGTGGCTAAAACCAAATTTTGAACCAAGGCATGCAGATTTTTAATGGATTTTTATTGATTTGACCATGATGACATGACATGTGGGACTCTATAAACTTAGGATTATGACAAATTCACTGAATTTTATCAATTTCATGAATTAATTTACCAAGACAATAAAACCTATGCCAAATGACCTTCGTAACCAAAATGAAGTTTTATTGGTGATAACATATTCTTTTAAAACCAATACAAAGGTACTCCACGTCTCCCTATCGTGAAGTCTCAGTCTTTCTATCAAAAATGATTTCCTCTAGTAGCTTGTCCATTTATTTAGGTGAAAATTAATCCACTATAGGAACCTATCCAACCTCTTTGGTGTCCATGATCAAAGGAGGCTCATAAAGATTCAAATTTTCAACATTCACCACTGATTACATCTACATGTATGCTGGAAAATCGAGATGAAAAGATTTGTCTCCAATCTTATCTAATATGGTTAATGGGACATATCAAATTAGTCTCAACTTATTTCCTTCCCCTTTCATTCTATATTTGCATATGTGGAGCGACACTTTGTCCCCAAGATATAATTGTTGATCTACTTGGTGATTGTCATGTCGAGCTTTGTACCGAGCTTGACTTTTCTCCAAGTACTCTTGCACTTCCTAATGGATCATTTGTATCCATTGAATGAAATTTTGTACCTTTTCCTCATCATCTTTCTTGCTGGAATCTTCATCTCTCCCAAATACCATGTATAAGGGATCATTTGGAAAATATCCAAATCATGTCTCGAATGGTGAGCTCTGAGTGGATGAATGCACTTCTCAGTTCTCATCCCACAACTTGGGATGCTTGCCACAATATCCCCGGTGTAAGTGTATAACTATGCAGTTGAAAACCTATATTTTTCCATCAGTATGTGGATGAAATCCCGTGCTCCTTTTCAACTTGGTGTCCATCATTCTCCAAAAACTCGTCCAAAACTCTCCAAGAAAGCGAGAGTCTCTATTCGACAAAATGGATGTGGGCAACCCGAAATGGACTGATACAAATTGGAATAAGAGATGAGAATTTTTCATTTTAGTAACCTTCTTTTTACAAGGAATTAAGACACATTTTTCTAAATCGATCCACAACAACATTAAAAAATTAATGACCTCTCCTAGACAAAGGAAAAATGACTACAAAATTTTTTGACACACTTTCCCATGGATGAATCGGAAAAGGGACTAGTGTGTAAAGCCTAAGTTTCTATTAGCGAGTTTTCAAAGTGAACACAACACACATCCCTTTACATATCGAGCCACAATATTTTTCATGTGAGGCCAATAATAGAACCTTTGTAAATGACACAAAGTATTTTCTTCACCAAAATGACCTGACACAAGAGAGGTATGTGCCTCTCTGATTAGATGTATCCTTTCATTGGTGGGAGTACAATTTTTTCCAAGATGGTAAAATAATTTTCCCTGAAAGTGATAATTATCCACCTATGATCCATGCTTCATTTTTTCATAAATATCCTTAAAATCAACATCATCAACATATTTCTTAGCATAAATTTCAAAAGATAAAGAGCCATTTTTCAAAACTATAGATGCAGAAATAAGAGGGTGAGAAAGCATATTTGACACTTTTTTATTGGTTCCCTTCTTGTATTTTATTACTAAGTGAAATTGTTGTAGGAATCCCATCCATCAGAAATGGCATGCTTTTTTATTCTTGTTTTGTGACTGGAGGTACCACAAGAGCAGGTGATTTGTGTGAATGATGGTTTCCTTACCAATCAAATAGTGCTTCTAATTTTTCACGCTTTGGACCAAGGCATACAATTCCTTGTAATATGTGGGATAGTTCACAACAACTTGGGAGAATGTCTCCTAATGGTAACATACATGTTTCCTTTGTTGCATCAATACTTATCCCATGGCATATCCATTGGCATCGGTCTCGATCCCAAAATTTTGTTGGAGGTATAGTAAGGCCAAAATTGGTGCAATACATATCTTCTCTGAGTATATCAAAGGCTTTCTATTTCTTTCCTCCCCACTGAAATTTTTTCTTCACACTCGTCAATGCATGTAAGGGGGATACAATGACAGACAAGTTGGAAATGAACCTTCTCCAATATTGTACTGCAACCCAAAATCTATGAACCTTTGTAACATTGGTGGGTTTAGGCCACTTTACAATCACATAAACTTTAGAAGGATATATTTTTAACTATCTACCTCCAACAATGTGACCCCAAGAACCCAAAGAGGTCTTACCAAATTCACACTTATACATTTTGACATACAATTTTTTTTTTTTGAAAACAAAAAGCACCTTTTTAACATGACTTACATGATCATCCCATGTACTATTGTAAATAATAATTTCATCAAGATACATAAGTACAAAATCATTAATAAAAAACCTAAAAATATCATTCATCACCCTCATGAATGTGGTCGGAGAATTTCATATTCTGAATCGCATCACCAACCATTCAAACAACCCCTACTTGGTTTTGAATGTTGTCTTCCATACATCATGTTCTTAAATCATGACATGATGATAGCCACTATGCAAGTCCAGTTTTTTGAAATAGATAACATTTTTCAATTGATATAATAAATCACCAATGTGAGGGAGAGGGTATTGATTCTTCACCATTATTTTGTCGAGTTCCTTTTATCCCATGCACATCCTTCATGTTCCATCCTTCTTTGGAACCAACACAATAGGTGAACCACATGGAGAATAACTTGGCCTTATGACCCCTTGGTTCAAAAACTACTGCACCTTCTACTTTATCTCCTCCATCTCAATGGCTGACAACCTATACATATCAATGTTTGGTAAAGGAGCATCCTGTTGTAAATGGATCTCATGTTGGGTCTCATGCTCTAGATGCAACCCACTTGGTTCCTTAAAAATCCCATTATAGTTAGAAACAATTTCACACAATTCATTTTTATGAGTGGGATCACAACCTTGGAAAGAAACAAATGACTCAACATATTTTTCTCTCACAACCATGTGCATGCATCCTTTGCTCGAATTTACCAACCTCTTCTTCTAACATGCACTTACAAGACTGGCACTAACTTTGGTACGATGAGCTCTACAAATGTATTCCACCTCATCTTTCGTGAGATGATACTTATTTTCATGATGAAAGAAAAATTATTTCCTGTCATACAAATATGGACTTCCCAATACCATAACACAGATATCTAAAGTTACAAAATCAAGATCAACCTTATCTACTATTTTGGATGCAATCACAAATCTATCCTTACACTATTTGGCTACATGTAATTGTGCTTTATCACACACCCAACCAAGAGGGTAAGGTTTCGTATGAGGCTTGGCTTCTAATCCAAAATTCTTAAACAAGGATTCTGAAATCAAATTTACTTGTGAGCTTGGATCAAACAAGGTTCCCACTTTTGTACGTTTCATTGCGCCTCTAATATGGAACAATTTATTCCACTTACGTTCATTAAAAAGAGACTCATTTTAAGAACTTGTACTCATACTTCATTCAAAATTTTCATTAGCATGAATAGAAAGAGTACCTTGTATTTCCATTGATGTGGTCTGTGTCTCATCACCGAAATCGGATCCAAGGTCCTGTTGCACGGTTGCCACTGTATTTTTCTTTTTCTTCCCACCAATCTCTTTGGTTTCAAATCTGGATGCAACTTCCAATATTTTTCAGCATCATGGCCTTCCTTCTTGCAATGTGTGCAAGATGGATTTTCTCCTTCCTCCTTAGTTGTAGCTGCCTTTTTTTCCTTTCCCTTTCGTTTTCCTTCAAACTTGCCATTATGAGGTTTGAAATATGATTTCTTTGGTTGCTCTTCTTTGTCATTATTTCCCCTGCTCTCAAGGTGAATTTCCTTAACACTAGCCACATCAATAGTAGTAGGCTCAAATAATAACAAACAATGTGTGATGTAACTATGTAAAGCACCAAGCCCGTGGGGCTTGGCCTAGTGGTCAGCAAATGTTATGTTAAGGCATTCGTGATGTTAAGCAAGTCATGAGTTCAATCCCCGACCTCGGTCGATAACCTGAGAAGCATTTGTGCAGGCCTGGGATTCTCCCGTGGGGGTATAGTGGTAGCCGGGGGGATTTGACCCCGTGTTACATGAGCATGATACCTCCACCATTCCTGATTCCCCCAGTCACACCAAAAAAAAAAAAAAAAAACTATGTGAAGCACAAATATAATTTGTTACAGTTTTAGGTGAATCAAGTGGAATGTTCAAATTCAAAGCTTGTTTCCTAAACTCTTATGTGAAGCTTTGTACATTTTGAACCTTTCCTTGTACTAAATATTGCCCTTGCATTAAATCCTTTTGTTGATAACCCAAAAGATAAAACTGATATTTTAATGAAGAAACAAAATTGGACCAAGAACAAAGGAGAATACCCAAGTATTTGTTTCCTTTATGCAATTTTCTCTCCAACCAAATGAGAGTGGTGCCACTTAGCCGAAGGGATGCTAACTGGATCTTTGCCTCATCCTCCTCGGTCTTTGGAATCCGATAATAAACCTCGAACTTTCTAATCCAATTGTTTATTTTCTCTACATTACATTATCTATTATATGTGGGCAAATAAAACTTTACATCTAGCTTAAAAAATGGCTTCTTAGGTGTATTTTTACGGTGCATGTTAGAATCATGAGAAGAGGAAGAAGAAGAAATTTCACTAGTGGATGGAGAGGGAGGAGGATCTTCTCCTCCACTTCCATGGTGTACCGATGTATGATCATCAGAAACTTTTCTTTGATGCCTGATTTTATTCTCATATTCTGCAAACAATTGTCAAATTTCTCTGCCATGGTGAAGAATGTTTTATGATAATTTCGCTCTTCTTCTGGTCATGCATCCTCATTTGTCATATTCCATCTTCATGATCCACACCCCACTTCGGGATCAAAGGATTTTAGTTTTCCTTAACCTTTTTGGATCTTGTTCCTAGTTAGCATTCACTCATGCAACGCACATCAAGAAGACCTACTATGATACCAAACTTGATTGAGATCTTATAACTTCAACGATGAATACATAATCTCATATAAAAGAGTGTATAACCAAATAGATTAGCGCATGAAAAAGAAACGGAAATCATAAAGTAACCATGAGATCAAAGGCACACAAACCATTTCATTTCGGATTTCACCCAACGTGGGCTATGTCTTCAAACCCTGCTCAAACTAGGGAGGCCTTCTTTCATTAAGTGGCAGCAAAGAAATTAGTTACAAGTAACTTTCCAAAAATGACCCTTATACCTCTAATTCTGACAATGGCCTGAAAATGGAGACCTCGGCTGGAGAAACAGATTGCATGTTTGGATTCTTTGCATGAACACATGAAAAAATGATTATAAACTTGTCAAATTCTGACACCAACACCTTTGGCCCTCTAAGGGAATCTTTTTAGCATCTTAGCAGATCCCTTGCTCATGGTTTTTCTCCTCTTACCGCTCCTAGTTCTATTGAAATGTACTCCACCTGTCTCATCGAATTCATTTTATGAAGGTTTAAATAACATTTTGGTGGTGGATTTACCAAAACATGAGTCGTGGCTTGCTGGTAACCATCAGTGGATTATGTAGGGGCAAGCTGGGTTCAAAACTTGCCCAACCCAATTTTAAAAAAAATATATATATATTAATGAACCAAAAGTTTCATATATGGTTTCTATGGTAATTTATTTGTGTCATCAGTGGTTAACATTGTTTTCACATAATTTTGGAATCACCCCAGTGGCGGGTCGGCCCACCGAGTCGGGCAAGTTCAAGCCCCACCGGTTGCACACTTATACATATGATATAGTTTAGTAGGTCGAGCGGGTCCATCGGGGGTGGCCCGTACACCACACATTTTTTAATATAAAAAATAATGTTATTGGGTCCATTAGGGGGTGGTGGGGGTAACATCCTGCCCCTCGAAACATATATATTCTTTTATTTTTATAACCATATGGTTAAAATTCTTCCATTGGATTTTAAGTGTCACTGGGAACATTAAGTAGGAGAAAAATTCACCCCTTCTAACCACTAGATTCCATTCACTAAGATAATTCCAAATTGTTGCCTTGTTAGTGGAATGCCACTTGGCCTAATTTGACCAGCTATAACTTAAGCATATGAACTCGGATTTGACTATCGTTTGCACTGTTGGAATCAGGGAAACAGGCACTACAATATGGTCCTAGTTTCACTGCCATTTGATGACTTTTATTTTTGAGATATTTTCAAGGCCACTTCTATTTCTGGATCCAGCTGGATCATAGATGAAGCTTCAAAAGTGTTGGAACACCTTATATCTTCTCAGCCTCATCTTTTGGCTAGTTATCAAAATATTTCTCTCAATCCTCCATTAGTTGATGAAGTGATTTATCAAAATCTAAATCCAATCAATCCCACCCTCTCTGAATGTGTATCCCATGTATTCGTTCCCTACCAACCATTGGTTTAGAAAGTGGTTGAATCTATTCCAATTTCAGTTGATTGTACCTTTCATGTTGAGAGTGAGTCTAATACCCCATAGGTTCTTCTCATTTCTTCAGGTTCCAATGAATTTGTAGGTAATTCTACCATTCCAACATCATAGGGGGGAAATCCTCCCTTTCCCATAGTAGAAGGGATCATTTCTCCTATTCCCATGACACAAGGGAGCATTTCTCTCATTTCCACAACACCCCCTCCAAGTAGTATGGACACTTCCTTTGATTGGATTTGACTGGCAGGATATCCTCTTCCTCCTTACATGCCCTTCCAAATCATATTACATTCTTATAATATTCCCATACCTAGCACAGTCATAGATGAAGGCACGTATGTTATTATTTTATCCTCAACTACTTGGAAAGCTTTATTTTATCCACAACTTATGCCCATTACCCAGAATGTGTTGGATTTTAACAGATGAACTAGTCAACCGTTAGGGATCCATCCTCAGTTTCCTATTACTTTAGGAGGAAAGACTGCTTATATCAATGTGATAGTAGTCTAAGGCCCTTTGGATTTTAATTTATTCCTTGGATGTCACTATGTTTATGTCATGGGAGCTCTTGTCTCTTCACTCTTTCATATGATGTGTTTTCCACATGAAGGTAGATTTGTGACCAGTGACTAGCTTTCATTCATTGGCCCTAATTTGACTCCAAATCAACCAGCCTCCCTAAATGGTCCTTATATTCAAGTGGTATATATTCCTATATATATTAATTATGGGGCAACCTATTCCATTCCTGCCTCTACTGATGATCTAGTCGGTGATGTAGTGCATCATTTACTAGGGGAGTTTGAGTTTGATATTTCCATTGGATCCTTTGATACCTTCCAAAGTATTCTTCTCCCATCTGATGATAACCACTTCGAACCCATGGAATCCTTGAGATCATGATAAAGGTCCCTATAGTAGAGTTCATTTTCTTGTGTCAAGCTCGTTAAAAGTGAAACAAGGTGGCCGAGGAAAGTTCATCTTCTTGTGTCAAGCTCGTTAAAAAATGAAACAAGCTCTTTTGAGCATAATTCTTTCCCGTGTCAAGCTTGTTAAAAAATGAAATAGATTCCCCTTCCAATTTGATTCTTTGATTAGATCTTGTAAATTCACAGTCAAGTCTTTCACTTGATCTTGTAAATGAACCTTCATTCCATTTGCCTGTTAGTAACTAGTAGTCTACTTAGGTGAATGAAATGAAGCTTGGGGGGCATGTGCCTAGAATTGAGTCATTATGCTAGGGGTGCATACAAACTTATTTCAAGGATAGTTTTTCCTTTGTTTCAATCTTGTGTAAAATTCAAGCCAATTTCAAGCATAGTTTACGATGTTTCAAGCTTGTGTAAAAATGAAACCATTCTCATCCTATCCCTTGTGATTGCCATTTTTATCATCCTGTTTTTTTTCCAGATGAGCCTTGGTTTTTTCATTCCATCCTCACCATCTGCTAGGTCGGTCATATGCTTTCACTTGGTTTTTACCCTTTCTTGGGAAATCACGGTGATGAGTGATATTATAAGCTAACCTCTTGACCTTTACATGTTTTGAGCAGTTCCATCATGACCGAAACTATTTTCTACCCTTTATACCACTCGTTCCTCCAGGAGGAGTCCTCTTTGAGCTCTTTTCAGACTCCCATAACATGAAAATATTGTCAAGCACTTGCCTTTTGGAATCATTAAAGAAAATGGAAAGATATCTATTAAATATAAGTTTAACCCTTTTCTAGACTAAGATAGACTAATTACAAAAAATGAATACCTTAGTTAAACATGGCTAAGAGGTTCTCTTGAGTATTGTTTTCTTCCTTTTCAGACTGAAGAGGCTATTTATGAAAAGGAACCTTTGGAGTTTGATTTTTCACCTCTTTTTCAAACTCTCTAAACATTAAAAAGGAGCTGAGATAGACCTTCGTTGGATTCGTAAAAGAATTAAATGTCGATGGACTCATCAAATATGACGGGACCGAACCACTCCTTCTCAAGGTTCGTTAAATATACTCAGAGGGATTCATCTGAAGGATGAAATTACAAGTCAAACATATGCTATCCTCCATAACATTGTTAAAAAATAAACAGGTAATGACCAGCAATGGTTGGGGAAATTGGGAAAACGGGATACTCCACCTATTAATGGAAGTGAGTCACTCTTGAACATGACACTCTTCCACTTCATCTTTGTGGATGTTTAATTGGGAAATATACTTGTCTTTTGGTTCATCACACCATTTCAAAGCCGTTGTTTTTAATTTTGGGTCAATGCTTCCAACTTAATTTAGTGTCGCCAATATATTCAAGATAATTTCTTCAGTTGATATTTTATATGATAATGTTAAGCATACATTCATGTACGTCGTTCCTAAACCAGTATCGTATCAAAAACATTATGTATCAATTCATGATACATGTTTCATGTCATTGATGGGGGATACATCAAGGCCCTCCTACAATGGGTTACTTCTTGTCGACATCATCTCATTATCCAGGAATTTGACTTAGAAACTCTTCATCAGTACCTGGGATATTGCATACATTAATGGAAAGTTTCCTCGCCCTCGGCAAGAGGTTTACATCATTGGCCTTCCACTGACAGGTTTTGTGTGGTGTTCGACTTCAACTCATTCGGTCAGAAAATACATATTGTATTGTTATACCTAGAGATAAATTAACATCGTCTGTGGTTTCTCTCGCATCTGTTAACAACTTGTGTAATTGGTTAGTAATCATATGGCATCTACCGTGTTCGACTCCAACTCATTTATTTGCATGGTTAGACTCATAAATTTTATGATCAAGTGAATAAGATAGAAGACCTCGGATCTAGTTCCATCCATATGAGTTGTGCTTTCAGGATTAATGGAAGATTACAAAAAATGATGTTTATGATCATACAATCATCCAATCATAGGTCCACACTTTATCATCAGTGGACATTATTTTTTATTGTTGTACATATAATGTTAGCTTATGTGTTGATCATGGGTATGCATCCCTCAACAAATATTTCATGATAAAATGTATTGCAACGGATGATGATGTCAATCAGTTTTTCTTCATCCATATTTTCCACAAGGTCAAGCACTTCAATCATCAACCATGGTTTCTGAATTTTCACTTTAGGGGGAAATATGTTATAGGAAATTTTGTCACATCTGATCAATAGGCCTACAAACTAGATCAATAAACATCCATGAACACCTTTTCATAATCCCTACACAAATCCCTAGGAATGACTCTCCAAATTCCCTAATTTTCTAGGGTTAAATGCTTCATTCCCATGATTTTAAAGGCCCAACACATGTTGGTCCCTTAAGAACTTGTGTTCAGTGCAGGTTTCCCCATTTTTCACTTGCACTGATCATTAGAAAATTGTCCCTTGCTAGGGGTACATTGATTCTAGAAATTTGGGATAAATAAAAATAATCTCGAAGCTTCCTCTTCCGGAATCAACCAGGAGTTGTTTCGACCGTTTAAGGCTTGGATAATAACTTTGAATCCTATCTAATCCTGCCTTGGATATTTCGCCTCTTGTTCCTTCAACTCTTCCTCCCATAAAGAGTGGATCTCAAACCTAGATTGGTAAATGGATAAGAATTCCTAAACTAGAATCCTCTCCTATATATTTAGTACCATCCAAAAGCTAGGGGTTGGATTTTGGAGACTTATCATGCCCTCATGTTGCTGCCTTGAATCTAATAAATTCATCATATTATGCATTAGGGTGACATTGAGGAGATATCTACAAGATAAACTACTATATATTTTATCTTATGTTTACATTCATATGTTTCAATGCTTTGTTGATCCATTGAATAGATTAATGAGATAATGTTGCATAGATGTCGTAGATATTTTCCTTGTTGTGATTGTATGTGTGGTTTATAATTATAGAAATCAAAGCTATGATTGGATCTTACAAGTTGAGAGGAGAACGATGCTTGTGACATATTCCAAGTAAGTTTCTTCCCATTCTTCAATTTATTTAAGGAGAAATTTACATTATTTGATTTTCTATTTTTTTAGACTAGTCCAACAGGTCTAGTGAATATACTTGTGTGTGTAGTTCTAAATTACACATAACGGAGTCAAAATATAGGCTATCCCATTGGCCATAATTTGAACAACCTCCTTCAAATTTCCCTAGTGGGCCATCAAGACAAATTCAAAAAACAAATTTAAATTCCTTGATAAGCTATTAGGGAAATTCAAAAAGAGCTTTTCAAAGGTCATGATAAACCATCAATAACATTAAAAATCTAAACAAAGGGACTAAACTTGGCAAGATAAATAATCTCTCAATTCCATTCAAAGAAAATACTTGGAATTACAAAGGTCAACCATCCTAACTCATAGGAACCCTTCAAACTAACAACCTTATGAACCATACTAGCCGCCATTCAAATTCAATACTTTCAACATAACCATTAATAATATTTCCTTATCAAAGGAATATCGTGAATTACAAAAATACCAATTGGCCTAACTTAAAGGAAGCCTTTGAATGAATAACAAGGTCTAGCCTCATTGGTAGTTTTGAAAGCTAAACATTGATATACATAACAATTCAAACTAGGTCAAGTGCACACAATCCAGGTTTGAATGCACCACACAATGTCAAAGGGTATAAAATCAAAATCATAACTTACTCTCATATGAAAAACATGAATTTAAATCAAATAATCTATGAGGAACTTTCAAATTCACCAAGCAAAGAGACAAGATATGCAACACATTATACATCCATTACTTTCATACCAATTGATAATAAGAAAAACACAACTTAATAGAAATATTATATTGAATAATTCCATACAATGAAATAAACTTATCTTCTCCATACATTGTTCCAAGGACATTGGCTATTGGTGAGAAATTTTCCACCCAACCATAAGAGATCTTTTACAAATTCCATCCCCAAGCTAAACTATGAGACCACATGGAAATGGAAATTGGTCTAGAGCACTTAGGTCACTCACCTAGCCCAATGCTCAAGAACTCTTTAGGAAACACTAATTTAACCTTTCCATAATTCTCTTCATTACCCTACACAACAAGGATCATTTATCCTTTCTCTACTCGATAGTGCCTCAAGAATATTCTTCCCTTCAATAAACTTTAATATGTGTAGAAGTATTCTAACCCATTTTTTCCCTTCAATATTAAATAAGAGGTTTCATAACTTATCTTCCCAAAATACTTTGGAAAAATACCTACGAGTCCTCACAGATAGAGTTGAGAGCTACTTGCACCAGCTCTATGGCTTGAGGCACCATCCTTACATATGCCATCTCATCTCAGATCTCTTGAATCCTGGTAAGGAAAAGATCTATGCACTATTATATAGAATAATTCCATACAATGAAAGAAACTTATCTTCTCCATACATTGTTCCAAGGACATTGACTACTAGTGAGCAATTTTCCACCCAACCATAAGAAATCCCTTACAAAGTCCATCCCCAAGCTAAACTATGAGACCACATGGAAATGGAAATTGGTCTAAAGCACTTACGTCACTCACCTAGCCCAATACTTGAGAACTTTTTAGGAAACACTAGTTTAACCTTTCTATAATTCTCTTCATTACCCTACACAACAAGAATCATGTATCCTTTCTCTAATTGATAGTCCCTCAAGAATATTCTTCCCATAAGTACACTTTAATATGTGTAGAGATATTCTATCCCATTTTCTCCCTTCAATATTAACTAAGAGGAGTCATATCTTGACTCTTGAGCACAAAATTAGTAGTAATGTATAGAAATAATGAGTATGGTTTCTAATTTTTACCCTCAATAATATTCCTCCCTCCAGTTCTCTTTAGTGTGTATAGAAGAATTCCAACCCTTTGTTTTTCCTTCAATATTAAGTGAGAAGAGTTATATCTTGAATTTGAGAAAAAAATGAGTAGTAATAATGATAATGGGTATTGTATATTATTAAACCTAGCCTCTATGCTCCTCTAAAACCTTCCATATATCTCTCTCCTAGATTTATAAATTTATCTCCCACAACTCTACATAATCACTTACTAGCTCAAATTACAAGCTGCATCATAGCATGGAAACACCTATGAGAATATAATTCCCCATTCCATTGTATGGATCCAATAACATACCTTTTGTTATAGCATCATTCAACACTCCTATAGACCTGATGCTCTTTTATGGCCCTGGGTTGTCCCTTTTCCCAAGCAAACTCGAATTTATATCAAAAATCAATATCTCAAAATCCATACGCCACTCTGCCCACACTAAATCATGTACATACATCGGTCCCATAACAATATACCCGCATATACCTTTTAAATATGGAAAAATAAAATAAAATGCTATTTTTTAGGTGGGGTTTACTGGTTTTACCGAGATCCTACCTACAGGAGCCTGTGTCATAACTGAAATAACCAATTTGATTTTGTATATATACACCCCTTGGGTAGGCCTAATTACAACAAGACAAAGGATATCGAAATTATACCCAATTTCTCCCAGATCAAGTCTATTTTTCTTCTGCCTCATGCACTCCCAGTCCTTAGGAAACTTTGGTTTCCTTTGCATAGATTCTCTTCATCCTTATATAACATATTCTTGTGCTTATTAGAGAGGTTGTATTTGTGGCGCGAGTTGGACGTATCCAGAGGGAGGCTTCATCAGTGCCTTTTTCTTAGATCTAGTTGTACCTTTCCTACATCACTTATTGTTGATAATCAATAAAGAAACTCATGTCTTGTTCCTGATATGTTTTTATCTCATGAATGATCATTTATATGCTTATATATGATGATATAACATATTTTTATGTATGCACATTAAATGATCTATTATGTATATGTTTTGGTGATTGACTTGCAGGTTTTCACGTCTCAGAGGAAGCAAAGGGTTTGGACCCTACGAGAACATCATCAAACATAGGACCTCTGGGTATGTATCCAAATCCAAGTTTATAATTCGTACATTTGGCATGCTTGTTTGAGTGCTCTTTGTTGATTTTATTATTCTTCTCTGTTGGGGCTTTCAACCCTTGCCTTACGGAATTTTTCCTGCCAACACCTTCCTATTCATAGCATGGATGAAAAACTAGAATGGACTGTAATGGAATATAATTAATGAGCCAATGGGATAGTCAATTTGAATGCAAGAAAATATTTCACAAGAAAAGAGATGGTTTGAATGCCTATGTAGTCTGATTTCCTATGGATAAAGATTCTATTACACTTATATAAGCGTGTATTCAACCCCAATGCTCCCATAACTAAGGATGACTTCTCAAACAACCACCTCCTGCATTAACCAATTTGTGGTTGGGCTTCTTAATAAGGAACATGAAGAAAAGAGGAAGGTTAGGAGACTTAGGAAAATTAGGAACTCAAGAATAATTACTAACATCTCATTAGAACCCCTTTTCTACTTCCCCTCTAATTAATTCATATCCCCTTATATGACCTTTTATAATTATCCTTAGAACTTTATATTATTTTTTGAAATAATATTTACATTTCCTAAGACTACCTCATTGTAAATCAAAATAATATTAATAAAATATACATGACTAGACATTCATCATTTAGGACTTAACCTTGAGCTACACACTATGAATTCATAAAGTATTTACATATTTTGTGCATGAAGTAATTTATATGAGTTAACTCTTGTCATTAGAACTCTTGGCACATAACTGGTTTGAATATAAACTAGGAATATAAATTGGGTATATTACAACATTTCAATCACATTTCTATGCCTTACTCATTTATAAATAATATCGTTCTCAATTTATAAAGAAATCAAGAATAGATCAAGAAACTTTCTTAAGGAATTTTCCCTTCCAATTCCTCAACATAATATGAAACTCAAAAACATAGTTTATCTACAATGAAATCACTGGCATTCATGCAACAAATTACAAGCCTATGACTTTCTCACCCAAGTTATAGTAATACTTAGATTATTCAAATAAGTTATTCTTTCTACTTTAAAATAATACAAATCTACTCTACAATCAAAAGCAAGTTTAGCATGAGAAAATCATCCTCATTATCACATATTCCTAATGGCCCTATGTGTCGTTTACTATTGAAACTAATTCTTGGAATTTTATAGCTTTTTTAATGCCCTATCCAACCATATAATTTCATTTTAAATCTTTAAATAGTTCAAATCCAAGCTCATTTGTGTCTTTTACTATTTCTCACAATATATATACACACAATGGGTGCCTCGTTCCCTTGTTGGAAACCCCCATGTGGATTAAGGTCCACCACTAACTTGTCTAGGTACTAAGATTATTTACAAATTCTTGTTATTCTCAACATATTTCCCTTGACATACTCTGACATTTGCATTATTTTCCATAATAAAATTATTTTTTTAATGATGACCTCTGATATGACCCTACCACATACCTATCTCCCTCTCTAGCACATTTTAGGAGAATGCTAATTTTTTATCTTTCCCTTGAAACTTAATGCTTATGAGCTATAACACCCCCTTGTCTACAAAACATTCCTTCTTTTATCACTCAGAAAAGTGAAACATTTTGACAAGGTCTTAGAGTTAATTTGTCAAAGGTATGGTCATATTGTTCATTTGTCACAAATTCATTAAGAAATTTTAAATTTTTTCATATTAGCCTATCCTAAGGTCTAAACCCACCCCCATGTAAGTCATATCATGGCCCATCAGTCATAATTTGCTAACATATTCCATTTCCCAAGATTTTAAATTTGAAAAGGTCATTTTAGCCAAGATTTCATGTTTTCGTAGTGAATTACACAGTAAAAAGATAGTTTTTGCTACGAAACTGGTAATACTTTCGTAGCGAAACTTCCAGAAAATACACTAACTACGCTACGAAAAGAGGTATTTATGTCTGTCTTTTCAAATCATATGCTAGGTGTCAGTCAATGATTAGAAGTGTTAGGGTGGATGTCATTTGAGTCACTTAGGGTTAAATCAAGGTACAATGGTCATGGCTGAGGTCATTATTACTGTTTTTAGCATGTATGAGTCATGATTAATCCATGGGTTGTCATAAAAACTTTAAAACATTACCCAATTGAGTCATTTGTCATTATCCGCTCCATCTTTGCATGCTACTGAGTTCTGGAGAGTTGTTTCACCAAGCCTAGCTAGTTGCTGGAATTTTCGAAAGGTGCAGGTGTCACTGATCAAGTGAGGTAGAGAAGGTATAAAAGAACCATGGTTGCAAAAAGGAAGACCAACAAAGGAGGCCACTGCCTCAGATATGAGCCATCGGACAGGAATTTTATTAATGAAGACCCAACTGCCTTAGAAGTTTTCAGAAGAACAGGGTGTTTGTAGTTTTACCAAAGATTGCAAGGGTGTCATGTGCAGGTTTCTAAGGAGTTTTCCATTAGTTTCAATGGGATAGCTTCAAAGGTGGGAATGTTGAACATCACTGTAACACCAGAGACTATTGCATCAGCAACATGAATTCCTAGAGGAGGAGAACAATGTTTCAAAGGTTTCAATTTCACCATACAGGAATGCAAGGAATTTATCAAGCCAGAGCATAGTGAGATTGATCTCACAAATGCCATCCCAAGGAGCTACATGAAAGACAACTTCTCAAAGTTACTGTTAATCATTCAGAAGTACTTCACATGTGAAAGGAGGTATTATATGGTTTATTCTTACCACCTCAAGCTTCTGCTACATTTTTTTGGTAAGAGATCTCTTGATTTAACTTTTTACTTATACAAAAGCTTAGCTAAAATGTCAGACAAAGTTCAAGATAAATCTGAAGGAAATGGAACCTCACTCTTTCATCATAGTTCAATCAAGTTACTGGTTTTAGAGGAGTTAAAGAGATTAGGCAGAGACTGGTCATATTGTCTATTTGTCAGTGGTTTTGAAGTAGATTTCATCACTCCTACAAGAAATCCTAAACCTAGAGATATCCCATCACCTTCAGTGGAATAGAAAATTTAGCTAGTGATCATGGAGACAGAGCCATTGCAGAAAGATGACACACCCAAAGTTACACCTATAAAACAAAAGAAAACAATGAGAAAACATGGCAGCAAGAGGGTTACAAGAAGCCAAACAGTGGCTAAGGGTAGTTTAGAAGACATTCTTCATGCTATTGATACTAAAGAAACTCCCATAGTTCAAGATGAAGATATAGATGAGGGAGGAAAGAAGCTCAAGAAAGCCAAAATAGCTAAGAAGTTAGAGTTTGAAGGTGAAGATGCGGGATTCATGTTTCAAGCTAGGAAACCAATGACAAGACATGCCAGAAAATTCTTGGAAAGTGGTAAGGAAGCTCAGAAGGTCACTAAAATTGTCCAACCACCACCAAGAATCATTTACCTTTCCTCACCTACAAAAGAAGAATCAGTCATTAAACAAAGGAAAGGAAAAGAGAAAAACATTGAAAAAATAGAGATTGAGGTCCTTAAGGAGTAGTTGAAGCTGGAAAATGATGAAATATCAGTCTTGAAGAAAGAGGAAAGGAAGCACAAGATTCAGAAGGTACAGTTTGAGAAAATGAAAGAAATTTGGGAAGACCAGGTTAATAGTGTGTAGATAACACATGACAATTGATAAAATGGACTCAGCCATTGAGGGGAGAGGTGAAGCATATTAGAAAAATGAACCTGCGCTCTAAATCTATAATAGGACACTGAAGGACCAAGTCAAAGACCTTCAAGAGAAATTAGAATTGATTCATGAAGAGCTAGAAAAGAAGGTCTTAAATATGAATGTGGTTGAGGAGCCCATAGCTCATCTGATCATTAATGAAGAATAAACACCACAAGGATCCTAAGTTAAGTTTGAATGAGTTTTATAAGGTTCATGGCATGCTGAAGACGAATTTTTTATAGCTGGAGGTCACCTTTTTGAGTTAGTCTTGAAATCTAGAAATTCTACAGTTTTTCATAGTTTCATAGTGTTTCCTAGGGTTAAAGCCAGGAAAACGCTACGAAAATTTCTGTAGCTGTCTTTTTGCCTCTAAAATCATTTTTGCAGCTTTCAAGGAGGGAGAATGGTGGCAATGATGTGTCATGTCTTTATAGACACCATGGAACAACAAAGGAGCAAAAATTTTGGGTGCAAAAGCTATTTTTTGGACGCTACGAAAGCTCGCTACAAAATTGTCTTGTTTTCCTAGGGAGTTGTTTTTGAAGGTTTTGGAGCAGTTTAAAGGCAATGTTGGACAACTAGAATCTTCCAACAGGTCAAGGGACCTTACCATCAAACATTTATGACTTGAAGAAAGTGTTGTGGAGACAACTCATCAGATAAAGCTCTTGTTGAAGATAATGTCTTGTATTCCTGAAAAATAGGGTTTTGTTCCACATGTCTAGGAATATTTTTAATATGAAAAGCAGTGATGAACTATGTCATAGCCTATTCGAGCATGTGAGGCTTATGTGTAACTGACATGTAATTGTTTCAAAGATAAGGTAGATTGGTTTAATAAATGGGAGTTTGAGTCCTATTAGGAAAAGTCATCTTTAGGGTATAACTATCATTTTCTTGTTAAAAGACATGTTTTTCTGTTATATGATGTGTCATAAGAAGAATTCAATGAATCTAGCCAAGAGGCAGATCATCCCTACTGTAAGAATGTCTATTTAATGGCAAATCATCGAAGTAGTAAAGGGTTGGAGATTTTTTGCACCAAACTATTGCTTTATGTATTTTGACTTATATCAGTAATACAGAGGACTTTCTTCTTGACAGACCTGAGATTCTCATGGGGTTTTTAATGTTTTTCTGATCTATATCTATATGTTTACCACTTGCAGTAGATTTCATCCCTATTACTCAAAATTTAATTTTATAGTTCAAGAACTTTCTCATGTAATATTATTAAGTGCCAATTTTTTTTTATTTTTAGAGTCTCACAAACCTTCATGCTCTATTCATTCCTATTAAAGTGGTTGATTATGTAATATCATTAAGTGCTAATTTTTTTTTTTGGGAGAGTCTCACAAACCTTAATGCTCTATTCACTCCTATTGAAGTGGTTGATTTTATGTATTCATAAAAAAACACTAAATAATTTATTTTAGATTTTCATAGATTAAATAAATATCTATAATAATTAATATAAAGATTTGTGATCATTTTTGTGCTCAACTAAAGAAAGTTGAGTTCATTATTAGAAAACATATTTCAAACAAAAATAAGAAAATGAAAATATATAAAAATAATTAATTATGCCATATTAATATTATTCTCACTGAACACACTTGTTTGTGACTTGATTAATAATGATTCTTCCTAAAATATAGGAATACACATTGAGTATTTACTCTAATCAAAGCACTTTACGAATTTAATTTCATAATATTTGATTAAAGTCTACATCATTTAAAGAAAATTATTAATAAATGTTATCTAAAGTCAATATCTCTTTTAAATAATATTGTCGTTTTTATGAAACATCAAAGTCACAAGACAATGTCAATATATCTTTTAAATAATATTGTCGTTTTTATGAACATCAAAGTCACAAGACAATGAATGACTTTACAAAAATATAACCATTTAAAATATATGTTATTTAAATTTTATATATTATAAATAATGCATTATTTTTTTAAATGAAATATCAATATTAAAAAGCAATAAACAACTTTATCAAAATATGATTTTTAATATACATATAAATAGAAATTCACGTAAAAATTAGCATAGAAAAAAACATATTAAATTAGACAAAATGATAAAGAACTTTTAAAAAATCATATATACTTTTTTAATTATATAACATTTAATATTATAAATAAAAAAAAATAATAATTAATGCATATTTATTAATAAATTCAGTAATTAATATATATATATATATATATATATATATATATATAAACTAGTTAGTTCACATCCAACCACATCTCCCCAACACACATAAACATATCTTAGTATTCAACCATATATATACTTCATGATAATTAGTATACCTTCATGATAAACTGCATTAAATTAGTTTACCTTTATGATAATTTTGACTTCCTGATTTTACATAAGCCTTATCTATCTATGTCGGTGGCTCACTATACATTGGTGGTCCACGATCGGGATGTAATGCATACTTCATGTCATACATTAATTTAGTTGTTTTATGTCACACCCCTCACTTCACTTTTTAGCTTTTATTCAGATTTTTGTTGAAGTTCACATCCACTTCGTTCTTTGATTGCGATGTCTTACATATTTCTTGTAACCATTTTTTAACTTAGCTTTTTATATATTTTTTATTTTATTTTATAAAAGTATGTTTATTTATGATTAATTTTATTTTAAATATTGTAATTTTATTATGTCGAAGGTGTTCCTATTATGAGTTTTGATGGGATGAACAGTGTTCCCAACCAATCTCTGTGCTTCACCTATCGCCCTTCTGCCCTGTCAAAATTTGACACTTGGCGGGCAACATACCTCCTACTGTCCAATCCTTGCCTGGGCCGTGCTGCTGTCATCTCGTTCGCTCCGGAGTTGATGACGGGAGTTCGACGAAAGTTGGCGGTGCGGGGGTTCGACGAGCCACGCCTTCGGCATGCCGTCGGCTCATTTCAAATGAGCAAGTACTAGTTTTAGTTGTTTCCATTTAGAGCAAAGTTAAAGTGGGATTGTGAGTAAAGTTAAAGCACTATTGTCCTCTTATGTCATTTATTTGCTTAACGGTTTTGTTTTGATTTAATCATTCAATGTAGTTACTCTCTCGCTCGCAACAAATTTGAGAGTCTTTTATATTTGATTAGATCTTATGTACACATGTCTTATTTTTTGTTTTTAACTAATTTTCTTATTTGTTGTCTTATTTGGTTGAATGAGTGTTCTTGCAATTCAACATTAGATAAGATTGTAATAATAATCAATGAATACTTTTTAATTTTATTTTTAATAAATTGAAGTAGTTGGATTTGTTTTCGATATGGTAACAAATGTATTGTTATTATCTTTTAGCTTGTTGATTGAGTGTTCTTATAATTCAATACTACATGGGATTGAAACATTAGTTAGTGATTACTTCTTTATTTATTTAGAACATATTAAACTATTTGATTTTATTTTTAATTTTTTAATATTTTTATTGTTGTCATTCTTTCGCTTATTGAGTGAGTGCTCTTGCAATTTAACATTAAATGATATTGCAACATTATTTAATGTATATTTATCTATTTCTTTATGTTATTAACTTGATTTTCTCTTTAGAGTTAATATACTTGAGTCTTTATATTGATGACCTTTTTTCTTATGTATGGCCCTAGTTTCTAGCTATTTTTATGTATCATAGTTAGGATCTAGTGTTGATTAGGGAAACGATATTTGTCGTTGTTGGGAATCCTTGTCATCTTAGAGAAATTGTTTCATATTTATTTTTTTTGTCTTAATGGCGATGCTTGAGCTTCTAGAGTCTTTTTTTCCCTATGAGATTGACTTAGAGGATATTATCTTTCGAGTTGGCTTGGGTGTATTATTAGAGAAGCTTCCTAACTTCCCTTCATCCCAAGTTTCCAAATTCATCCTTCTTGGGAAGCCTCTAGGCCTATTTATTCTATTGATTCCAAAAGGTTATGTCATGGCCCTATAATACTAGTGTATCCCCTTATTCTTGTTAGTGTAGTCCCCTTATTGTATTGTTGTACCCATGTACCCCCATATTGTTATTATTGTGCCCTTACATTATTATTGTTAGGTCAGCTACGATTATACTATGGCCCCATGGACTCCTATATATAGAAAGGAGGTTTTGTCATTTGTATCATCCAAGAATTGTTTATTTTTGTAATGTACAAGAGGTTTCCCCCTCGGAGTGGCTTATTTCTAAGGCATTGATCTCTCTTTTCTTCTATTTTTGGAGCTGGTTTCATAACATTTGGTATCAGAGCTTTGGATTCTAGGGTTTCACTGCTCCAAATAGGTCATCATGGAATTTTAACTATAAATTTTTTTCTCTGAAGGTTCAGAGCCCGAAATTTTTACAGAGTGAAGCCGAAAGGTTGAGGAATGTCATGTAAAAAATTCAGATCTTCGTGATATGTTCTATGGAAGTTAGGGTTTTTTCAGGCTCCCGAATTTAACCTAAATAGGACATCGTGTAATTTTCGCTATAACTTTTTTTATACGAAGGTTCTAAAGCTTAGATTTTTACAGAGCGAAGCTGAAATCCTGAGGAACGTTGTGTAAAAATTTCAAATCTTGGTTCACAATAGTTTTGGAGATATGATCTGTGGAAGTTAGGGTTTTTTCAAGCTCCCAAATTTCATCTCAAAGAGGCGATCGTGGAAAAATCATCATAACTCTCTCTCTCTGAGAATCGGATTGGAATTATGTAAAAAGTGGTAGCAAGTACACAGATAGTAGTTTCATATGTATCAATTTGAGAGCCGAAGGAGGAAACAGTGACACGTGGCACGTCGTACAAGTTCACTCTACTTAACTAGTCCATAATTAGGTCATTGTGGGAGATTGGACATAACTGTGCCTTGAAAATACAAATCAGTTCATACCTATGGCATTCGAAAGACAATTTAGAGGGCTACTACAAACCTGAATTTCAGATATTTAAGATCTAAAATAACAGATATAATTCAGTTTCAATATAGAGCTCCTCAAAAGCAAGAAAAAGGTGTGTATTTTTTAAACAAGTTTTCATAACATTTGTCTGAAAAATCAGTTTGAAGTGATTCCAAGGGCATATTGAAGCATAGATATCAATATTGAGTTATATAATGCCTCCCAAAAATAATTTCACACCCATTAAGCCCTCAGAAAGCTATACTATGACGCATGAAGAGGAAGAATTGCAGTATGAGATATCAAAATTATGGTACCAAGTGCAACAAATTTCCATCTTACAAAGAGCAATCAAATATGACATAGATGGTTTAAAAGCAAAAATGGAGGCTAAGTTGGACAATTTGAAGGATCAAATGAAAGCTAATATGGATGATAAAATAGTGGAATATCACATCGAGCATCAACAGCAAGTTCTCCAACTCTCAAAGGATAACCTAACTTTGGTGCAAAATCGAATGAAACAACAAGAAGATCAACATCACAGCGAAAGAAGTTCTGAAGCAGTCAGAGAAACAAGAACTCGACAACTACCAAATCGATCAATTTCAGAGTATCTCAGCAAGTGGAAGAACTTAGCCATTGAATATTCCACATGGTAGGATGAGAATTTTATACAGAAGTATCCAGAAATAATCAAGCGTTGAGGGCAACTCTTGTTTGAAGGAGAGGGGCATCTTAGGTCCCTATAATACTACTGTATCCCCTTATTGTTGTTATTGTAGCTCCCTTATTGTATTGTTGTACCCCTGTAACCCCCATATTGTTATTATTGTGTCCTTATATTATTATTGTTAGGTTGGCTAGGATTATATTGTGGCCCCATGGACTCCTATATATAGAAAGGAGGTTTTTTCATTTGTATCATCAAATAATTGTTCATTTATGTAATGTAAAGGAGGTTGCCCCCTCGAAGTGGCTTATTTCTAAGGCGTTGATCTCTCTTTTCTTCTATTTTTGGAGTTGGTTTCATAACAGGTTAGGCTGATAGTGAGTTTTGAATCTTGGAGAGACTAAGAGAATTATAATTCCTTACATCTAAGATCTTGTGCTTAAGTGATCAGAGATCTTTTCGTTACACTTGGCGAAGGAGGTTATGTTATTGGCTTGAGGAGAGGGTTCTCTTGTTTTGAGATATACATTCTTTGCATTGCCATTTTTTTATTAATATATCTATGTTCCTTTCCTACAAATTTGATCATGTTCTATACTTATGCTTTTTTTTTCTAGACTGATAAGCCCTCTGCGAAATCCTATTGTGGGTTTGGTTGTGTTGGGAAATGTGAAGTGGTAGCTATTAGCTCTTATTTTCCTTATCCTTAATATTTGCTTCTGAAATTTGTTAATATTATATATGTTCTTTTGTTATATCTTTTCATCAAACAAATATTAAGATCAAAACAACAAAAATAGAGGACACAAAAATTAGGCTCTCAGCTAGGGAAAAACCCCTCCAAGGGGAAAACTTTGAAATTTTTTCTCTTATTATAGAATTTTCTTTAAATGAGACACAAAGACCCAAACCCTTGACTAAGTCCTTCTCCAAGTACCAAGTTGGTCATTTAACAAGCCCTTTCTTGATTCTCCACCAACCAACTTCAAATGAAAACTTCGACTTGCCTACTTCAAACTGCAACTTCATCCTACAAATTTGACCTTGTAATTTTGGCCTTGTAGAAACTATATAAACCCTAATTTAGCTTTCTTTTGAGACCTTCCTAGATAAATACAGCTCCTCCTCAGGTCAAAAAGGTCATGGTAGGGTATTCTTCCTTGAAGCTACACAATATAACACTTTTTCCTCCTGCAACTTCAGCCTCTTACTGTAGCAACAAAAACCCTAGAACTTTAAATGTGTTATGAAACTAGCTCACAAAATAGAATAAAAGATAAATCAATGACTTATAAATTAGCCTCTTCGAGGGGGAAACCTCCTTTACACTACATAAATGAACACTTATTGGACGATACAAATGAAAAAACCTCCTTTCTATATATAGGAGTCCAAGGGGTCATGATATAATCCTAGCTAACATAACAATAACAATGTAAGGGCACTACAATAAAAATAGTGGGCTTCTATGGGGCACAATAATAACCAATTGGGGATTACATGGGCACAACAATAATAATAAGGGGGCTACACTAACAATAAAAATAAGGCTATACACTAGTATTATAGGGACCTAGCATTCCGCTTTCCTTTAAAAAAGTGTTGTCCTCAACACTTGAGTAGTTCTAGATGCTCCTGTATAAAATTACCATCCTCCCATGTTGAATCTTCAGCAGGTAAGTTCTTCCTTGACAAGATACTATGAAATTGATCAATTTCGTAGCTGTCGAGTTCTTGTTTTCATGACTGCGTCAAGTTCCAATATGATTTTTCCTTCCTCATAAAGTTCTGGCAATATTGTTTGAACTGGGAGCTTGTCACGTATAACCTTCTTTAAGCATGAAACATGGAAAACTGGGTGCACTTACGAAGATGCAGGAAGATCCAATTTGTATGCCATAGTACCAATCTTTCGCAACACCTTGTAAGGATCATAATACTTTGGTGATAATTTATCATCCTTCTTAGCATACCCGAGGGACATTTTTATTTATGTTTGTAGTCGTAAAAAAACCTAGTCGCCTACACCAAAACTTCTTTCGTTGTGATGTTGATGTGCCTGTTGTTTCATTTGATTATGTGCAAAGGTGAGGTTATCCTTTAAGAGTTGGAGAACTTGTTGTTGGTGCTCGATGTGATCTTCCAGTGATTGAACCTTAGAATTTTCTCTCACAGATGATGTGATGGATGGTGGATGATATCCATAAAGTTCCAAAAATTGGGTATTTTTTCTCCAATGTGGAAGGAAGTGTTATACCACCATTCATCAAGAGGTAACCACTTTACCATTGTGTATATTTATCAGATACAAATCAATGAAGATATCCTTCCAAACATTTGTTCATTGTCTCAGTTTTCCCATCGGATTGAGGATGATATGATGAGCTATGAGCTAATTGATTACCCAAAAAAGAAAATAATTATGTCCAAAAATTTCCTGTATAAATGGGATCTTTGTCGCTTACAATGATCTTTGGGTTTCCATGTAGCTTTTGAATTGTTTCCATAAATGCAGTAGCAACTCTACTGGCTTTAAATGGAGGAGATAATGCACAAAAGTGTGCATACTTGGTAAGTCTATCAACTACCACCATGATGACAGTATTTCCTTCGGACTTGGGTAAACCAATGATAAAATCCATGGAAACATCCTCCCAACGTTGACTTGGAATGGATAAATGTTGTAACCGACCTAGGGCCTCAATTGTCTCAACTCTATTTTTTTGGAAAACCAAACATTCTGCCACAAAACTTTGAATATCAGATTTAAGTACATCCCAAAAAAATTCCTTCTTGACCCTATGGAAAGTTTTTTAAAATCTTGAGTGCCCTCCTAAGGGAGAGGTGTGCAATTCCAAAAGGATATTTTATTTGAGTTGGGAATTATTACAAATATAGAAGTGATATTTGTACCATAATGAATCATTTTTCCAGCTAAATATTTCAGATGTACTGGGATATTTCTCCAACTTTTGAATGATTTTCCACACCTATTCATCATTCTTCCATTCATCCCTTGCTTTGGTTATCCACTCAGGTTGGATAATAGAAGCGGCGCAAAGAAATGCTTCCACATCCTCATCCTTTCTTGAGAGTGCATTTGCGACAACATTTTTCTTCCTTTTTTTGTAGACGATTTCAAATTCATAACCCAACATCTTGTGATCCATTTTTGGTGCTTTTCTGAAGATAATGTTTGTTCCAAAATGTATTTAAGACTATCGTGATCCATTTTTACCTTGAAGTGTCTTCCCATTAGGTAATGTATCCATTGCTTTAGTGCATGTAGTATTGCCAAAATTTCCTTCTCATAAATAAGTTTTAGTAAATAATTTCCTTTAATTGGACGACTTTCAAAAGTAATGGGTCTTCCTTGCATTAAAACCACACCAATTTTATTTCCCGAGGTATCACATTCCACAATAAAGGTTTTTGTGAAGTTTGGCGTAGCTAAGACTAGTGCTTGGCACATTTCCTCTTTAAGATGTTCAAAGGCATTAGTTGCTTCTGGAGTCCAAGAAAATTCATATTTCTTTAGTAATGATGTTAAAGGTGCCGATATTCTCCCATAATCCTTAACAAAATTGCAATAATACCCATTTAACCCCAGAAATCCTCAAATATGCTTTTTGGTTGTAGGGGTTTTCCATTCCTTAATGGATTTAATTTTGTTAGGGTCTACCTTAACACCCTCATGAGATATAATATGACCCAAATATTCCACCTCTTATACTCCAAAGAAACATTTGGAGGTTTTTTCATATAATTATTTCTCCTCCAATAGTTTGAGCACCATCTCAACATGTTGAACATGATCCTTCCAAGACTTTTTGTAAATTAGTATATCATCAAAAAATACTAACAGAAATTTTCTAAGGAAGGGTTTCAAAATGGAATTCATCAAACCTTGAAATGCGAACAGTGCATTAGTAAGAACAAAAATCATGACCAAAAATTCATAATGGCCCTCATGAGTTTTGAATGTTTTTTTCGGAATGTCTTCAGTCTTCATTCTAATTTTATGATATCCATAACGAAGATACAGCTTGCTGAAATAAATTTCTCCATGTAATTCATCCAATAATTCATCAATAACGGGGATGGGACATTTATCTTTAATCCGGACACATACGCCATATTTATTTTGTAGTAGTACTACTAGAGTAGAGAAATATCTTTGACTAGGTTGAATTATACTAGCCTCTAGCGTTTCCGCAACCATACATTCAATCCCACTCTTTTGGGCATAAGGATATATGTAAGGCCCAATTTTTGGAGGAACACTTGCTGCAATAAAATGAATACCATGATAATGATCACGAATAGGTAGGAGTCCTTTGAGAGTTTCAAACGCCTTGGAATGATTGTCCAAGGCTTTTTGGAGATCTGGAGAAATAGTTGATTTTGATGTTTGAACCTCTAGTGAGCATAATTGTGCAATTACTCCTCATTGTTATTTCTTCTAAATCTTTGTCATGACATCAGATCTTATTATATTTCCTGGCTTCCCTTCCATACCTCGTAATTCAAATTCCTTTCTATAGAAATTTTATTAATATTGTGATGTATTACTAGACTCTCATGATCTAACGATTATATCCACTGTTAAATACATAATCCTTCTACTTAATTCTTTGCGGAAATTTAATCTCCAATTGCAAACACATGAAGAAAAATAAATCGCACATAACAAGATGTTTTTACCGAGAAAGCATAAAGCTAAAAACCCCAACTATCATATATTATGTATATCATGGATCATGAAACAATCTCATACAAAACTCTAATCCAAGAGCTCTTAGTACAATATACAATTGTTTCACTTTGTCATAAAAAAATTGGCTCACACATGCACCAATTTACTGCCTCCTGACAGCCTGCCTCCACTGTGCAATCCCTGCTAATGAAGATCCCTGAATGAATTCGATCTTGCCTTTCCTTGACTACATAATCCTCATTGGCATATCTAATGTGTGTGTAGTTGCATTGAATGCACCACTATAGTCACAACTGATAATCAACCATACCCTTTCACCTATCTCTCAACTGGGTCTCCACTGGATCTGACATGCATGTAGTTAACAATAGTATTTCTTAAGTTGCATGTGAGACCACTTCTTGTGAATTAATTAAATAATTAATTCGTTGATCTCTCACTAGTGTATCTTTAGTTACAACTAGCACAATTGAGTTTAACTCACTTAACTGAGCTAAACTAAATAACAACTCACATAACTACACATCCAACTCTATTACAACTTTGTATCACTTAATTACAATGAAGTCCACTCTAAATGTCCCACCAACCAACCTTAGAACTTGTAATTCCTTCATTCAAATGGTTTGCCACATCAGCTAACTGATATAAAGTGCTTCAAGAGAATAGATTATTATTTATTGTCTAATTATTATTAAGGGCTAATAATAATCGACATCCGATCCATTTTTAGACATGTGATCTATAAATAGACTTCGCCCATGTATCTAAAAATAGAATCTTATGTATAAATAGAATTCTCTCCACCATCTATAAAAAGACTCCCGCTATAAATAGAATATGCTCACCATTCGAAAAATAGACATACACCTAAAAATAACCTGCAGGCTGCACCTAGTGTAGGTGCTTAATTTTCAATAGGATAATCATATTGTTGAATCTCAAATCTCCCTCTCAACAAGAAAGGGATTATCCTTCACCCCGATCCTGTCTCTATGGTATTCGAATTTTCTCCTGGTGAGCGCCTTCGTCAGAATATCTGCATCCTGATCTTCCGTTGGAATGTACTGATGCAACGTGATCTTCCACTGCACACAATTTCTGATATGATGATACTGGATATCTATATGCTTAGATCTATCATGAAACACAGGATTAATCAAGAGTTTAATGCAACTCTGATTATCACAATGAATCATTATAGGATCTAAATGAGAACCGAACAAACCGACCAGGATCTTCCTCATCCAGATAGCCTCACATGCAACTTGACTTGTTGCCATGTATTTCACTTCCAATGAACTGAGTGCCACAGATATTTGCTTCTTGCTATACCAAGGAACAACTGTAGATCCGATACTGAAAACCCCTCCTAATGTGCTCTTTCTGTTTTTTTGGCTACGTGCCCAATCTACGTCCGTGAAGCCATGCAACCTCACCTCATCCGTATGTCTGTACCATAAGCCATACTCAGATGTGCCCCTGAGATATCTCAAGACATGCTTGCCCGCCTTCCAAAAGATCTTGGTAAGTTTAACCATCGCTTGACTAAGCTGGTTCACCGAATAGCATATGTCTAGTCTTGTATTAACTAAATACATGAGCAAGCCCACCAACTGTCGATAGAAAGTAGCATCCACTACCTCTCCAAATGTAGTGTCCTCTTTCCTCCAGTTTCCTGGAAGAGGAGTATCCATGGGTTTGCAGCCCTCCATGTGAAACTTACCGAGTATCTCCCTTGCATACTTGCCTTGAGACACAAACAATTCACCTTCTCGCTGCCATATTTCCAATACAAGGAAATAGTGAAGGAGGCCCATATCTTTCATCTCGAACTCCTCTACAAGATCCTCCTTGCATGAGTGTATTAGCTACTCATCACCAGTCAATATTAAATCATCAACATAAAGAACAATGATTAAAATTTTACCCTCCACCACAATCTGGTATAGTTTTGCATCTGCCTCACTCTTGGTGAAGCCAATTCCAGTGAAATAGCTTTCAATCTAAGTGTACCAAGCACGAGGTGCTTGCTTTAGCCCATACAATGCTCTTTTGAGTCTGCACACATGTAACTCATTGTTGAAGATCTCAAGTCCTTCAGGCTGCTCAATGTACACTTCTTCCTCAATGATCCCATTAAGGAACACAGTCTTCACATCCATCTGATGAATGTGCCAACCCATTTGCACTGAGAGAGAAAGGATGGTCCTTATGGAAGAATACTGTGTGACAGGTGCAAAGGTTTCTTCATAATCAATCCCCTCGATCTATGAGAAGCCCTGGGCCACAAATCTTTCCTTATACTTCTCAACACATTAGGAGAATTTTCAGGTCTAAAATGGGCCTCCTAAGGAAAATGTATAGTCAAAATTCACTTTATGAGAACCAATCACATTTTAGGTGATGACATCATCCCTAATGGTTGAGGTGGCATTGCTTGAGTTAAAGGTACTTACTTGTTAGACTCTCAGTGGTGGATAAAAAATCATGGTTAACCATGGTAGTGCTCTAAGTACTTTTAAAATCATAAAGTAAAGTACTCATAGTAAATGTCATTTCACACTTTTTGAATAAAATATTATTATTGTCATTTCATATTTTTTAAAAGAAACAATGCATATCCTTACACAATCTTTACGTATTTACACATTTTTTAATAAATATTATATTTGTATATTTTCAAATATTTATTTATAAATCAAATCAATTCAATATGTAATATAAAATTCATACATAAAATAAAATATTATAATATATTATTTTTATATAGTATATTAATTACATGTCATTATATCATTTAAATAATATAAATTTTAATTAATAGTATATTCTATAATTAAAAATTTATAAATTTATATTTATATTTATATTTTATTTTAAGTTATTTAAGTATAAAGGACAAATGCATTAGTTTTGCAATGATAATGACTTTTTCTTGAAAATCTCATTCTTATTTATAGTCACATCAATACAATTTTTTTATTAATTTATTTTGGTACAACTTTTGAATTGAATTTAACCATGGTTACATGGATTTTGATGCAAAAAGTGAATTGAAAATTCATAAATATTATTGTATTGGTTTAGCTATTATTTTATTATTTTCTCAGGAGGCCCATTTTAGACCTCAAAATTCCCCTAATGCTCCCATCAGCAGCTTGCTTTACCTTGTAGATCCATCTTGAACCTACCACTAATTTATCAACTGGCCTTGCAACAATTTCCCAAGCACTGTTTCTGAAAATGGAGTCATACTCCACCATTGCATCTACCCATGTGGGCTCTTGCACTACTTCCTTAAAGGAAGATGGCTCAATCACAATACATTTTCTCAAGAGAGCCATGTATCCAGTGAATCGGTCAGGAGACCGTCTCTGTCTGCGCTATGAAGTAGGGACTCCTACATTCTGTGTCACATCAAGCTTCAACCTCTCAACTTTTGTGGTACGCCTTTTGCCAGTTCTGATGTTTGGCTCTGCGTGAGTGGACTCCTCCACTCCATGAACCTCCTCTTGTGGCTGATCCACATCTAGAGACTCATCTTTGGGAACGAGCAGTTTGTCCTCTGCATGCAAGTCTAGCTCCCTCTCAAGCGAGAACTTCATGGCTTTCTCCTCATTTAATTTTATATCTTGTCGCATCACAGTCATTCGACTATTTGGAAAATACACATGATAATTATGGGGTGTTTCTGTGTACCCCACAAATATCCCAACTTCAACAGTCGGCTCCAGCTTCTTCCTGGTGTTCTTGTTCACATGCACATAAATATATGAGCCAAAAATCTTAAAGTGAGAAACATCCATTTTCTTACCAGTAAAAGATTCTTCAGGTGTACTCATGCCAAGTACTATATGAGGACAACAGTTTTTCACATAAATTGCAGTGTTGAATGCTTCCACCCATAAGTGCACGAGTAGGCCCTGATCATGCAGCATAGCTCTTGCAGCACCCACGATCGTTCTGTTCTTCCTGTCCACGACCCCATTCTACTGTGGGTTATGAGGCGCTATGAGTTCTCTTCGAATTCCTTCTTTGCTACAGAAGTCTTTGAATTCGTTCAAGATGTATTCACCACCATTATCGCTCTATAGATCCTTAACTTGCTTCTCTGACTCTTTCTCCACCAATGCTGTAAACTCACATAACTTTGAGAATGTCTGATATTTCTTATGCATGAAGAAGATCCAGCATCTACGAGAATAGTCATCAACAAAAATATCATAATACCTGTTTTTTGTTGTTGAAGCAACTAAGAATGGTCCACATACGTCTGTGTGAACTCTCTCCAGGATTACCGAAACACGGTTCTCCTTTTCATGAAAGGTGGTCTTCATAAACTTACCCATGGTACATCCCTTGCATTGATCTATCTACGCAAGTGTACCCTTGGGAATTCCAGTAGAAATTTGCTTCAAAATCTTCAAGACGCCATGGTGAAGATGGCCCAATCACTTGTGCCATAATTTTCCCTCATCCCAGCTCACCACTTCTTCTTCTTTTCCCACCATTGCAGCGTAACCATCTACCTCTAGCTTGTAGATATTCTTAACTCAAATCCCTATCCTCTTGGTTTGACCCATTGTTTTATGTCGCAGGAAAGCTTTTCCATCATTGAAAACAACGTCATAACCTCTGTCCTCCAACATTGCGACTGAGACCAAGTTATTCTTTAGACCTGGAACATGCATAACATTTTTCAACAAAAATGGTTTACCTGACTCCCTCTCAAAGGTAATGGTACCAATGCCAGTCGCACTGTATCATCCATCGTCTCCTATCTCTATATGTATTTGGAGATATTTCTCCTCCAAGTCACTGAAAAGCTCCTTATCTCCCGTCATGTGGAAGGAAGCACCACTATCAAGATACCACATTGATCCCATTGCGCTTGAAACCAAGCATGCGATCAAACATAAATAAAGTTCAAATTGCGAGGCAACGGCCTCACCAGCTGTAGCTCCATCAGCCTTCTTGTTCTTCTTTTTCTGTGGGTAGTTACTGGCGACATACCCATGTTCATGGCAGTGGAAACACTTCACCTTGGACAAATCCAGCTTCTTGTCTTTAGCCTCGGATTTTGAGTGGAATTTCTTCCCCTTCCCTTTCCTTTCTTTGGCAGCCAAAGCACAATCCTCTTCATCTTCATGCTTTGATGAAGAGCCATACTTGGTGTTCCACCTGAACTCCTCCCACACTAGATCTGACCACAGTCGTTCCCAATCTGGCAATTTTTCCTGTTTGTTGATAGAGTCTTGATAATTGTGCCAACTCTTAGGAAGTCTCGAGAGAGCTAAGATCACCAAATCATCATCAGCAACAGTGATTCCCACACTCCCCAGTTCATCCTGAAATTGGACAAAATTTGTGAGATATTTAGTAATATTCTTTCCCTTTTCCATTTTTATTTTTCTGAGTTTATCCTTTAGCGCCAATTTCTTATGGTCGCTGCTGCTTTGGAAAATATCTGCCAAAGCCTTCCACATTGAAAATGGAGTGGCTTTCCCATGAACACTTGAGACAATATGGTCTCTCACACCTTCCAACATAATTATTCTCATCTTCACTACTTTCTTTTTCCATGCGTCAAGTAATGCAGCATCCGTTGAACTGGGCATAGGAACGTCATTGTCAATGAATTCCTTCAAACCAATATCTTCAAGCACTGCCTCCATACTATCCTTCCATGAAATGTAGTTCAAGCTGCCCTTGAGTGCATACTCTAACCAGAAACCATTGAAAGCCATTTTGATGTTTACTCAACTGTCGCACCAAGAAATTCTTGTAGCAAATTTGAATTGTTTCCACCAACAAAACTCAGTTATTGCTGTAATATTGCAATCTTCTTTGCTCCGATACCATGTAGAAATTTTATTAATACTGTGATGTATTACTGGACTCTCCTGATCTAACAACTATATCCACTATTAAATACATAATCCTTCTACTTAATTCTTTGCAGAAATTTAATCACCAATTGCAAACACATGAAGAAAAATCAATCACACATAACAAGATGTTTTTACCGGGAAAGCATAAAGCTAAAAACCCCAACTATCATATATTATGTATATCATGGATCATGAAACAATATCATTCAAAACTCTAATCCAATATCTCTCAGTACAATATACAATCGTCTCACACTGTCATACAAAAATTGGCTCACACATGCACCAATTTAATGCCTCCTGGTAGCCTGCCTCCACTGCACAATCCCTGTTGATGAAGATCCCTGAATGAATTCCATCTTGCCTTTCCTTTAATATGCAGTCCTCATTGGCATCTCCAATGTGTGTATAGTTGCATTGAATGCAAGACTATAGTCACAACTGATAGTCAACCAGACCCTTTCACCTATCTCTCAACTGGGTCTCCACTGGATCTGACATGCATGTAGTTAACAATAGTATTTCTTAAGTTTCATGTGAGACCACTGCTTGTGAATTAATTAAATAATGAATTCATTGATCTCTCACTAGCGTATCTTTAGTTACAAGTAGTTACAACTAGCACAACTGAGTTTAACTCACTTAACTGAGTTAAACTAAATAACAACTCACATAACAACACATCCAACTCTGTTAAAACTTTGTATCACTCAGTTACAATGAAGTCCATTCTACATGTCCCACCAACCAACCTTAGAACTCGTAATTCCTTCAGTCAACTATTTTTCCACATCAGTTAACTGAAATCAAGTGCTTCAAGAGAATAGATTATTATTTATTGTCTAATTATTATTAAGGGCTAATAATAATTGACATCCGATTTATTTTTAGACATGCGATCTATAAATAGACTCCACCCATGTATCTAAAAATAGAATATTATCTATAAATATAATTTGCTCAACCATCTATAAATAGACTCCTACTATAAATAGAATATTCTCGCCATTCTAAAAATAGACATACACCTAAAAATAGCCTGTGGGACCCACCTAGTGTAGGTGCATAATTTTCACTAGGATCATTATCTTTTTGAATCTCAACACTTTCCCTTCGAAAAAAAATTCAAGAAAAGTTCTTGAAAATTAAAAGCTATCGTCCCCAAAGATTGTAACCATTGTACTCCTAGTACAACATCAGCACCACCCATTGGAATGGAGAGGATTGGACTATTCAATATATATTCTCCCATGGTTAGCTTGATATTATAGCACTTTCTAGAGAAATTTATAGTTCCTCCATTTGCAACCATCACTTGACACTCGGGTGTTGGGTATAAAAATCAATTCAATTCCTTGGCTACCTTACAATGAATAAAATTATGGGTACTACTTGAATCAATAAACACTATCACATTTTTCTTCTTGATATGTCCTTCTATATTGAGAGTTTGAGGAGTGTTAATTCCTGCCAATGCATTACAAGATATGGTCAGATTCATTTCTTCTTTCTCTAGGGTTGGATCCTGGTGTATATCCTTTTCTTTTGAAGTTTCTTGTTTATTTTCTTCCTCCTCTTCATAATCTATGTAAAATAATTTCTTCTCAACACACTTATGACATCTAGTGTATTTTCTGTCATGACTGTAGCAAAGCCCCTTTGCTCTTTTTTTCTTTTAATTGTTGTGGTGTCAACGTTGTAGGTTGTGGAAGTCTAGGAGTAGCAACACTTCCATCTTTATAGTTGTAAGTGGTATGCTTCCTTAGGGACATAATTTTGCTTTCAATTTTTCTTTCCAACCTGAATGCCTTCTCTAATTAATCAGGTTCCCAAAGGCGAACCTTATTTTGGATGTTATCCTTTAAAGTCCCTCTGAAGACATCAATCTTGTGTTCCTCTAGAATCAGTTACTCTTATATTCAATTTTTGGAAACCCTCAATGTGCTCCACCATTAAACCCTTTTGTTTGATATTTATCAATTGGCTAAAGAAGGTGTTTCTCTTTGTATCCTCATAATGCAATATCATTTCCTCCGTAAAAATTGACCAAGTGACAATTTTTTTACAAGAGCAAAGACATTGATACCATAAAAATGTATTTTTTTCTAAATATAAAGTTTCAATACATACCTTTTGTGTGTTTTGCACATTATGGAGATCAAAATATTGCTCCATCTGTAGTATCCATGTTACAAGATCCTTTCCATCAAACTTCCTCATATTGATATTTGGAATATGGTGGGTCTTCAATCCAACGTTAGATTTTATGAAATCATGATTAAAATTTATTTTGTTCTCATCATGAGTTTCCTCTACTACCTTTTCTCTGTCAGGAAACATTTCTTATAGCAACTTAGACAAACCTTCCTTCAAACCTTCCGTGTATGCTTTTATTTTTTCTTCTATACCATCGATCTTAGCTTCCATGCCATTCTTCAAAAAATCCACCTTATCTTCCACACCATTCATATTAGCTCCCATGCCTTTCTTCTTTTATCACTCCCCCCAACTTCCCAAGGCTGAGTGGGATTGAAGGAAGGTAACAACAGATTAACCTTTAGATTAGATAGCTAGCCCTACCAAGCCCAGATAGGGCTCTCTCTATGTCACTTTGTAGTCAACGAAATGACTAAATATTTAATGATATTAGGCTAGGTATATAAGATGAGTAAATAGGGTTTTTGTTTGATGTTTCTTGTGCTAGATAGGAAATGACAGTTAGGATACTATTAAGATTCAACAAGATGATGATCTTAGTGAAAATCAGTCACCTTCACTAAGTGGGCCCGCAGGCTATTTTTAGGTGTAATTCTATTTTTAGACTACGTCTATTTTTAGACATGGTGATCATATTTCAGAAGTTGCAGGATGATATTTTTGGATGGTTGGTCAAGTTGGAAAAATAGATGAAATTATATTTTTAGAATATTGGGCGAAGTCTATTTATAGATCGTTGATCTAAAAATAGAAGTGTCGATTATTATTATCTCTTAATAATAATCCGACAATAAACATCAACTTATTCTCTTGGAGCACTTAATTTCAGTGTACAGATTTCGAAAATCAGTGGGCTGAAGGAATTACACAATTCCTAGGGTTTACTGGTGGTTCATGCATGGAGGACTCAGTTAGAACTTAAGTGGCAAATTTATGACAGAGTTGGAAGAGTAGTTCATGGAGTTGTTATTCAGTTTAACTCAATTAATGGAGTTAAACTCAGTTGAGCTAGTTGTATCTAGTCTAACTGAATGATACACTTGTGAGAGTGGAGTGAATTAATTATTTAATTAATTCACAAATAATAACTCATTAATCAACTGAGAAAATACAACAGTTAACTACAGTGCATGATAGTTCCAGTGGAGACCCAGTGGAGAGATAGGTGAAAGGGAAAGATGGACTATCCGTTGTGACTATAGTGATGCATTGATTGCATCACACACACATTGGAGTTTCCAATGAGGATTCCACAGTCAAGGAAAGGTAGATTCGAATTCATTCAGGTGTCTTCTTTAGTAGGGATTACGCAGTGGAGGTAGGCTATCAGGTGGCAAGAAAACAGTGCATGGATTTGCAAATTTCTTTTGATTAGTGTGTGACATTTGATTGTACTGAGATCTTGATGTACTAAGCTTTGTATGAGATTGTTACATGATCTCCATGATATATAATATATGATAGTTAGGTTTTTTAGCTTCAGGCTTTCCCGTTAAACAACTATGTTATGTGCAATTGTTTTTATTGCTTCATGTGTATGCAATTGAGTTTAAATTTCCACAAAATATTAACAGTGGAAGGATTCTATATTTAGAAAGAAATTAAATATTATTAGATCACGAGAATCTGGATATATACATTCATCTTGTATATAATTTCTACATCGTATTGGAGCAGTGTTAATTCTTGAATATTGCAATTATGAAGAATTGTTGAGTTTATGCTGGTGGACAATTCGAATTTGCTACAGAAAATTCTTGGTGCGACAATTGAGTATACATTGAAATGTCTTTCAATGGGTTGCGATTGGAGTATGCCCTTGATGGCAGCTCGAATTACATAGCATGGAAGGATAGTATGGAGGTGGTGCTAGAAGATAATGGACTGAAGGAGTTCATTGATAGTGAGTTTCCTAAGACAGGATCTAGCGATGCTGCATTACTTAACGCATGGAAAAAGAATATAGCAAAGACAAGAAGAATTCTGTTGGAAGGTGTGAAGGACCATATTGTGTCTAGCCTTCATGAAAAATCCACTCCATTTTCAATTTGGAAGGCTTTGACAGATTTTTTCCAAAGTAGCAGCGACCAGAGGAAGTTGGCACTGAAAGATAAGCTCAGAAAAATAAAAATGGAGAAGGGCGATAGTATTCCAAAATATCTCACGAAGTTTTTCCACTGTAGGGATGAACTGAGAAGTGTGGGGATTACTGTTGATGATGAATACTTGGAGAGCTTGGCTCTCCTTGGGCTTCTAAATATTTTGCATAGCTACGAATACTATGTCAATGGACGGGAGAAACTGATGGGGTGGGAGCGACTTTGGTCGGATCTTGTGCAGGAGGAGATAAGGCGAAGTGCCAGGGATGGATCTTCATCGAAGAATGAATATGAAGAGAATTTCACTTTGGCTGCCAAAGCAAGGAAAGGGAAGGGGAAGAAATTTCCTTCAAAATCCAAGGCTAAAGGCAAGAAGCAGGATTTGTCCAAGGTGAAGTGTTTTCACAGTCACAAACATGGGCATTTCGCCACTAACTACCCACAGAAGAAGGAGAACAAGAAGGTTGTTGGAGCTGCAGTGCGAGAGGCCCTAGCCTCTCAATTTGAACTCAATTTCTCTTTGATCTCTTTCTTGGTTTCAAGCTCAATGGGATCAGTGTGTTATCTTGATAGTGGTGCGTCTTTCCATATGATGGGAGACAAGGAGTTGTTTAGTGACTTGGAGGAGAAGGACCTTCAAATGCATATAGAGATGGGCGACGATGGTCGATATAGTGCGACCGGAATTGGGACCATTACCTTTGAGAGGGATTCAGGTAATCCATTTCTGTTGAAAGATGTTATGCATGTTCCAGTTCTGAAGAAGAACTTGGTCTCAGTCGCAATGTTGGAAAACAAAGGTTATGACATTGTTTTCAGTGAGGGAAAAGCCTTCCTTCGACATAAAACAATGGGTCAAACCAAGAGGATAGGGATTCGAGTTAAGAATCTCTACAATCTGGTGGTAGATGGCTACACTACAATGATGGGCAAAGCAGAAGAACTGGTGAGCCGGGATGAGGGCGAATTATGGGACAGGAGATTGGGCCATCTTCACCATGGCACTTTGAAGATTTTGCAGCAAATTTATACTGGACTTCCCAAGGGTTCTCTTGCACAGTTAGATCAGTGGAAGGGATGTACTATGGGTAAGTTTGTGAAGACCACCTTTTATGAGAAGGAGAACCATGCTTCGGTGATCCTGGAGAGAAGTCACACAAACGTGTGTGGACCTTTGTCGGTTGCTTCAATAGGAAAACACAAGTATTATGTTATTTTTGTTGATGAATATTCTCATAGATGCTAGATCTTCTTCATGCAGAAGAAGAGTGAAACATTTTCAAATTTCTGTAATTTTAAAGCATTGGTGGAGAAGGAGTCGGGAAAGCAAGTGAAAGCTCTACGGAGCGATAATGGTGGTGAATACATATTGGGCGAATTCAAAGACTTCTGTAGCAAAGAAGGAATTTGAAGAGAACTCATAACACCTAATAACCTACAACAGAATGGGGTCGCGGAGAGGAAGAACAGAACAATCGTGGGTGTTGCACCAGCGATGCTGCATGACTAGGGCCTACCGATGCACTTGTGGGCGGAAGCATGCAACACTGCGGTTTATGTGAAAAATCGTTGTCCTCATAGAGTACTTAGCATGAGTACACCTGAAGAATATTTTACTGGTAAGAAGCCTGATATTTCTTATTTGAAGATTTTTGGCTCATCTATTTACATTCATGTGACAAAGGACACCAGGAAGATGATGGAGCCGACTGCAACGTTGGGATATTTGTGGGGTACACAGAAACACCCCATAATTATCATGTGTATTTTCCAGATACTGGGATGGCTGTGGTGCGACGGGATATAAAATTCAATGAGGTGAAAGCCATGAAGTTGTCGCTTGAGAGGGAACTACACTTGCATGCAAAGGAGGAGCTACTTATTCCCAAAGATGAGCCTCTAGATGTGGATCAGCCACAGGAGGAGATTCATGGAGTGGAGGAGTCCAACGGGCGTAAATCCGGCCAAACATTAGACAAGGCAGAAAGCTTACCACAGAAGCTGAGAGACTAAAGCTTGATGCGGCACAGAATGTAGGAATCCCTACATCACAGTGCAGACAGAGACAATCACCTGACCGATATACTAGATACATGGCTATTATGAGCAAGTGTATCTTGATAGAGCCATATTCTTTTGAAGAAGCAGTGCAGGAGCCCACATGGGTAGATGCCATGGTGGAGGAGTATGACTCCATTGTCAAAAACAATGCTTGGGAGATTGTTCCAAGGCCGATGGGAAAATCAGTTGTAGGATCAATATGGATCTACAAGGTAAAGCAAGATGCTGATGGGAGTGTCGAGAAGTATAAGGCAAGATTTGTTGCCCGGGGCTTCTCACAGATCGAGGGGATTGATTATGAATAAACCTTTTCACCTGTCGCACAGTATTCTTCCATAAGGACCATCCTTGCTCTCTCAGCGCAGATGGGTTGGCACATTCATCAGATGGATGTGAAGACTGCGTTCCTTAATGGGATCATTGAGGAAGAAGTGTACCTGTCACCAATATTCTGACTTATTTAGCACTCCTATGTGTGCAAAGGCAAAATAGCTTATATGGCCGATAAGGAAACCTCATGTCAGGTACACATTAGCACACAACTATTTCACGTTAGACTTGGCTTCTACCTGCAGAGTGAGGTGGATGCAACCCGTACTCTAAATTGTTGGGATAGGGGATAAGATTTGGCTAATTGTTCTTTATGTTGATGATTTAATACTAACGGGTGATGAGAAGTTGATACACTCATGAAAGGAAGATCCTGCAAAGGAGTTTGAGATGAAGGATTTGGGCCTCCTTCATTATTTCCTTGGATTGGAAATATGGCAGCGGGAAGGTGAACTGTTTGTGTCTCAAGGCAAGCATGCTCTGGAGATACTTAAGAAGTTTCACATGCAAGGTTGCAACCCTATTGATACTCCTCTTCCAGGAAATTGGAGGAAAGAGGATGCTACATTGGCCGAGGTAGTGGATGCCACTATTTATCGACAATTGGTGGGTTCACTTATGTATTTATTTAATACAAGACCGTACATATGCTATGCAGTGAACTAGCTTTTACAAGCGATGGTTAAGCCTACCAAGCTCTTTTGGAAGGCAAAAGAATGTCTTGAGGCAATATCCGAGTGTATGGCTCTATGTACGTACAGATGAATAATCACGATGCAAATTGGGAAGGCACCTAATAGAGCGAAAAGAGCAAAGGTCAGAGGCTTTCAAAGACGGATGTACAGAAAACAAAGATCCATGGCACTCATTTCAGAAAAATGGGCTGCCACTGCAGCAATTCAAGTCGCATGTGAGGCTATCTAGATGAGGAAGATCCCTGGTTGGCTCTTTGTTCAGCCACATAGTATCGGCCCCATAAATGGCTACACAGAAGTTATGGGGCGAAGAGAGTTGCATTAAACTCTCGATTAATCCTATGTTTCATGATAGATCTAAAAATATTGATATCCGGTATCATCATATCAGAGATTGTGTGCAGCGGAAGATCATGTTGCTTCAGTACATTCCTACGGAGGATCAGGATGTAGATATTTTGACGAAGGCGCTCACCAGGAGAAAATTCGAATACCATAGAGGTAGGATCAGGGTGAAGGATAATCCCTATCTTTGAGAGGGAGTGTTGAGATTCAATAAGATGATGAGCTTAGTGAAAAGAGTCGCCTTCACTAAGTGGGCCCGCAAGCTATTTTTGGCGCAAGTCTATTTTTAGACTATGTCTATTTTTAGACATGGTGATCATATTTCAGAAGTTGCAGGATGCTATTTGTGGATGGTTGGTCAAATTGGAAAAACAGATTAAATTCTATTTTCAGAATATTGGGCAAAGTCTATTTATAGATCTTCGATCTAAAAGAAGTACATTATTATTAGTTTCACAATAATCCGACAATAAACATTAACTTATTCTCTTGGAGCACTTAATTTCAGTGTACAGATTTGGAAAATCAGTGGGCTGAAGGAATTACGCAATTCCTAGGGTTTACTGGTGGTTCATGCATGGAGGACTCAGTTAGAACTAAAGTGACAAAGTTATGACAAAGTTGGAAGAGTAGTTCATGGAATTGTTATTCAGTTTAACTCAGTTAATGGAGTTAAACTCAGTTGAGCTAGTTGTATCTAGTCTAACTGAATGATACACTAGTGAGAGTGGAGTGAATTAATTATTTAATTAATTCACAAATAATAAGTCATTAATAAATTGAACAAATACAACAGTTAACTACAATGCATGACAGTTCCTGTGGAGACCCAGTGGAGATATAGATGAAAGGGCAAGATGGACTATCTATTGTGACTATAGTGATACATTGATTACATCACACACACATTGGAGTTTCCAATGAGGATTCAAGGCAAGGTAGATTCAACTTCATTCAAGGGTCTTCCTCAGCAGGGATTGCGCAGTGGAGGTAGGCTATCAGGTGGCAAGAAATCAGTGCATGGATTTGTAGATTTCTTCTGATTAGTGTATGACGATTGATTGTACTGAGAGCTTGATGTACTAAGCTTTGTATGAGATTTTTACATGATCTCCATGATATATAATACATGATAGTTGGGGTTTTTAGCTTCAGGCTTTCCTGTTAAACAACTGTGTTATGTGCGATTCTTTTTATTGCTTCATGTGTTTGAAATTGAGTTTAAATTTCTGCAAAATATTAACAGTGGAATGATTATGTATTTAGCAAGAAGATGAAGAATATGAATATATACATGCATCTTGTATATAATTTCTACAGAGACTAGGTCTATGGTTTTAGGTCAAATTTCAAGACCAAGTTGAAAATATATGGATGAGGCCAGTTAGGTAGCTAGAAAACATGTTTAGTTTGTCATTGTGTATAAGATGAAATGATAGAAAATCTGAATGAGTGTTGAGGTGAATTTATTCATTTAGAATAACATAAGCATATAATGTTAAACTTGTTAAGATACAACATGAAAAGGCATGATTTTTGCTTATAGACTGACAAGATAAATACATAGAAGCATGTATAATAAAGAGGAAAACTGATCTGAATTTAAGTGTTAGTTTTTTTGTGCTAATTTCAATTTCATATATAAAACTTATTTACTAATCTTATGCTTGATGTGCAGGTTCCCTTGTTTCTTACGTGTGTCAAAGAGGTAATTAAAGCTAAATTTTATGAGTTTTTTTAAAATCATAAATCATGAATTTAAAAGGTTGAATAGCAACAACATAAATAACATCAAACCATAACAAATTATCCATTAAAACAGAGTTTTGATCAAGGATTTCACCCCTACTAGGCTACATCTCCTTGGTCCATCTCCATAGCATGGGCCTCTGTATTAGCTCAATTGTGCTCAAAATGATTTTTGAATGCATCAAATTCTCTTGGAACGTATTCCAACGAGTTCAAAATTTTGAAATCTATCATAAATGACTAATTATTTACTCAACTTGGTTACCAAATGCTCTAGGCATGGCCTTCCCTCCTGGTGGCCCTGGGCTTCAAATTTATTAAAGGAAAAAACCTATTCCAATGGCTCCAAAACATCAAAATAAACCAAGAATGACTCTTCTTGAGCCAAAATTGGTTGAAAATTTCCTCATTTTTGGCAAAAACCAATTTTCCTGCAATTTTGCCTCCAAATCTGGAAATTGTTCGGCTAACTCCACTAAATCTGGAGCTCTACTGCATTTGGCATACTCCGCCATCTTTGCCGCCAGATTAACCACACCATTAACTTAAGATAAGCTCGCTTTAACGATGATTAATTTTGTGTTTAGCGCTAATCGTGCTGTAAACCCCAAGCTCTCCAGCACAATCACGAGGTAGTGGTCATATTACGAGGGGGCTGGACCCCTCCTTCGCCCATTGGTGAACTGTATAAGGTTGAAATAGAAGAGTGGGTGCTATCATGGGGAAGGTCACAGGGTCAACCCCAACCTCCGCCCTTCCTCCGATATATAAATTTTTTAATGTAACTTTGATATACCATTATATATCAATGTGTGTGTGTGTGTGTGTGTGTGTGTGTGTGTGTATTCCATTCAAGCTTTAATGCTTTCCACCAAAACTTTAATATATTCTGACTTTTGATTACAATGTCTAACTTAATAATGTTTCCATTCGAACCATATTCTTTGTAATTCCATTTAATATATATGCCATGAAATATTAATATAATGTTGATTTGATTTGGGTTTGTATATATATATATATATATATATATGTGTGTGTGTGTGTGGAGATTAAAATTTTATTTAAAATTAATTAAGATTTAATTAAAATGAAAATATATATATATAAATAACATATATATTTTTAAAAAATCATATAATATATAATATATATATACATTAATCTAACCTTAATTAATTAAAAAATAAAAATTTCCAACAAATAATTATACAAACCTAAATTCAACCTAAGGAGGTCGTTGGAAAATTTTTACCTTCACAAACCAAACTAGTGAATCATGTAGTGACACTTGTCACAGTCTCATTGGACTAAAACTAAAGAATATTTCTTGAGTGCTGATTGGGCTGCCATGTCATCAGCCTGTACCTATTCTGCAATTTTTTTATAAAACTTTTCCTGTTCTGAACGACGATTAGCAGACCATAACTCCATTCGAACTCCGTTTTCAACTAAACGAGTTGTGTTGGATTCCTCGCGATGAGTCAGTCGTTTTTGTTCTGGTTTCATTCAATTATGATCACTTTAATTTTTGAGCTAAAATATTGATCCTTTGATCATTCCTCCCCACTAGAAGCCTTTTGGACCCCAAAATCTCTTTTATTACTGATTATGTGGATGAGGGTATTGTTCCCTCACCCTTCCATTCTGTTATCACTCCGTAATTTCTAAGATTGGAAAGAACAAATGACATAGGACAACATCAAACTACTTTGGATTCCAGGACCTAGTCTTCCTAGGCTAAGAGAGGAACCACTCTATTTTTATGATTTAACTTGATAATTATAAGTGCTGATATTAGGCTAGTTATAGAAATTATGAGGGTTCTTTCCTTGATTGATGGGGTGGTTGGAAAGATAGAGTTGTGAAACTTAATCTATTGGGATATGGAGTCACAAAAGGCTGAATGGCACATCATTTTTTCAAGGGCTTCACAGGGAAAGCTAACTATGCAGACTGGATATTATTGGCAGTGGGAATATGAGATGAAAGAAAGCAGTGAGTTCAGTAATAGCTAAATATCAGTTAAGAATTATTTAACTATACCTCAGAAGAAAACATAAAGATAAAAAACACAAACATAATTAAGGTGCTCTCTCAGCAAATCTTAATCTAAATTTTCTATTTTTTAATTAGAGAAATCGATGCACAACATGAAAAGATAGAGGAAAAACATTAACACAGAGGAAAGAACATCACCATTAAAATATATCAAGAATCTTTTCAACGGTCTCTGATTATTGATGCCCAGCTCAAAAAGTTACAATGTTCCAATGCTTCTTACAATGAAAGTTTCAGCAGAGTCCAATTTTCTGGCCCTTAATACTGCTAAGGCATGAAGTATTTATCTAAAGACTAATTCAGTTGCCTTACCTTACCAGGAAACCTTTCATTGATTACTATTTAGCAAAAAATGGACAAGTGTGGCCATGCAAGACCTGATCCAAATGCTTCAATGGATCTTCATAAGATCAAACAATAATATTGGAGGTGGTTGTGATGGTCACTAAGAGGAAACGAATGGTGGCTCTGATATCTGGCCCTGATTTTCCGAAAATTGGCATTTGGTAATTAAATCTGGTGTAGTGCATGCCACTTTTCATTGGTTAGTGATTGTGCCGATGAGTTTGCTGCCTTTTACGATTAAGCAGTTATAACATAAAAAATTTGTAAAAATGCCTTTGCTCGACTCAACCCTTACTATTCGTGCACCTTTTTTGAATGAATCTTCAATCTTGGTAGCTTTGGCAGTTTTTTAAAACATAAACCCTTTGTTCTTTTAACGATTGGCATAACTTTCCTTCTCTCAGGTAAACGGTGGAAAACCCTTTGAATGGTTGGTCGAGTCTTGTTGTCGTGCTTACCCCCTTTTCTTCACAAAATAGCGCACAAACCGCATCCGCCCAGTCTTGAAAATTTTTAGGCCTTTGCTCTGAAATACATCACATTCGTGCTAACATCACACTTCGCATGACACAAGACTTAACTTTACTTTTAACGCTTATCTTCTAAGACTGGAAATTTGTGATTTGTTTTCGGGCCCCACTGCATCGCACATTGCACTCTAGTGATTATAACGCTTACCTCCATAGCTATACTCTAAAGTTTTCAACTTGCGATTGTGATAGGTCCTACCTGACATCGCACATTGTACTTTGGCAATTTTAACATTTACCTTTGCACCTTATCTTTTAAGATTTTTGATTTTCGATTGCGATCGAGTCCCACCTGGCATCACTCATCGCACTTCGTGTTCCATAGAATTATGTTGTAATCTCATTTTCCTCCTCCGATGAGATTTAACACAGAAAAGGCTTTGCATGTGCATTTGAAATCCTTTGTATTTTTCCTTTGAAACTACATCGCATCCAGCCCTTTTTATCGCACTTCGCAACCTTTAACGTTTAACAATAACTTATCTTGTGCAACCTACGATGTGCGGTATGTGGGCTAGGTCCATGTCATCGTGCCACATCAATGCCACATCATTGCCACATTGCTGCCATGTCATCATAAAATAACTACGGTCTGTGAGATCTAGGCCACATCATCTGCCATGTCAACTTGCCGAGTCACTGCCACATCACTTCCACGTCACTTCCATGTCATCTTGCCACATCATAGCCTGCACTTCGCATTTCGCATTTTTTGTGACTTTTCTTATCGCAACTTAAACAGTTTTAACTTGTGATTTCTTAACTTATAACTATGAAAATTGCCAATATGCGATATGCGATTTAATATCCGTTGTTGATCGATGCTCACACAACTTAGTGACTGGAAACTAGTTAATTGTTCCTCCTGAATTTGACTAATAAAAATAGATCACATGCTTGGCCAGCCAGCTTATTAACATACTAAAATCTAAACTGAAAATACAATTGAACTTATCCACTGTAATCCATCAAGCTGAACATACTGCTACACCTTGAAAACTTGAATGGTGAAACCAGAACTAAGTTGAAACTAAAGTCTAAAACACACTGATCTGAACATGAAAAGCAATATAAAACTAAGATTTGAAATATGCTCAGAGTGTTGAGCTTATTTTCACACCTACCTACCCTAATCTACTGAAATGTATGCCCCTCTAAATGATACAATAATTCTAGTGTACCCATTCAAGCAACTGCCTGAATAACTCCTTTCTTCCACTTCTCTTCACCATATTCAACAACAAACCTGATGATAGTATTTGAGAGAAATTACTGACATGACCTAATTTACATGGATCTTGGTACACTTGAAAAAAACTGACATGCCGGAAATATGTGCTAGCTTTGTAAAGAACAATTCCTCCATATAGACAGCCACTGGATCAAGATACTCTTGATTTATTTCTAGGTATTCGGACTTAGCCAACTCAGCTTCATATCCTCGTATTGCAGATGTGCTCTCTAGGTCTTCCAACAACTTGGAACATGCTTTCATTATACCTGATGAGTGTTGTGCCACTACTTCTACTGAATCAGACAATGGGGAATACTGTCTGATCATATCCATATCATAACAGATTTTGAGAGAATTATGAACACATGAAGATTGACTTTGAAAGAAGAAACCATCCAACGCGTCTGTTATTGGTTCATGTGGTGCTCTATATGGTGGTTGGTTCTTCTGAGACCTCATGTTTTCTCTTATAAATATCACCAGAATGTGATCCCAATTCCCTTTTATAATCTGAAATGCATTAAAGCACAAAGGTAGAGAGTCAAACTGGATCAATCCATCATCTATTTCATACTCTGTGATTTCATCTGCTACCTGACATTCAAAATAACTCAAGGGCTGAACTCCTAGATATAAAACAGATATTTTATCATCCCTAATTTCCTCATCTGATTGGTAAGAGAGTTCTCTACTCTTGTGATTATTAGTTAGAATGTGATCCAAATTCCCTTTTACAATCTGAAATGCATCAAAGCATAAGGGCAAAGAATCAATCTAGATCAATTCATCATCTATATAATTTTTTATGATTTCATGATGACTCAAGGAGAGAACTTATGAATCTGAAAAAGGTTCAGGATCATCCCTCTTTTCCTCAAATGACTCATTAGAGCATTCCTCCTCTTTCTATTTGCAACCTGCTTGTAATGCTCTCTTAAAAGTGAGGAAAAATATAGAGGAAGGCATTTTGTACTTACTTGACAACTCCATGCATTTTCCTCTTTGCAACCTTGCTCAACATGCAGAGTTTGATTGTCATCTTTGCATTGTAATAACTAGGTTTTTTCTTCCCAAGGAAATAGCATTGGCTACTTCGAATAATCAACCTCAGCCTCAACCTTATAGTCTTACTCTTGATAATCATATTCGAGATGGCTACCTATGTATGCAAGGTCAACTATCATGTACATTGTAGTTGAGGATTTCTGTGCCTCGTTCTAATTTTGGACTTCATCTTTGGTTGTGTTGTGGATAGAGTACATGAAAAAATCATCTTTTGTTTTAGGGTGTCCAGGATGGGCTGCAAACTGCTTGGGTACATTGATGTTTGTATTTTCTGGAACTAATGGAGCATGAGGTATCTTAACATCAAGTTCCTCTTTCCTGCTAATCATATGCATCATTTCGTTGACTGTGTTTGTTAACATATCTAGCTTTATCTATGAACATATCAATCTCCCTCTTTCTATTTTATCCTTCTCCACAACCTTTAACTTTGTCTCTCTGTTCAACAGGTTTGCTTCAACATCAAAAACCATATTTTTCATTCCTTCAAGGGTTGCAGGGTCCCTTTCTCTTAACTGGAACGCCATCTTTGGGTAAAATGCATCTAGGTAGTGCAAGAGAGATAATCCTGGGGGTGGCCTTATATAGCAGGCATCAAATAGTATACCTTATTGAACCTAGCTGAAAATTTTTGTACTGTCTTCCCAGGCTCTCTTTTTAAATGGTTACACTTTACTATGATGAGAAAAACATTTCCCACCACCACCTATCTTTCTAGGAAAACTTGAGTGAATTGATGAAAATTGCTAATGCTTGCAGCTGGAAGATATTTAAACCAATTTTTAACTTTACCTTGCAATGATAGGGCAAACATTCTGATATGCACATCATCTTCTCCCACCTCAAACAGATCAAGGAAATCCTCAATACTTTGAATGTTATTTTCTGTAGTGATCTTTGCATTTTCTCCATAAAATATGGGTAGATTATTAATAAAATTTTCTGGGAGGTCATGGACGATAGGAGGAAAAACCAGAGGCTTGTATATTTCTGTGACACTTACATGTATAGGTGGTAAAGCAGGAGTCTTATAATCATTTATGAATTTAGCAGGAGTAGGGATAATTCCTAGGGCTCATGTTTCACTGGGCTTTCCACAAGTGCATCCGAGATGTGCACAGGTGTATAAGTATATACATGGTCTGTAGTTTGGGGCTTAGCTTCTTGAGGCTCATCAATCTGCCAATGATCAATGTAAACCTTAGAATTGTACTCTTGATTAGGATTAAATTAGGATAGAACATAGTTACAGATAAAAACAACAATTTCTTGAATCCAATTTGGGCTTGAATACTTTCTCTTTCTAGGCTGATTGGTCATGTTTAAATCCTTCCTCCAGTGGATTATTGAATGGAACTGGTTTGAATTGTGGTTGCCAGGTGGATGATTTCAACTTTCATGTGTCTCGCTTGTTGTCCACCATCAAAAACTAGATACCAATCTTGTAAAATACTCAAATAATCTAATTTTGATTGGGGTTTCTGAGTTCTAAAGAAACACTAAGCTTTTTCAATAAGTGTCTTCCCAGTATGGTCGCTATTATGTTATCACTCAGTAATTTGTAATATTGGCAAGAAAAAATAGCAGAGGACAACATCAAACCAATTTGGAGTCCAGGACCTAGCCTTCCTAGACTTAGAGAGGGCTCTCTTTGTTTTTATGATTTAACTTGATAATTATAAGTGTTGATATTAGGCTAGTTATAAAAATTATGAGGGTTGTTTGTTTGATTGATGGGGTGGTTGGACAGATAGAGATGTAAAACTTAATCCATTGGGCTATAGAGTCACAAAAGGTTGAATGGTGCATCAAATTTTCAAGGGCATTCACAGGGAAACCTAACTATGCAGACTAGATCTTATTGGCAGTGTGAATATGAGATGAAAGAAAGAAATGAGTTTAGTAACAGCTATAGAGCAGTTAAAAATTCTTTAACTATACTTCAGAAGAAAATACAAAGATAACAAAATAGATAGAATTAAGTTGCTCTCTCAACAAATATTAATATAAATTTTCTGTTTTGCAATCAGATAAATCGATGCACAACATGAAAAGACAAAGGAAAAACATTAACACAGAGGAAAGAACATCATCATTAAAATAGATCAAGAATCCTGTGAACGGTCTCTTATTATTGATGCCCATCTCAAATAGTTACAGTGTTCCAATGCTTCTTACAATGAAAGTTTCAGCAGGGTCCAATTTCCCAACCCTTGATACTTCTAAGGCATGCAGTATTTATCTAAAGACTAAGTCCATTGCCCTACCTTACTCGGAAACCTTTCATTGATTACAATTTAGCAGAAAATGGACAAGTGTGGCCATGCAAGCCCTAATTAGACATCTCTAACAAAAACACCGCCTGTAGAATTAATTTTGGGCAGCTATTCATGGATCCAAACACTTCAATGGCTCTTCATAAGATTAAACAATAAGCTTGTAGGTGGCTGTGATGGTCATGAAGAGGAAATGAATGGTGGCTTTGACATCTGGCACTGCTTTTCAGAAAACTGGCTTTTGGTAATTAAATATGGTGTAGTGTGTGCCACTTTTCATCGGTTAGTGACTATGCCAATGAGTTTGCTACCTTTTCCATTTCTGCTATTATAACATAACAATTTTGTAAAAATGCCTTTGCCTAACTCGACCCTTACTACTCGTGCCCATTTTTTGAATGAATCTTTAATCTTGTTATCTTTGGCGGTTTTTTAATACATAAACCCTTTGTTCTTTTAACAATTGGCAGAACTTTCCTTCTCTCAGGTAAATGGTGGAAAACTCTTTGAATGGGTGGCCGAGTCTTGATGTCATGCTTACCCTCTTTTCTTCATAAAATAGCGCACAAACCGCATTTGCCCAGACTTTAAAATATTTAGGCCTTTTCTTTGAAATACATCGCATACGCGCCAACATCACACTTTGCACGACATAAGACTTAACTTTACCTTTAACACTTATCTTCTAAGACTGGCGATTTGTGATTTGCAATCGGGCCCCACTGCATCACACATCGCACTCCAGCGATTATAACATCTACCTCCACAGTTATCCTTTAAATTTTATGATTTGCGATTGCGACGAGTCCCACCTAACATCACACATAACACTTTGGTGGTTTTAAAATTTACCTTTACAACTTATTTTTTAAGATTTGTGATTTTCGATCACGATCGGGTCCCACCTGACATCACTCATCACATTTTGCGTTCCATAAAATTTACATTGTAATATCCTTTTCCTCCTCCGATGAGATTTAACACAGAAAAGGCTCTACATGAGGATTTGAAATCCTTTGGATTTTTCCTTTGAAACTACATCACATCTGGGAATATTTATCGCACTTTGCAACCTTTAATGTTTAACAATAACTTATCCTATGTGATATGTGATGTGAGGTATGTGGGAAAGGTCCATTTCATCGTGCCATGTCACCTTGCCATGTTATTGCCATGTCGATGCCACGTCATCATAAACTAACAGTGGTTTTTGGGGTCTAGGCCACGTCATGTACCATGTCAGATTTCCACGTCACTGCCACTTCACTACTGTTGAGGCATAAAAGGTATTTTTTAACACCTATTTATCTCACATTAATTATCAATCCGGGAGCGACTCTTTTTTTCAAGAGTGTACTCTATCTGAGGCAGCAATTCAGTCTAAGAGTAATGTTATGTGAGATGTAGTACAGTGTACAAAAGTAAACAAATGCTTAGAAGAGAAATCTAATTACAGTAACATAAACTCAAATGCTCTTAAAATCTATCTATTCACTCAACAACCATCAATCGAGGATACAGTAGCAATAACTCATTCATCTAGAAATTGATGCAATTGAAATCAAACTGGAACAAGGTAATCAATCTAGGAACTTGGAAGCAATAACCAGTGTTCTCTATAGTTGACAGTCTTGATGTAAAGGAATCGAAATGAAATCGAAATTGAACTACTTGCTGATGAAAATAACTAAGCAGAACTTCTTCAAATAACAAGAATTGGAAAAGAGCAGCAATTCGTAATTCCTATATGCACACAACAACTATAAACTATTTCTCTACAAATTTGAACCTAATGAACTAGAAATGAACAATGAACGGAAATGGAACAGCAAACATTAATTGAATAGCAAATATAAACTTAATGCAATATAAGGAATGAATCCTCTTAATACTTCAACCCTGTCAATGGCCAACACTATGAAACAGTTAATTGGAATGAATCATAAATCAATGGAACAACAACGCTTTATAAAAGATAGCAAGATGAATAAGATAGGAAATACAATCCTTGCTCAGGTAGAATAGCAGTGCAATTCATTAACGTATACATCAAATCTGAATTCAATCCAACAACAATCAAATAACTCTGTAATCGTAATGAATCTAAATGCAATTATCACACGACAGAAATAAAAGAATAGAAATACAAACAGCGGATTGCTCCACCAGGGCCAGGCCCTCAACCGCCGGTGAAACGCCGCTGGGCTACTGCAGAGCTTGAGCAATGGAACGAGAACGCCTCTTTGTATTAATAAAACATGAATAGCTTTTACATCAGTTGCTCTTTGCTCAAAAGAGTCAAGGAATTACAGTGTTACAAAAGGAATTCAATAATCATCCATTCTTCTCCAATACACAATACATGCTCTCCTTTTATAATCAGAAAGAGGAGAAATTAAATAGCAAATATGATCTCTCATAACAATATTGAATTGTTCCCAACAACTTGATCAACCAGAAAATATATTTCCATCCATCTTTCAACAAAAGGAAGGTGAATTTGGCTTTGCAGCTGAGATTTGGAGGACGGCCGCAACAACAAATCTAAGAAAATCGTGCTCAAAAAACCCTGTGCTTCTCTCAATACAGGCCGAATTTGGGCAAACCGTTCTTCACCAAAGTTAATTTGGTCTGTCCTGGACAAAACCCATGTTCTGGATTTTCCAGATTCTTCTTCATTTGCCCAAAATCTCAACCGCAAAACTGTCACTTCTTATTCCAACAAATTTCTGAGTTGGAATATCTGATGATGATTTAGACATCAAATCTTCAATCTGGCAAATATCTTGGAGGCTAAAATGGTGAGTAATATTTAAAAATATATTAATAAACTATCATTGATAAAATTATGCATAATAATCATCAATTTATTAAAAATAAAGGAGAATAAATAATATTCATCTATAAAAGCATAAATCATTATAAAATGGATTTATATGATAAATTATAATAAATGACATGATAAAGAAGAGTAAAAATGGATGAAATAAGTGTTAAAAAGTGGTCGTATTCATGACCCAATATACCCCCAAACTGAATATATTGCATGTCCTCATGCAACCCAGAACTGAATATATTGCATGTTCTAATGCAACCCAAAGACAAAACCCATGTGTTAACCAAGCAAATAAAATTGTTCATCCCAACTCATGAAATGGATGGAACAAATGAATTTTTCCTCAAATAATGAATATTCAATTTTAGCAATATTGATGAAGGCATAACAATTTTTACAGTTGACATTCAACTATATGTATATGAAGTTGCAGAAAAATGTGACATAAGTAACAACAACCTTCATTAATCATTTTCTCAAAAATAAAATTGTTTTGATGCACAGATCATGAGATATAAACAAAAATGGTTGTAGGTGATAGTGCATAATTTTCGAAATTTTATGAACTAATTTAGCGTGAAATTATCTGGGTTTGTGTATTTTAATGATACCTCTTTGTTATCCAGAAATTACAAGAATTCAGTTCATAGTTTTAAAGATATATGCAAATCAATTTCTGCACTGTATAAAAATGAAATCGTATGCCTTAAATGAGAAAGAAAATGGAAAACATCCATCATGTGTAGCAATTCCCCCACCCCCCAAACTGAAGAATTAGCATGTCCTCATGCGATGCTAGAAAACAAAGAGAGGTGGTTGCTACAATCTGTTGAAATCTATGCTTGGTGTAAAACAACATGGAATAAGGGAGGTGTTGAGAATGAATAAGAATATCAAAGAAGATTACTGACATGGTCATAAGAAAGAAATGAAGGAAATCAACACTCCCCCAAACTGAAAGATGAGACATGTCTAAAAAAAATGGGAAGTGGTAAAGATGTGGAATAAATGATGATAAATAATGCTCAATGGATTTTCATGAAATTCTCCTAAATTCATAATAAATCAGAAAATTATGCTATTTTACCTCAAGTGTTACCTCCGAAAAATGTGGAATGACATGTAGGGACGAGCCTTTGTTGAAGCTGATGTCGGCTGAGCGGATACTGAAAGTGATGCAAAAGGTGGAAGCCATGCAAGCACATCATGTCTGAAGAATTGTGCGCATTTCACGAGCCTTCACTGTTAATTGCAATAGTGTGGTCGTGCTGCGAATAGAATTTTCCCCCATACTCGTTGTTCTCCTGTAAACAAATCACAATTCTGTATGCAATTTTCTGGAATCCACAGTTTCAATTTGGAATGGCAATAGATAAGATGCATGCAAAAAAAGTTCAAGCAGAAAAAAAAAATTCTGTAAAAATGCAATATCAATATTGTGGTAAATCAACAAAATAGAAGAGCAGCGTATTGTACAGTAGTTGTATAGCATGGAAAGGCATACATACTTATGATACAATCAATGAAATTATAGCATTTATTGAAATCCATGCATGTGATAAATCGTAAACAGATATAGAAGCGTTTTGTAATGATTCAAGGATAAGGAGAAGGGACAGCTTAAGATAAACATAAGTAAAATGCGTTTATTACCCACTTAAACTAATGTGATCGATTTATGATGATTTTCATGTATAATAGGTTCAAAATAAAAGGTTAAGGATTCATACTTTCATCTGATATTTAAATAGAGATATAGGAAAAATGGTTTAATATTACTATTGATGTGTATAAATGTGACTCCAATACCATTAGCAGAGCTCTGTTGCCCACAGGTGTCCATAACCTTGACAGAGTTGCTCTCTCACCCTTGGAACCATTGTCCTTTATTTATGCTAAGGAAGTGCTTGTTAATTGTCATAACGGAGGCCATTGTGCTGGCTTGGTGACCAGATAAATCACAATGCCATTCACTGGGAAGAAGTGAAAAGTGGGCAGGCCGGCTCGTGATGAGACCTCCTATTCCAAGGACTTCTTAATTTTTTCAATTGTCCATTGGACCATATCCCTGGTTTGGTGGCCATGATGGGAATGCCACTTTACTTGCTTCCTTATGAACATGGTAGGCCGGCTCTTGATGAGACCCCCTATCCTCCATCTGCCAAATTATAAAATTATTAATGAAATATGTAAATATTTTTCTTTTCATATAGCACTTTCCTATTTATTCATAAAGGATGGCTCAGCACTCCTTAAGAGTAGGGATGGTGGAAGAAGTCTGAACAACTCAATAGAAAAGAATATGCCCTTGTTTCTACTCCATAAGTAAAAATCAAAGAAAGTTATAAAATATGGGAAGAACCAACATGATAAATATAATCGATCATATGAATTTAGTGGTAGTAAGACAACAAGATCATGTTATTGATTATGTCCCTTTTTCCTTTTTCTTATCATTACTAAACAAATTTCTTAAAAATGACTATTTATTTTGATTTACTGATTACAGTATGATCCCGGTTATGCGAGACGCAACGGAGATAAACATATAACCATAAATATAGAGATGCAGCGGAAATAACACTTCATTTCATTAATGTTAAAGAACTGAAATTTGCTTACAGACAGAATGGAAATAAAACTAGCTAGGGCGCTGGTAGCTATCTCTGAGAAGAGATGTGGTGGCTACAGGCCTCTGAACTGAGTTACAATGAGGCTCGAGAGCCTATTTATTATTTAGAAACAATGGGAAATCCTAAACAGCCAAAACCCTAACCCTAGGAGATGAAGCGCCAAAACTATGGGCCTAGTTTTATTTAGCGTACCATACCCGAGAATGAGATATTTATCAGAGGACTACAAAATTTGGAGCAGGCAACATCGGTCCATGGACCCATGTTGCTCTCCGTTTTTCTAAAAGATCTGCGCATTTTAGGAGCCTCAAAACGGCTCACAGGAAAGTTTAGGACCCGAAAAGCGCTAAAATAGTAAATTGTGCGCGAAAAACTGAAATAGACAATGGTGGAGCCCCAAGTGGAATAGGTGGGTGACCACGATATCCACTGGATCATTCCTCTCCCCTTAGGAAGCAATGGCTGGTCCCCATTGCGTTAAGTTCTATCCATGAAGATGAGAGGAAATTTGCGGTGACAAACTTTGTTCTCGCACAGTGAACCCACTTTCGCTCTTAGGTGTGTAAAGGTTGGCCGACGACAGCATGAGCAGACATTGGATCTTACGATGGCGAGTGTTCTTGATTTGCATGTCCATGATACAATCTATGGTGGCCTGTTCCATGTAGTCTGGGTTTAACTCTGTTGGTGTGAGTTGTTCTGCAATGTCAGAGGTGTCCAGTAGAGGTGGGAAGTAAGGACAAAGGCGGTCCACATTGAATACTGGGTGTAGACCAAGGAATGGTGGAATACTGAGCTCGAAGGAATTGTTCCCTATAGCCTTGGTGATGGTGTGCGGCCCGTATCGGAGCGGGCGAAGCTTGCGGTGGGGTCCAGTGAGGTGCTCCTTCTGCAAATGTAGCCATACTTTGTCGCCCACCTGGAAGTTGTGTGGCACCCGGTGTTGATCATGGCGTTGCTTGTACTTAGCATTGGCTCTGTCCAATATATCATGAACCTGTTGGCGGATGTGTTGAATGCGCTCGATGAAGCTACTTGCTTTGTCAACTTCAGACTGGACATGAGCTGAATCGGCCTGAGCAGCTGCAAACGGCATGGCTATGTCGATGGGACATAGTGGTTGGAATCCCAAGCCCACCTGAAAGGGGCTATGGCCAATTGAACTGTGGAGAGCCCGGTTATAACTGTGTTGTACATAGGGGAGGCTCTTGTCCCATGTGCATGGATGCTTTGAGTTGTACATGCGCAGAATGTGTACAATCATTCTGTTGACGACCTCTGTCTGGCCATCTGTTTGGGGATGGAAAGATGTGGACAGTGAGCTGTGGTCGGCAAGCCCAACCGCTTCACGGCGTCTGCTGAAAAGAGGTTCTTTTGGCTCCCATTGTCGACAATGAACTGTACAGGGGAGCCCTTTACCCACATCTGGGAGTGGAAGAGACGTTCCTCCTCCTCTGGATCTTCCGGTTCCTCCTTCTGGACCTTTGTAGTGGCAACAGTGGCGTTGGGCTCCGCATCGATAATCTGTTTCCCTTTTTCATTCCCCTTTTCAGGTTCTGATTCGGAGTCGGAGCATGCATCTGACTCAGAAGCCCTCATCTCGGCCACTAGCGACTGCTTGGCCCGACACTCACTTGTGTTGTGAGTGGAGCTCTTATGGAACTCACACCACTTTTCGGTGTCCTTCTTTGGCTTTGCGGTGTTGTTATTTTCTTGTGGCTTTGAAGAGTTGTCTTTAGCCGCCATGCCTTGGCTCTGTCCTTTGTTCTGTGGTTTGGAAGCACCTTTCCCTTGCTTTTGATTCGCAGATCCAAAGTCTCGCTTCTTCTGTTTGAATTTCTGCTCAATCTTGGCAGCATACCGGTATGCCGTACCAAGCGAGGAGATGTCGAGAAACTCCATTTCCTCCTGAATGTATCTGTGCAGACAGCTGCGATACTTTAGCACCAAATGTTTCTCTGAATCTTTGATACCCAACTTTGTGCGCGGGGTATGGAACAGATTCGTCAGCTCGTGCACATCTTGATCCCTTTGTTGTCGCAGCGTGGTCCATTGTATGTACTTGTCCTCATAGCTCCCCACGGGATAGTACTGTTCCTTGACGGCGTCTCAGAAATAATTCCAAGTTGGTACGGCCGAGAACAGAGAGGGTTCTGTCTGGTCCTTGTTCTCACAGTAGGTTTCCCACCAGTCCTTAACATGCGGGGTAGCTTTGAGGAGTGCAAAAATAATCTTTTCCCGGTCTGAAAAGTCATGAACCGAGAAATATCCTTCTAACAGATTCAACCATCTATCTACGGCATCTGCGTCTATTTGAACCTCAAATATGGGAATGTCAAAATTTACTTGTACCTTAAAAGGAGTCGCGCCTCCAGAGTGGCTGCTGGATGCAGATGCGCCGCCGGTGGGTAGCCGTTGAAGGATCTGAGCAAAGTTGTCCATCATCACGTTCCTTTGTCTTTCGAGGGCCTCCTCGAGCAATATTTTGATAGGATCTCCTGCTCCCTCATCTTTATTTTCGTCCCCCATGGGCGTCCGTCGAGGTTTGCGAGGCTGATCTTGCAAAGGTTCCACCAGATCAAGCCCTAGCTCCTTATACCCCGACCTCGTTGGGGACATGCAAAGAAGGATTGAGAAAAAGCAGACCACTCTGATACCACTGATCCGGATTTATGCAGGAACGCAACAGAATAAACACATAACCATAAATACAGAGATGCAGCGGAAATAACACTTCATTTCATTAATATCAAAGAACTGAAATTTGCTTACAGACAGAATGGAAATAAAACTAGCTAGGGCGCTGGTAGCTATATCTGAGAAGAGATGTGGCGTCTACAGGCCTCTGAACTGAGTTACAATGAGGCTCGAGGACCTATTTATTATTTAGAAACAATGGGAAATCCTAAACAGCCAAAACCCTAACCCTAGGAGATGAAGCGCCAAAACTATGGGCCCCGTTTGGGTAAATTGGTGTTTCAACTTCCCGGGGGCATAACTTTGGCATACGATCTCCGTTTGACGCGTACCATACCTCGTTAGAAAGATCTATCCGAGGACTACAAATTTGGAACAAGCAACATCGGTCCATGGACCCATGTTGCTCTCCATTTTCCCAAAAAACGTCGTTTAGGGCCTCAAAACGGCTCCAGAAGTTTAGGACCCGAAAAACTGCTAAAAATAGTAAATTGTCTGAAACCGAAAAAGCGAAATAGACAATGGAGTGGAGGCCCCAGAAGTGGAATATAGGCGAGGTGACCACCAATATCCACGGATCACGATAGCTTTAATTTGTATGATTGCGTATGAATAGTATGTTTTCCTTTAGCAGAGTTATCAGAAATCCTCAAAAATGTTGATCTAAAACAAAAACAATCCACTCAAAAGGTGTTGTTCCTTTAAAAAGAACAGCAAAAACAATCTGCGAAAATGTTGTTGTTCCTTTCGAAAAAATGTTCCTTTGGAAAAGAACAGCAAAAATGCTCACAACAATACTGTTGTTCCTTTCGAAAGGAACAGCAAAAGTGTTGTTCCTTTGGAAAGAAACAGCAAAAACATTCACAGCAAAATTTTTGTTCCTTTCGAAAGAAGGAACAACAAAAATTCACAAGCAAAGTAAGAATGGTTCAAGAAATAAAATTCTATACAAAAAAAAAAAGCAAAGTAAAAGAAAACAAACTTTATGTACAGGTTTCAAGAAAAAAGTAAATATTTTTTTTTTACAGAATTGGTGCTACCGAAGAATTTCCTTCTGCGATTGAAACTTGCATGGTGGGGTACTTATTGTTCAATTACCACTTGAGTGAAAATTGCAATTTGAAGGGATCAACACCTAAAACACAAAAACATAAAAGAAATCAGAAAAGAAACAACACTTTATTAAGTTACAACAGCTATGATGTTATTTCCTAAAGGAATATCAATCTATTAATGGAAAAAAATGATCTTTTTAAAAAATGTTTTGGAAGCAGTAACATGAATCTTGAAATGGGAACTAATTCTTCATATATTCTTGGTATAAATCTGTTGCGTAATGAACTAGATGAAATTCCCTTGTTTTACTAAATTTTAAAAAATCGCTCGTCCATAAATTGACCTTCTTTGTTCTCCTAAGACCTGCTAAAAATGAGTGTCTACCTACAATAAAACATTAAATCATGGAGAAAGAGAGGTGATCAGGCTCCCCTAATTCAAAAATTATGAAAAAAACTAACAAGTAGTTACTCTTTAGAACAAATCCATGGAAAAATAAAACAAATTGTATTTGTTACCTACGGGAGAGCAGTGGTCGACCATACTAACCAGTAGTGTTTTAATCATAACTTCTTTGTTTTTCATCCGATTCGAGTGATTCCAAAGCTAAATGAGAGATAATTCAAATTTTTATCTCCAATAGAAACAAGTTTCAAAAATTCCATGTAATGGTATGTTATTATTTGTTTAATGTCAGTTAGGCGATTCAAATTGGATATTAAATTATATTCATTTATTGACCTCAAATGGAAATAGGTTTTGAAGATAAGGAGAATTTATGGGTCAAATATGCTAGGGAACAGCCGAGAAAACAGAGTTTCAAGAGTGTTGATTTATGATAGGCAGTCAGTATTTTGGTCATAAATTCCTTATATCATATCAAAATTGAGTGATTCAAATTGATTTGTAAACTAGATTCATAGAGGAATCTACCATAAAAACTTGTTTTAAAAATATATTCATTTAGGCCTCCAAAAACTGACTGTCCCAACTCTGTTCTTGAGCTTCCTACTAGACACCCTGTCAATGTTTTGGTTCTAATTTTTTCGTTTCAAATCCAAATGTAGTGATTCAAATTGGGTTGTAAATTATACATAAAGGGCTACTTAGGATAGAAACAAGTTTTAAAAATATTCACTTTTGGTCTCCCAAAACATGACTGTCCCAACTTTGTTTTCAGGAATTTCATCAAGCCCGCAAGCCAAAAAAATAATATTCAAGTAATTTTTCCATATTGATGATAAAAATAAATATAAGTGTTTTTAGAATTTTTATTTGCAATATAATTCATTAAAATACATAAATAAGTTAGAATATTCATCACCAATGTTGATTTCCACAGCGTGTTGCAACAAAACAACTATATTTACAAAAATAAAAAAAATGTGTTTATTTTATTTCCTCATTTATTTTTTCCCTCTACCATCCTAATCTTCTTTGAGAATTGAATATGTTTATGTATAAGAGTATTTCCAGTGGAACCATTTTAGAAATAAGGCCTCTAGTATGTACATACCCAAATTTTAAAAATGCATGTTAATAAAAATTAGGGTATGAGAAGCCAACTTCCCTTGAAAAGATGGTGCCAAAAATTGTTGAAGCATGGAATGATGCTGCAAACAAATGAAGTGAAACCAATCTTCAATGTATCATTTACTTTCTTGATTTCCCATAGTCATTGTATCATGAAGTTCTTGAGCTTTTAAAATGGTTTGTTGGTGCAAACTAGAAGAAACCTCATTTTCTTTCATAACTTCTACAATTTTTGGATTTGAGACATTCTGAGTCTCAGTGTAAGTTTTCTCCAATGGTGCATGTGAGATAGAATGGGTGGGAAGGGTGGCTAAATTTTGCAGTTCAACACTGTAAGCATGTTGTACTAGTTTATTATGGTGAGGGTGTGGAATGAGTTGAGAAGGAGATTGTATAGGGAATGGAGCCTCTTGATGTTGTAGTTGATTGGGTTGATTAGATAATTTTGATCGGCAAACAAGGTGTTGTGGAAGAGCTGGAATATGTGTTTGTGATACAAGATGAGGGATAGTAGTCATGCAATCATAAGGTGAACCATGCCAAGATTGTAGAAAAGATTGGTAGTGGTTATATTGAGATTGGCATGTCTGCCCTAACATATGAGTATTCCATAACGAATTATGCAAGTAAGAGAATGAAGAAAAAGTGTTTTGAACCATACCTATAGGCCATGATTTCCATGGTTTTGACCTTGTTGTAGCTTCCCCATCTCTTTGATATGCTACTTCCAAATTAGATAAGGAAGAGTGAGTATCTATGGGATGCTCCTTTTGGTAATGAGGGCAAAACACTTCATCAAATTCTTGATTTTTCTGAACCTAAAAAACATTCAGTTGTGAATTTAGAGAGCTAATAAAATCAACTTTAAAATTTTCAAATAAAACATTGATTTCAGGTCTTATGTCTCTTGTTATTGTAGTATATTTGGAAAAGAAAGAACAAACGTCTCTAGAATTCTTACCAGCCTTGGAGATTCCTCTTGAATAACTTATGCAAAATTCACAAACATCATCATATGATAACTGAAAAACATCACCTTTTCCTATCAGATTTAAGAGTTCTAAAAATTCATCTTTGATTCCTTTAAGAAGGAGTGTTTTCAAGATCTCTTTTTCCAGATGCTTATGCTTTGATTTTTGAAGATTGTATTGAAATCACTCTATATAGTCCTCCAAGCTTTCATCTTCCCCTTGTATCATACCAAAAATATCTTCATTGGATTTGCAGTAGTCTTGGTACTTCTTCAAGAATATGTTCTTCATGTCCTGCCATGTTTGGATGCAGTTCCCACCTAGGCTCATGAACCATCGGAGAGCTGCTCTTTTTAGAGTAAGAGGAAAAAATTTCAACCTTTGATCGTAAGTACAATAATCATATCCTCTACAAATTATTTCAAACTCAAACAAGAATGTATTTGGATCTTCATTTGTCAAACCATGAAAATTTGGTAGAGACAATGGGGGAATTATGTGCATTTGTGTCACTCCTCCTAGATCTTTGATAGGGAATTCAAAAGTTGCAATGTGAGCCATTTATTACCATGATAGAAGATTTTCTTCATGTGTTTCTTTAAGGATCCTCCTTCCAATGTTCCTGTCAATTGGTTAGTGAAATGGGTGGTGCTTACATCACCACTCGAGTGGAATTACAAGATTTTTTTCGAAAATTCTACCTCTAAAATTCAAAAAAAAATTCAAGCATTCATTTCTACCTTAAGCTTTCACTCAATTCTGCTGTTGAGCGGGCCAGTGAAAAAGTGTGTTTCTTGCTCGGTGCGCAAGTTCTTACCTTCCGTATTTAATACCCAATTCTTCCCAAGCAGAAAAAATTAAATATGCATCACTCTTTCTAAATGGCATACACTCTCCCCGGCAACGGCGCCAAAATGTTGAGGCATAAAAGGTATCTTTTTAACACCTATTTATCTCACATTAATTATCAATCCTAGAGAAACTTTTTATTTCAAGAGTGTACTGTGTCTGAGGCAGCAATTCATTCTAAGAGTAATGATGTGTGAGATGTAGTACAGTGTACAAAAGTAAACAAATGCTTGGAAGAGAAATCTAATTACAGTAACATAAACTCAAATGCTCTTAAAATATATCTATTCACTCAACAACCATCAATCGAGGATACAGTAGCAATAACTCATTCCTCTAGAAATTGATGCAATTGAAATCAAACTAGAATAAGGTAATCAATCTGGGAACTTGGAAGCAATAACCAGTGTTCTCTACAGTTGACAGTATTGATGTAAAGCTATCGAAATGAAATCGAAATTGAACAACTTGCTGATGAAAATAACTAAGCAAAACTTCTTCTAATAACAAGAATTGGAAAAGAGCAGCAATTCGTAATTCCTATATGCACACAACAACTATAAACTATTTCTCTACAAATCTGAACCTAATGAACTAGAAATGAACAATGAACGAAAATGGAACAGCAAACATTAATTGAACAACAAACATAAACTTAATGCAATTTAAGCAATGAATCCTCTTAATACTTCAACCTTATCAATGGCCAACACTATGAAATAGTTAATTGGAATGAATCATAAATCAATGGAACATCAACGCTTTATAAAAGATAGCAAGATGAATAAGATAGGAAATACAATCCTTGCTAAGGTAGAATAGCAGTGCAATTCATTAATGTATACATCAAATCCGAATTCAATCCAACAACAATCAAATAACTCTATAATCATAATGAATCTAAAGGAAATTATCACACGACGGAAATAAAAGAATAGAAATACAAATAGCGGATTGCTCCACCAAGCCAGGCCCTCAACCGTCGGTGAAACGTCGTTGGGTTACTGCAGAGCTTGAGAAATGGAATGAGAACACCTCTTTGTATTAATCAAACATGAATAGCTTTCACATCAGTTTCTCTTTACTCACAAGAGTCAAGGAATTACAGTGTTACAAAAGGAATTCAATAATCATCCATTCTTCTCCAATACACAATACATGCTCTCCTTTTATATTCAGAAAGAGGAGAAATTAAATAGAAAATATGATCTCTCATAACAATATTGGATTGCTCCCAACAAATTGATCAACCAGAAAATATATTTCCATCCATATTTCAACAAGAGGAAAGCAAATTTGGCTTTGCAGCTGAGATTTGGAGGACGGCCGCAACAACAAATATGAGAACATCGTGCTCCAAGAACCCTACGTTTCTCTCAATACAGGCCGAATTTGGGAAAACTGTTCTCTACTAAAGTTAATTTGGTCCGTTTTGGACAAAACCCATGTTCCGAATTTTCCAGATTATTCTTCATTTTCCTAGAATCTCAACCACAAAATTGTCACTTCTTGTTCCAGCGAATTTCTGAGTTGGAATATTTGATGATGATTTGGAGATCAAATCTTCAATCTGGAAAATATCTTGGAGGCTAAAATGGTGAGTGATATTACAAAATATATTAATAAACCATCATTGATAAAATTATGCATAATAATCATCAACTTATTAAAAATAAAGGAGAATAAATAATATTCATCTATAAAAGCATAAATCATTATAAAATGGATTTATATGATAAATTATAATAAATGACATGATAAAGAAGAGTAAAAATGGATGAAATAAGTGTTAAAATTTGGTTGTATTCACGGCCCAACAACTACCACATCACATCTATGTCACTTCCACGCCATCTTGCCATGTCATAGCCCGCACTTCGCATTTCTCATTTTTTATGACTTATCGCATCGCAACTTAAACATTTTTAACTTGTGATTTCTTAACTTATAACTGTGAAACTCGTTGATATGCGATATGCGATTTAAAATACGTCATTGATCGATGCTGCTATGATCCCAAATAGTCTCAATTGCTCAGGTTCTGTGCAAACAAATCCATGATAGAAGGTTTGAGAAATTCCTAACATGATATGATTTACATGGATATTGGTACACTTGAAAAACAACTGACACGCTGGAATATGTGTTGGCTTTGTAAAGAAAAATTCCTCCATATTGACAGCCACTGGATCAAGATACTATTGATTTATTTCTAGGTATTTATTAGGTTATGGAGTCACAAAAAGCTGAATGGTGCACCAACTTTTCAAGGGAATTCACAGGACAAGCTAACTATGCAGATTAGATCTTACTAGCAGTGTGAATATGAGATGAAAGAAAGCAATGAGTTCAGTAATAGCTAAAGAGTAGTTAAGAATTCTTTAACTATAATTCAAAAGAAAACTTAAAGATAACAAACACAGACAGAATTAAGGTGCTCTCTCAGCAAATCTTAATCTAAATTTTATGTTTTGCAATTAGAGAAATCAATGCACAGCATGAAAAGATAGAGGAAAAACATTAACACATAGGAAAGAACATCATCATTAACATAGATCAAGAATCTTGTGAAAGGTCTCTTATTATTGATGCCCAACTCAAACAGTTATAGTGATCCAATGCTTCTTACAATGCAAGTGTCAACAGGGTCCAATTTTCCAACCCTTGATACTTCTAAGGCATGCAATTTTTATCTAAAGACTAATTTGGTTGCCCTACCTTACTCAGAAACCTTTCATTGATTACAATTTAGCATAAAATGGACAAGTGTGGCCATGCAAGACCTCATCAGACATATTTGACAAAAAAACCACCTGTAGAATTAATTTTGGGTAGCTCTTCTTGGAACCAAACGCTTCAATGGCTCTTCGTAAGATCAAAAAATATGCTTGGAGGTGGCTATGATGGTCACGAAGAGGAAACAAATGGTGGCTCTGACATCTGGCCCTTCTTTTCAGAAAACTGGTGTTCGGTAATTAAATCTGATGTAGTGTGTGCCTATTATCATTGGTTAGTGACTGTGCCGATGAGTTTGCTACCTTTTCCGTTTCTGCTGTTATAACATAACAATTTTGTATAAACACCTTTTCCCAACTCGACCCTTACTACTCGTGCCCCTTTTTGAATGAATCTTCAATCATGGTAGATTTGGCGGTTTTTTAAAACATAAACCCTTTGTTCTTTTAACAATTGGCAGAAATTTCCTTCTCTCATGTAAATGGTGGAAAACCCTTTGAATGGCTAGCCGAGTCTTGATGTCGTGCTTACCCCCTTTTCTTCACAAAATAGCGTATGAACTGCATCTGCCTGGAATTGAAAATATTTAGGCCTTTTCTCTGAAATACGTCGCATCCGCGCCAACTTCGCACTTCGTATGGCACAAGACTTAACTTTACCTTTAAAATTTATCTTCTAAGACTTGCGATTTGCGATTTGCGATCAATCCCCACTGCATCGCACTCCAGTGATTATAATGCTTACCTCCACAGCTATCCTTTAAAGTTTGCGATTTGCGATTGTGACGGGTCCCACTTGACTTCACACGTCAGTGGTTTTAACATTTACCTTTGCAACTTATCTTTTAAGATTTATGATTTGTGATTGCTATCGAGTCTCACCTGACATCGCTCATCGCACTTCGTGATTAGGAGATCATTTCCAAGTTATGAAAATTTGCTCAAAAATGAAAGTGTTCAAAAGAGTTTTCATTCTGAACTACTGGAAAGGTCTCGTCACTGCAATTCTAGCGCCATGTATGGTTCTCAAAATCGAGGTTGTATGAAAAAGTTATTGAGGTTTGAAATCTCCAGTAAACTCCAAAATTCAGTTGACCAAGTTTGACTTTTGTAATGTTGGAAAAATTTTAAAAAAAAATATTCGGAGAATATTCCTCAAAATATTCCCTAGAATATTTCCTGGAGGGCGAATCTATGTTTGAAAAGTGGCAAAATCCAATTTTTTATTGGTTTGACTTCGTTTGGGGCAGACCAATCAGTGACTGCCACGTGGTAGGCCCAGAGGCCGCCACGTGGCCCCAGGTCGAAAAGAAGTGGTCTATCAAAAATATTTGGTTAACTCTGCAGGATTCAAAAATGGGTCTCCTGCGCGCAAGCCAACAGGACCGACCGTCTCCGCTACTCGTTATGTCTTAACTTATATAGAAGACGGGTAAAATTTAAAGTTTGTAAAGGGTTCTAATGGCAGGAGGAAGGGATAGCCCCACGTTAAACCTACACCATGTAACTACAGCCGTGACCAAGGCCTTGGCTCCTGGTGGCAATGGTTAGGGCAGCAGTTATGGGTCATGTATGCACACGGTAACCGTAATTATATGCCACGGTTTAAACAATTAGTGGTTAACGTTAATTCCACTGGCGGTTCCAACGGAAGTCATGTGATCGCCATACCCCCACATTAAACTTGACCGTTAACTATCCGCCAGTCTTGGCACGTTCCACCAATTCTGGTGGGATTTGCTGAATTAGTTGAGTTAACTGGAGTTCCTCCAGTTTTGGAGGAGGTTGTTTTACGGATATTAGGCAAAATTGGTTTTTGCCATAACTCCCTCAATATTGAATGAAATTGTATGAAATTTTAGTCAATTTTGGGTCTCTTCGACCTTTTGAATAGTTTTGAATAGGTTTTAGGTCGATCAGAGGTGATCTACAATAGATTTTTCTTCGAGGAAGATGAAGGAGTCATCAGGGCCATCATGGAGAAGGCACTGTATTGGGTTGTATTTCACTGTTTAAGGTGAAACAAAAGCCATTTTTAGCTATATTATATCTTCTGAAGTCGAATTTACAGTTTTTTTTTCATTTTTAGGCATATTTTTCACTTTGTAACCATTTTTTAAAAATTAATAGAGCAAGGGCATGCCATTAGGGAGCCTTGGACCCACAGATGTAGCCTAGGAGGGGTGAACTACCTCAACAATTTGTTGTGTTAGGTTATGGTTAATTTTACTTGCTGTGTATTTCTGCTATGATATATTAAACAATAAATTTAATTAACAAATCCTGACACATAAAACTTATAAAAAAACCAAAAATACTTTGTTTAACCTGCAAGTCATGGAGAACACTTTGCACACTAAATTCTTTGAGAATGGATACTTTGCATAGCATTACAAATAGTTCCATTTTCAGATCACTTCGTGTTCCATAGACTTTATGTTGTAATCTCCTTTTCCTCCTTCGATGAGATTTAACACAGAAAAGGCTTTGCATGTGGATTTGAAATAGCATCCAAGCCTCTTTATTGCACTTTGCAACATTTAACGTTTAACAATAACTTATCCTATGCGATCTGCGATGTGCATTATGCGGGCCAAGTCCATGTCATCATGCCACATCATTTCCATGTCATCATAAACTAACTACGGTCTATGGGGTCTGGGCCACGTCATCTTCTATGTCAGCTTGCCGCATCACTGCCACTTCATTGCCACGTCACTTCGCATTTCACACAACATAGCTCACACTTCGCATTTCAATTTTTTTGTGACTTATCGCATCGTAACTTAAATAGTTTTAACTTGTGTTTTCTTAACTTATAACTGTGAAACTCGCTGATATGTGATATGCGATTTAATCTCCATTGTTGATCGATGCTCAGATCCAACGATCATTATTGCTCCCTTGCTGTGGTTTGTCAACTTTGTTTCTTTGGCTGTGCCCATTTATTTCTTTTTATTTTTTCATAGAATACTTGACTTGTTCACGACTTGATCTGATTTAGCGTTCATGACTCGACCCAAACATGCATGAGTTGACCCAATCACATTCACAACTCTTCCCAGCATGTTCACGACTCTGCCTTTGCAGTTTTTTTGCCTTAACTGCTTCTCTGCTCCCTTTGCTTCATTTGATTCTTTCTTTGGAAAATATTTTGAATATTGACATCAATGTATAGTATGAAAAATTTGCAAAGAGAAAGTACATAGTCACCTTGTGATACTGTAAATTACAGGGTTCTAACAGTGGCTCTAGTTGGGGATGGAAGCTCCTTCAGGAGGTGTCAAGAACACCGTAGACTAGTAGCCTGGTCCATTGGGTTGATCCCACAACTTGTATCTTCATCTGTCAGGCAACTTAGTGATTGGAAACTAGTTGATTTTTCCTCCTGACTTTGACCGATAAAAATAGACCACATGCTTAGCCAGCCAGCTTATTAGCATACTAAAATCTGAACTGAAACTACAATTGAACTTATCCGATGTAATACATCAAGTTGAACAAACTGCTGCACTGTAAAAACTTGAATGTTGAAACCAGAACTAAGATGAAACTAAAGTCTGAAACACACTGATCTGAACATGAAAAGAAATCTAAAACTAAGATTTGAAAGATGCTCAGAGTGTTGAGCTTATTTGCACATCTACATACCCTAATCTACTGAAATGGATTCCTTTCTAAATGATAAAATAATGCCGGTGTGCCCAGTCAAGCAACAGCCTGAATAACTCCTTTCTTCCACTACTCTTCACCATATTCAACAACAAACCTGATGATCGTATTTGAGAGAAATTCCTAACATGATCTGATTTACATGGATCTTGGTACACTTGAAAAACAACTGACATGCCAGAAATATGTGTTGGCTTTGTAAAGAACAATTCCTCTATATATACAGCCACTGGATCAAGATACTCTTGATTTATTTCTGGGTATTTATTGGGCTATGGAGTCACAAAAGGTTGAATGGTGCATCAAATTTTCAAGGGCATTCACAGGGCAAGCTAACTATGCAGACTAGATCTTACTAGTAGTGTGAATATGAGATGAAATAAAGCAATGAGTTCAGTAATAGCTAAAGAGAAGTTCAGAATTCTTTAACTATACTTCAGAAGAAAACATAAAGATAACAAACACAGTCAGAATTAAGGTGCTCTCTCATCAAATATTAATCTCAATTTTTTTTTTGCAATTAGAGAAATCGATGCACAACATGAAAAGATAGAGGAAAAACATTAACAGAGAGGAAATAACATCACCATTAACATAGATCAAGAATCTTGTGAACAGTCTCTTATTATTGATGCCCAGCTCAAATAGTTATAGTGTTCCAATGCTTCTTACAATGCAAGTTTAAGCAAGGTCCAATTTTCCAACCATTGATACTTCTAAGGTGTGCAGTATTTATCTAAAGACTAAGTCAATTTCCCTACCTTACTCGGCAACCTTTCATTGATTACAATTTAGCAGAAAATGGACAAGTGTGTCCATGCAAGACCTCATCATACATCTCTGACAAAAACACCACAATTTTGGGCAGCCCTTCATGGATCCAAACACTTCAATGGCTCTTCGTAAGATCAAACAATAAGCTTGGAGGTGGCTTTGATGGTCATGAAGAGGAAATGAATGGTGGCTTTGACATCTGGCCTTGCTTTTCATAAAACTGGCGTTTGGTGATTAAATCTAGTGTAGTGCGTGCCACTTTTCATTGGTTAGTGACCGTGCCGATGATTTTGCTGCCTTTCCATTTCTGCTGTTATAACATAACAATTTTGTATAAATTCTTTTGCCTAACTTGACCCTTACTACTTATGCCCCTTTTTTGAATGAATCTTCAATCTTGGTAGCTTTGGCGGTTGTTAAACATAAACCCTTTTTTCTTTTAACAATTGGCAGAACTTTCCTTCTCTCGAGTAAATGGTGGAAAACCCTTTGAATGGGTGGCTGAGTCTTGCTGTCGTTCTTACCTCCTTTTCTTCACAAAATAGCACACAAACCGCATCCGCCCAAACTTGAAAATCTTTAGGCCTTTTCTCTGAAATACATCGCATATGCACTTACATCACACTTCGCATGACACAAGACTTAACTTTACCTTTAACACTTATCTTCTAAGTCTGGCGATTTGCGATTTGCGATTGGGCCCCACCGCATCATACATCGCACTCTAGTGATTATAACACTTGCTTTCTGTAGCTATCCTTTAAATTTTACGATTTGTGATTGAAATGGGTCCCACCTGACATCACACATCGCACTTCGGCGGTTTTAACATTCACCTTGGCAACTTATCTTTTAATATTTGCGATTTGCGATTTCTATCAGGTCCCACTTGACATCGCTCATCGCACTTCGCGTTCCATAGACTTTACATTGCAATCTCCTTGTCCTCCTCTGATGAGACTTAACACAGAAAAGGCTTTGCATGCGGATTTGAAATCCTTTGGATTTTTCCTTTGAAACTACATTGCATCCAGGCCTCTTTATCGCACTTCGCAACCTTTAACGCTTAACAATAACTTATCCTATGCAGTATGTAGTATACGATATGCGGGCCAGTTCCACGTCATTGTGCCACATCACCTTTCCACGTCACTACGTCATTTCCATGTCGTTGCCACGTCATCATAAACTAACTGTGGTCTGTGAGTTCTAGGCTACGTCATCTGCCATGTTAGCTTGCCGCGTCACTGCCACTTCAATGCCACATCACTTCCACGTCATAGCCCACACTTCGCATTTTGCCTTTTTTATGACTTATCGCATCACATCTTAAACAATTTTAACTTGTGATTTCTTAACTTATAATTGTGAAACTCTCTGATATGCAATATGCGATTTAATCTCTGTCGTTGATCGATTCTCAAATCCAATGGTCCTCTTTGCTCCCTTGTTGTGTTTTTCGACTTGTTTCTTTGGCCATGCCCGTATGTTTCTTTCTATTTTTTTGTAGAATAGTTGACTGATTCACGACTTGACCTGCTTTAGCATTCATGACTTGACCCAAACGTGCACGAGTTGACCCAATCATGATCACGACTCTGCCCAACACGTTCATGACTCTGCCTTTGCTATTTTTCTACCTTAACTACTTCTCTACTGCCTTTTCTTCCTTTGATTATTTCTTCAAAAAATATTTTGAATATTGACATCTATGTACAGTATGAAAAATTTGCAAAGAGAAAGTACACATTCACCTTGTGATACTGTAAATTACATGGTTCTAACAGTGGCTCCAGTTGGGGATGGCAGCTCCTTCAGGAGGTGTCAAGAACACCGTAGACTAGTAGCCTAATCCATTGGGTTGATCCCACAACTTTGTTTTTGATCTATCAGGAAACTTAGTGATTGGAAACTAGCTGATTGTTCCTCCTGACTTTGACTGATAAAAATAGACCACATGTTTGGCCAGCCAGCTTATTAGCATATTAAAATCTGAACTGAAACTACAATTGAATTTATCCACTGTAATCCATCAAGATGAACATACTACTGCACCTTGAAAAATTGAATGGTGAAACCAGAAGTAAGATGAAACTAAAGTCTGAAACACACTGATCTGAACATTAAAAGAAATCTAAAACTAAGATTTGAAAGATGCTCAGAGTGTTGACCTTATTTTCACACCTACCTACCCTAATCTAATAAAATGGTTGTCCTTCTAAATGATACAATAATGCATTGTACCCAGTCAAGCAACTGCATGAATAACTCCTTTATTCCACTGCTCTTCACCATATTCAGCAACAAACCTGATGATAGTATTTTAGAGAAATTCATGACATGATCTGATTTACATGAGTCTTGGTACACTTCAAAAACAACTGACGTGCCAAAAATATGTGCTAGATTTGTAAAGAACAATTCCTCCATATAGACAACCACTGGCTCAAGATACTCTTGACTTATTTCTGGGTATTTTGACTCATCCAACTCAGTTTCATATCCTGGTATTGCAGATGTGCTCTCCAGGTCTTCCAACAACTCGGAACATGCTTGAATTTTACCTAATGAGTGTTGTGCCACTACTTCTATTGAATCAGACAATGGGGAAGACTGTCTGATCATATCCATATCATAGAGGATTTTGAAAGCATTATGAACATAAGAAGATTGACTTTGAAAGCAGAAACCATCCCACGCGTTTGTTATTGGGTCATGTGGTGCTTTATATGGCAGTGTTAGTTCTTCTGAGACCTCTTGTTTTCTCTTATAACTATCAGCAAGAATGCGATCCCAATTCCATTTTATAATCTGAAATGCATTAAAGCACACAGGTAGAGAGCCAAACTAGATCAATCCATCATCTGTTTCATACTCTGTTATTTCATCTGCTACTTGACATTCAAAAGAACATTAGGGCTAAACCCCTGGATCTAAAACATATATTTTATCATCCATGATTTCCTCATCTGATTGGTGAGAGAGTTCTATACTCCTGTGACTATCAACTAGAATTTTATACAGATTCCCTTTCACAATCTAAACTGCATAAAATCATAAGGGAAAATAATCAATCTGGATCAATTCATCAGTTGTTTCAAATTCTATGATTTCAATATGACTCAAGGAGAGAACTTCTGGATCTGAAAACGGTTTAGGATCATCCCTCTTTTCCTCAGCTGATTCATTAGAGCATTCTTCCTCCTTCCTATTTGCAACCTGCTTGTAATGCTCTCTTAAGAGTGACGCAAAATATAGAGGAAGGAATTTTGTACTTACTTGACAACTTCTTGCATTTTCGCCTTTGCAACCTTGCTCAACATGTAGAGTTTTATTTTCATCTTTGCATTGTGATAATTGTGTTTTTTCTTCCCAAGAAAATAGTGTTGGCTGTGTTTGTGTCATTCTTTCATACTCCCATCAGTGATCAAACTTACTCTTTTTCATTTGCATATTAGGAGTCCCATACCATAAATTTTCATCATTCCATTAGGTCATGGATTCATTGATGGTAGTGGTCTTTCATCATTTTTCCCTCATGTGAAACTTGTTGATTCTCCTCTCTATGGTCTTTAGTCATGAGTCACTTTCACTCTGAAATTATTTTTAGTAGGTCGTAGGGTTGGTCTCATTAGGTCCTAGGGTCTCATAGTGGTCAAATCAATGATTTAAGTATCAATAAGTATCTGCAAGGTCATGAGGAGGTCAAATAAACTCAAAGGCACAGTATCTGGAAAAATCAAAGAGTTGTTTTGATAAGCTTGATGTAATTTTCACCTCAAAACATGTTTTGAGGTGAAAACATGGTACTTTTCTTTTATTATCATCTTTTATGTAATTTTATGTCTTCATATGTAATAAGTTGAACTTCAGAAGCTGTTATCTCCACCAAGCCACCTCCCTGCCTTTCAGAGGTGATTTCCATAGTATTTTCAGTGCAGAATCCTGTTCTAAGTATTTCCATCAGAAAGAGCCCAGAAAGAGCTTTCCAACGATATATTATACTCTCAAAACTGACTCCTGGATTGAAAATAATGCCTAAGTGAATAAAAGTCCCCAAAGTCTAACCTTACCCTCCCTTTCTCATTTGGTCCCTTAAAATTTATAATCTTTATCTTTTCATATGATTTTAAAGTTTTCATCGCAAAGGCCCCTTTGAAACTTTTATTTCCATCTCCTACAAACCTCTGATGCGATTGATCGCATCGCAAAAGTTCATGGGTCGCAAATCGCAACATTCAATCCCGTACCTCTGATTGACCCACCTCTGATCCGATCGCATCGCAATCACCCATCTTCCGATCCGATCGCATTGCAATTCTAGCACATAACCCCACTTTCCCTCTCCCTTCCAGTTCCGATTTTGATTCCCTTTGGTTTCCCACCATAAAATCTTCTGCCCATTCCAAATAATAAGAAAATCTCCTTTGTTAAAAGCGACAAATCAATTTTAAAAATATTTCTAAGTATTCCAATCGCATCGCATGTTCTCTCCTTACCATATTTAAACCTTCGTGCTTCCCCGCCAATGTGATTAATCGCATGTCGCCAATCGCAATCGGCATTTCCCATAGTCCTTTACTTCCGCCTCATTCCCCTTCCGATTCCCGATTGCGATTGCGATTTACTCCCCCGGTCTCACCTTAAATCCCTTCCGCCTTTCCAAAGAAAAAGGGTTTTTTCCTTTGTAAAAGAGAAAAACTTCATTTTATTTTGTTTTAAAGACTTTTCTCATATCGCATCACATCACAAGTTTTCACTATGACACGCTCCCGCCCGTCTCCCGCTGCGATTTACGATTACGATTTCCTCCTGGTCCCACCAAATTTTTTTTCCCATCGCATATACACCATCGCATCGAAATTTTTTCAATCACTTCATTATGTGATACATTCCCCCCCCTTCTGATCGCGATTTTCGATTGCGATTTGTGATCGCAAATTGGGCCCGCCATCCTTTCCTTTGTTTTTTCCAATCAAAAGGGATTTTTTCTTCGTTAAAGAGGCAAATGTGATTTTATTAGTTTCAAAGGCATTTCTTGGTATAAAGGATATTTTCAACAAAAGGAAAGAAACAGTCAAGGCCGAGAACTAATTATGAACCAGAGACATCTACAGCAGCGATGAAAGAGGGATTTGTTCTTCGGATTTCCCATTTTCATTCATTGGGTGTAACAGCAAAATCTTCAAGATGATCAAATGTATTGTTGCTCCTTCTTTTCAGGATCAGATTGTTGGTTTTCTTCCTATATTCGAATTTCAATTTATGGGCTGGTGAAACAACTCCCTTTTTTTGTGGATCTACTTCCCTCAAAATTTTGTATATTTAATGTAATTCTTCATCATTTGTAAAGGGAAAATAAAGTGTGGAATAAGTTTGGAAATCATTTGAGGAGGCTCTACGCTCCATTTGTAACAGTTTGGTAGGGAATTAATAAAGATATGCAGCTCTAATTTTTGGGATCCCTGTGGTATGGATTTTAGCACTGTTCTTTCCTTTGTGTTCATCTGTTAATTGTTATGTTTACCATTTCATTCATTCACATTTCTGGTTGAATGCTTTCAAGATAGATAGGTAGAATCCATTGTATAATGCTCTACCTTGGGAAATTATTCAACACTTTATGTTTTCTGCTGTTTGAAAAGGATCCATCTCTTATGCCCTTTTCAGCTCCTCACCAGTCTTAAACATTCTATCATTATTTAAACCAAGTTGTTAAAATCCATGCCTACCTTGCCCCATGGAATACCCTATATCTCTGATTTAATTCCCTAGATTCAAACTGCCCCTTCTGTCCCATACAACCCTTAAATTTATAAAACATTTCCAATTATTATACCTAGCCTAAAATCAATTTGCTCTTATATTTCATTGAATATTTTTCATGAAGAGAGCCCTCTCCTGACCTTGTAGGGCTAGATACAAGGCTGAGCATGGTTTGAGGTTACCCTAATTTTCCTTCATTCAGCCTAAGGTTCAAATTAGGTGATAACATTTCTAGTGACCATACTGGGGACATACTATTTAGCATAAAAGACTGATCACCCCAGTAATATCTTTAATATAAATTCTCGGACTCTGGATGATGATTTTCAGATTTTGCTAGATAAACATTGTAAAGTAGAAATTTGACCACACTGGCTTCAAGGAGATACACAAGGGCCAATCCAGATCCAAATCCTCCCCCTGTGTTTGAAAATCCTAATCTCATTCCAAGGATAATCAAAAGACAAGAAGGATCACTAAGTCTTAGACCTATTTTCAGATCCCATACCTGACCCAGTGAGTGGTTGTTTGTAGAAGTTCTTTCTTTTGATGATTTTTTTAGCTTTCTTTGTTCAGAAGTAAATCTAAGACTCCACTTGATGATACAGTTTTAGATCCAGAATTCCTTGTAGATCTTGAAGTTCAAAGGGCAAACACATCAATTGAAGACTATATTCTGAATTCCCCTCAGACATCTGTCACTGTAACTAATATCCCTGAGCCTTCAGACTTATCAGAAACAACATTTCCTCCCCTTAATTCATTAGCATTCCCATCAGTTTCAGAAGTCAATTCCCCTCTGACTCCTCCATCAAATCCTCCTTTGAATCCTAGTATCACAAACGTTGTTATTAATCCACCTCGAGTCATGGCTGCCCAGTATGCACCCTTGGTTTTACCTCAGAACCTGAATGATATTTCTGCTGATTATCAAAGTAAGATACCTATCTTTGATGCCACTCGGAACATCACAGCCCAGCAGCATGTTGATAAGATGAATGAATTTGTTGATCTTCATGAGGTAGAGGCATAAAATGTAACCACAAGATTGTTTGTCCAAAGCTTTGGAGGTGAAGTTCGAAAATGGTTTAGAGCATTACCAGCAGGCTCTATCCACACTTTGCAAGAGTTACATAGACATTTCTTAGACCAGTAGGAGGTAAAGAAAAACACACTTCAAATCTTGTCTGAATATGAAAATATTAAAAGGAATTTGGGTGAAACTGTACAAGATTATTGTGTGAGATTTAATGTTGTGTATAATGCTATTCTGGCCAATTTAAAACCCCCCATGGGGTTAGCTTTGCTCAAGTTTCCAAATGGTTTTGATGCTGATATGGCATATCAGCTACGAGAAAGAGATCCTACCACACTTGAAGACATGCAGAAGATAGCTGTGAGTGTAGAAGAAAATTTTCTGGCCAAAAGAGCGCGGAAAAAAGCTAAAAAGAGAGTGACTGTGAAAGAAGAAGCATCTCCTTCAAACATTAATATGGAAACTTTGATCCGAACAGTGGAGAAAATGGTTGATCGGTTGCCTATTTCAGATAGACCTGAAGCACAGATCAGGAATCTGAACTTCAGAGGACATTAGCAGCCACAATTTCGAATTAAGCAGAGAGAACAATGAACGCAGGACCAAGCAACGCCACAACAGTAGATCAGAACTCCTTTGCAGCAAAATTATGTTCAGGGAATGGAAACAGACGATGATGATGATCTTGTGATTGAAGCCAATCATTTCTTCACTGCCGATGGTGCACCCATCTTTCTCACAGAAGATGAGGAATATACAGCGACTGCAGACATTCGAAGAGATGATGATTTCATTTTGGCCAATGATATAGAGTTAGAAGAAGAGTCCAATGATTATCAAAGAGGATACATGAACGCTTTGTCAGCACAACAGAAACAATATTCTTTGAGGAGAAGAGATGTGCCGATCAATCCTATTCAGAAGAGAAAAGAGTTGCAATCAAACAATGACTCCTCAAACACTCAGAGAAAAGGGAAAGAGCCTACTGGTCCTTCTCCCAACAAGGAATCTTAAGTGATTAACACTACAAATGAAAAGAACCAGCAGAGCGCAGCAAAGGAGAAAGTAGAGAAAAGAGATCCTCTCATCAAAGAGGTAGAAAAAATTCCTTCTTTTAATTTAGAAAATGAAATTTCTAAGCTGAAGGTGTCCATGCCCTTGACTGAGTTGGTAAAAAATAGCACTTATAAACATCAGGTGTCTAGAATTTTGCAAATAGACTCTGTATCAGATATGGTAAATGTTGAATACGATTATCTTGAACTCATTTTTGGTCCAGCCATAGAATTTCAGTCTGAAGAAAGTGAAGTCCCTCCCTTCTACATGAGTCTCAGATTGCATGAGTTCATTTTACATAATGCTATGTTGGACTCCGGAGCCTCACATAACTTGATGCCTAAAGCCATTATGGAGAAGTTGGGATTTGATATTACCCGCAAATACCATGATTTGTATTCCTTTGACTCTGGTAGGGTCCATTGTATTGGTCTTATCAAAGACTTGGTAGTATCTTTAGACCAAATCCCAGCCAAAAATGTTTTGATGGATGTAGTTGTTGTTGATGTTCCACCACGATTTGGAATGCTTTTGTCTAGATCATGGGGTGAAAAATTGAAAGGAACCATATAGCTTGACTTCTCTTATGCCACCATTCCCGTGTTCTGTCAGTTGAGAAAATTATATAGGGAGAAGAAAATGAAATACATGATCACTAGCAAAGAGAAGCCAATTAATCATCCCATTAATGCAGTCCACACAGATTTAGAGTCATTTTTTTTTTATTCAGATGGTGTTTTGAATGATGAAAATGTTTAGTTGGTACAAGTAGATGAGATACCTGAAATTTCAGAAAATTTTAGGGAAGTCCTTAAACAGGAAAAAGATAAAGCAGAGAAAGAAGAAAAATTTCAGCATCTAGCAAAAGAAGAAGAAGGCCTTTGGAGCATGGATTTTGATGGAGTCGTTGGTAAGGACGGTGCTGGTATAGGAATATGGATTTGGAGCCCTGTTTTGCAGCCTGAAAAAGTTCCTAGTAATGTTAGATTATGTGCTTACAAGTTGGCTTTTGACTGTTCTAACAATGAAGCAAAGTATGAAGCTTTGATTGCAGGTTTGAAAATTTTGAAGAAGCTAAAGGCAAAGAGGATTTCTATCAATGGATATTCGGAGTTGATTATCAAGTAGATAAAAGGAGAGTACCAAGCAAAGAATCCACGATTGAGGGCCTACAGAAATGTATTCCTAGACATTTTGAGGACATTTCCTGAGTACACTTTGACAGCAGTACCCCGAATGCAGAATCTTATTGCTGATTCTCTTGCCACTACTGCAAGAAATTTGAAGATTCCCATGAATTCCAGCAACAAGTTTGAAATTTATGTCAAACATAGGCCTACTGTCCCGGATAATCTAAGGTATTGGCAAGTGTTTTGGGATGACAATGAGATCAATTCTTTTTTGTAGAGTGAAGGAAAATTCAAGGATACCCCCATAGAGGGTGACTACAATGTTGATGATCAAGAAATCGAATTAAATCAGATGGACATATTGCAGCTGAAAGACAATGTAATTCCTAGAGGTCTTATACCTTTAGAGGAGATTTTTGATCAAGATGATGTTGCAAATAAACCAAGCTTAGTGCCTACTGATAAAGGAGTTGAAGATGTGAATCTGGGAATAGCTGACAAGCCTAAGCTCGTGAAGTTATCAAAGGCATTGACCCCTCAGGTAAAGGAAAAGTATGTTAAATTACTTTCTAAATTTTCTGATGTGTTTGCATGGGATTATTCAGATTTGAAGGTGTATGAAAAAAATATAATTCAACATACTATTCCCATCAAGCAGGATCAAAATCCATTTAGACAGAAGCTGAGAAGGATCAACCCAAAGCTGTTGCCATCCATTGAAAAAGAGGTAAACAGATTGTATAAGTTTGGTATCACTGTCCCAATTATATTTTCTGACTGGATTTCAAATTTGGTCTTAGTACGTAAAAATATAGGAGAGATAAGGTTGTGCATAGATTTACAGAATCTGAATAAAGCCTCCTTAAAGTATAACTATCCACTTCCAAAGATGGACCATATTTTGTAGAGAGTAGTTGGAGCATCAAGAATGTCACTACTCAATGGCTACTCGGGCTATAATCAAATATTGGTGCATGAAAAAGACCAAGACAAAACTGCTTTCACAACACCCTAGGGAACTTTCCAGTATGCAAAAATGCCATTTGGACTGAAGAACGCTGGAGCCACTTTCCAGCGAGAAATGGACATTGCTTTTGCCAATGAAAATGATTTTTTTCTTGTTGTTTACTTGGATGACCTGACAGTGTTTTCTGGTTCTGATGATGAACATTTGCACCATTTGAGAGTTTTTTTTTAGCGATGCAGAAAGTTTGGGATTTCTCTCAATCCAAAAAAAAGTTTGTTTGCTATGGATGAAGGCATGTTGTTGGGGCATATCATCTCTAAAGACAGTATCCGCATCGATCCTTCAAGAGTGGAAGCAATTCAGCATATAGACCTCCCACGTAACAAAAAGGAGATTCAAGCATTCAATGGTAAGATGAACTTCTTGCGTAGATTTATACCCAATTTGGCTGAACATTTAAGGGAAATGACTAACATGTTGAAGAAGGATAGCGCTATCAAATGGAGTGAGGAGGCTATCATGTCATTTAATCTGGTAAATTTTTTTTTTTCCAATGCCCCAGTCTTGATTAGTCCTGACTATACTCAAGATTTCATTATATTTTCATTTGCATTGGAGCATACTATGGCTGTGGTATTGATGCAAAAGAGAGATTAGATTGAAAAGCCAATTGCCTTTTTCAATAGGACCATTCGAGATGCTACTTTGCAGTATAATATCATTGAGAAACAAGCATTGGCCCTTATAAAAGCATTGAAGGACTTTAGAGTATACATTCTACATTCACATACCATAGCATATGTTCCTAATGCAGCAGTAAAAGATGTGTTGATGCAAATTGATCCAGAGGGAAGAAGAGGTAAGTGGATAGCAGCAATGTTGGAATATGATTTGGAGATCAAACTCACAAAGTTGGTCAAAGGCCAAGGCTTAGCAAAGCTAATGGCCCAATCAAACCTATGTGCCCTGGATATAAATCTCATAACAGAAATGTCAGAGGATGAGGATGAAGGTTTTCTTGTTCCGGTTTCAGACATTTTTCTACAATCCCCATGGTATTCAGACATATTCTATGTTCTTCAGCACCTTTCACCACCTCCAAGGATGTCTAGAAGCAAAGGTAGATCGCTGAAACTTAAATCTACTAAATTCTATATTCTAAACAGTGCTCTTTATTGGAAATATCCAGGAGGTATTCTACTTAATTGTTTGGTTGAAGATGAAGCTCAGCAGGTGATGCATGACTTTCACAAAGGTGATTTTGGTGGTCATTTGTTTTGGAAAACTACAGCTAAAAAAGTGTTGAGAGCAGGATATTATTGGCCCACCTTATTTTCAGACTTGTATAAAACAGTGATGAGCTGCCATGAGTGTCAATTTTTCCAAGGAAAAAGGAAATTGATTCCTCTTCCTTTGAAACCAGTTTTAGTAAATGCTCCCTTCCAGCAGTGCGGACTTGATTTCATAGGGAAAATCCATCCCGCATCATCAGTACAGCATCGATGGATCTTGACAAGTACAAATTACTTCACCAAATGGATCAAGGCCATTCCAGCACGGCAGGCCGCTGATACAGTAATCATTCAATTTTTAGAATCAAATATCTTGTCTCGTTTTGGGTGCCCTCACAAAATCATAACAGATAACGCAACAGTGTTTAGATCTAAGAATATGGTGGAATTCTACGACAAATACAATATTATTTTGGGCCATTCAACAACATACTACCCACAAGGAAACAGCTTGGCATAATCATCGAATAAATCTTTGATAAATATAATCAAGAAAATGCTGGAAGCAAATAAGAGGAATTGGCATCGAAAGCTCATCAATGTGTTATGGGCAGATAGAGTCAGTAGCAAGAAATCCATAGGTATGTCACCATTTGAATTGGTTTATGGTACTGATGTTGTTTTTCCCACATCACTTACAGTTCCTATCATGAGATTATTGCAAGAGGCTGGCAGTGAAGAAGATGATAATCAGCGAAGGATCAATCAAATGATCCACCTTCAGCAGACAAGAGAATAAGTTTCTCAAAATGCTATTCAGTTGTAGGAGAAGATAAATAAAATCTATGACCGTAAGACTAAAGCAGAAAAGTTTTAGTTGGATGATGTGGTATTGAGATGGGATGCACGAAATGAGGACAATTGGAAGCATGGTAAGTTCAACAACCTCTAGAAAGGACCATACAAGATTTCAGCATACAGGGGACAGAATGCTTTCTTGCTCTCAGAGATGGATGGCCAAGATTTCCCTGGAGGACCAGTGAATGTTAGGCTTTTGAAGCACTACCACTGTTAAAGATAATGGATCAAAAACTATGTCACAATCATTATATATACCATGTTATTGTTGGTCAGATTTCAGTTACACAGTCATTAAAGTTTGGGGCCCGAGGTGAAGGCTATAAAACTTGAATGATATGTGTAAATTTTGTTTTTAATTTAGTTTTCAGTCACAGTTTGAGTCAGATTCGATCTGCATTGTGTCATTTTTCAGTATTTTGACCATATTTTCCCAATGGATAAGGCTACTTAGTCTACGGTGTTCTTGGCACCTCCAAGGAGCTACCATCCCCATTGGAGCCAATGTTAGTGTCAGTCTTGTCATACTTCCATCAGTGATCAAACTTACTCTTTTTCATTTGCATATTAGGAGTCCCATACCATAAATTTTCATCATTCCATTAGGTCATGGAATCATTGATGGTAGTGGTCTTTCATCATTTTTCCCTCATGTGGAACTTGTTGATTCTCCTCTCTATGGTCTTCAGTCATGAGTCACTTTCACTCTGAAATTCTTGTTAGTAGGTTGTAGGGTTGGTATCATTAGGTCCTAGGGTCTCATCATGGTCAAATCAATGAGTTAAGTATCAATAAGTATCAGCAAGGTCATGAGGAAGTCAAATAAAATCAAAGGCACAGTATCTGGAAAAATCAAAGAGTTGTTCTGATAAGATTGATGTAATTTTCACCTCAAAACATGTTTTGAGGTGAAAACATGGTACTTTTATTTTATTATCATCTTTTATGTAATTTTATGTCTTCATATGTAATAAGTTGAAATTTAGAAGCTATTATCTCCACCAAGCCACCTCCCTGCCTTTCGGAGGTGATTTCCATAGTATTTTTAGTGTAGACTCATGTTCTAAGTATTTCCATCAGAAAGAGCCTGGAAAGAGCTTTCCAACGGTATATTACACTCTCGAAACTGACTCCTGGATTGAAAATTATGCCTAAGTGAATAAAAGTCCCCAAAGTCTAACCTTACCCTCCCTCCCTTTCTCATTTGGTCCCTTAAACTTTATAATCTTTATCTTTTCATATGATTTTAAAGTTTTCATTGCAAAGGCCCCTTTGAAACTTTTATTTTCGTCTCCTACAAACCTCCGATGCGATTGATCGCATCGCGAAAGTTCATGGGTCGCAAATCGCAACATTCAATCCCATACCTCTGATTGACCCACCTCTAATCCGATCACATCACAATCACCCCACTTCCTATCCGATTGCATCGTAATTTCCAGCACATAACCCCTCTTTCCCTCTCCCTTTTGATTCCTATTTTGATTCCCTTTGGGGTCCCACCATAAAATCTTCTTCCTGTTCCAAATAAAAACAAGTTTCTCCTTTGTTAAAAGTGATAAATCTATTTTGAAAATATTTCTAAGTATTCCAATCGCATCACATGTTCTCTCCTTACCATATTTAAACCTCCACGCTTCCCCGTCGATGCGATTGATCGCATGTCACCAATCGCAATCGACATTTCCCACAGTCCTTTACTTCCGCCCCATTCCCCTTCCGATTCCCGATTGCGATTGCGATTTACTCCCCCGGTCCCACCTTAAATCACTTCCGCATTTCCAAAGAAAAATGGTTTTTTCCTTTGTAAAAGCGCAAAAATTCATTTTATTTTTTTTTAAAGACTTTTCTCAGATCGCATTGCATTGCAAGTTTTCACTATGACATGCTCCCGCCCCTCTCCCGCTGTGATTTGCGATTACGATTTCCTCCCGGTCCCACCAAATTTTTTTGCCCATCGCATCATAATTTTTTCAATCGCTCCATTATTTGATACATTCCCCCCCCCCCCCCTTCTGATCGCGATTTTCGATTGCGATTTGTGATCACAAATCGGGCCCGCCATCCTTTCCTTTGTTTTTTCCAATCAAAAGGGATTTTTCTTCGTTAAAGGGGCAAATGTGATTTTATTAGTTTCAAAGTCATTTCTTAGTATAAAGGATATTTTCAACAAAATGAAAGAAACAGTCAAGGCTGAGAACTAATTATGAACCAGAGACATCTACAGCAGTAATGAAAGAGGGATTTGTTCTTCAGATTTCCCATTTTCATTCATTGGGTGTAACAGCAAAATCTTCAAGATGATCAAATTTATTGTTGCTCCTTCTTTTCAGGGGAAAATTGTTGGTTTTCTTCCTATATTCGGATTTCAATTTATGGGCTGGTGAAACAGCTCCCTTTTTCTGTGGATCTACTTCCCTCAAAATTCTATATATTTAATGTAATTCTTCATCATTTGTAAAGGGAAAATAAAGTGTGGAATAAGTTTGGAAATCATTTGAGGAGGCTCTGCGCTCCATTTGTAACATTTTGGCAGGGAATTAATAAAGATATGCAGCTCTAATTTGTGGGATCCATGTGGTATGGATTTTAGCATTGTTCTTTCCTTTGTGTTCATCTGTTAATTGTTATGTTTGCCATTTCATTCATTCACATTTCTGGTTGAATTCTTTCAAGATAGATAGTTAGAATCCATTGTATAATGCTTTGCCTTGGTAAATTATTCAACACTCTATGTTTTCTGCTGTTTGAAAAGGATCCATCTCTTATGCCCTTTTCAGCTCCTCACCAGTCTTAAACATTCTATCATTATTTAAACCAAGTTGTTAAAATCCATGCCTACCTTGCCCCATGGAATACCCTATATCTCTGATTTAATTCCCGAGATTCAAACTGCCCCTTCTGTCCCATACAACCCTTAAATTTATAAAAAATTTCCAATTATTATACCTAGCCTAAAATCAGTTTACTCTTATATTTCATTGAATATTTTTCATGGAGAGAGCCCTCTCCTGACCTTGTAGGGCTAGCTACAAGGCTGAGCGTGGTTTGAGGTTACCCTGGTTTGCCTTCTTTCAGCCTAAGGTTCAAATTAGGTGATAACAGGTTGCTTCAAATAAGTGGCCTCAACCTAAACCTTATAGTCTTCCTCTTGATAATCATATTCGAGATCCATATTTTTCATTTATTCAAGGGTTGCAGGGTCCATTTCTCTTAACTGGAATGCCATCTCCGGGTCAAATGCATCTGGGTAGTTCGAGAGAGATAATCTTGGGGGTGGCCTTATATTAGCAGGTGTTCTCACAAAATTGCTTCTGATAGGCTACAAATCAGACAATTTCATGTAATTGCTTCAAAACAATCTTGTGACTAAGGCTTAGCCTCCTCAATCTGAGAGGGCTCTCTCAAGGGTTAATGATATTGAATAAAGATGTAGATGGCTAGAACTCTCTTTAGGAAATCAATTGCTTATGATGAGTGTAGGTTGAAAATAATATTATTATGTAAACATTGGGCTTACAGAGTCAACATTTTCAGTGATTCATTGAGTTCACTTGACATGGAAGCTGAGGCAGGTAAGATTTTTTAGTAGTATGACACACACACATGAAACAGGAAAATGCACAATCAATTCATCTATAAAGGAAGTCAGAGTATTGCATGAATGAATTATGAGTATTATAAATGAAAACCACTACAAATGAGATACATAAAAGGTATAGATAAGATAGGTAAGCACTAAAAACTGACAAATTCACAAAAGAGGAGAAGCAAAAAAACAACAGAGAACAGAACAAATTATTGGAGAAAACACACATTGAATATTTACTAATGTGAACTATGTATACATGTAATCAGATGGTTATTCAGAAACTGAAATGGAACTTATTAAAAACCAATTCTAAACTAATCAGTGGAACTAATTCTTTAACATGGAACTAATTCTTTAACACTCCCCCTTAATTTTGAGGGTTACATTGTTTTATTCCTAACTTCTGACATTAAAATTAAAAATTAACTTTTCCTAACGGTTTGGTGAAAATATCCACTAACTACTCCTTATAATCACAAAATTTGAGAATAATGTCACCATTCTTGACAAGTTCACGAATGAAGTGAAAATGAGTGTTGATATGTTTTATTTTTTGATGAAAGACATTGCTCTTTGACAAGGAAATAGTGGAAGTGTTGTCACAAAGGATTGAAATCTATTCATTTTCTGTATATCCGAAGTCAGAGAGAAGTCTCTTTAGCCACACTGCTTGACATGATGCTGAATTTGCTGCAACGTACTCGGCCTCTGTTGAAGATAGCGCAACTATGGGTTGCTTTTTGGATGACCACGAGATCAAGTTTCTGCCAAATAGAAAAGCATAGCCAGAAGTGCTTTTCCGATCATCAAGACATCCTGCATAATCACTATCTGTATAGCCAACAAGCTTACTGTCTGCAATGGCTGCATACGATAAACCATAAGTAGATGTACCTGCAATGTATCTTAACACCCTTTTTCCAGCTTTCCAATGACAATCTTTAAAAGATTCCATAAACCTGGAAATATAACTAGCTGCAAATGCTATATCAGGCCTAGTGGCAGTAAGATACATAATGCTACCAGCAAGTTGCTTATACAAAGTCGCATTAAAAATAGTACCCACATCATATTTACTCAAATTTGTACCAACTTCGATAGGAGTATCCACCGGTTTACACTTGTCCATCTTAAACTTTTTCAAAATTTCAATAGCATACTTCTGTTGACTCATAAATATACCATCTTGTGTTTGTTTCACTTCGATACCTAAGAAGTATCTCATTAATCCAAGATCTGTCATTTCAAATTCATTTTTCATTGCAGATTTAAATTCATCTAACTGCATGTTACATGTATAAATTATGTCATCAACATAAAGACACAGTACCAAAATATTACCTTGATGATCATTCTTAATATACAAAGTGGGCTTGTGGTCGCTCCTTCTGAAACCATTATTCAACAAGTAATGGTCTATTCGGCTGTACCAAGATCTTGGAGCTTGCTTCAAGCCATACAACGCTTTCTTCAACCTATACACTTTATGTTCGTTATTTTTTATTTCGAAACCAGGTGGTTGTTCAACATACACTCTTCATTCAAAACACCCTTCAAAAAAGAAGACTTTACGTCCATTTGGTAAATAGGCCACTTTTTTTGTGCTGCAATAGCTAATACAAATCGAACTGTATCAATTCTTGCTATAGGTGCAAATGTTTCACCATAATCTATGCCAGGTTGTTGTGAAAAACCTTTGGCAACTAATCTTGCTTTGTGCTTATTAACTTCACCTCTCTCATTTAACTTTGTTTTAAAAACCCATTTGACACCTATAGAGTTTTTATCATCAGGTAGATCAACCAAATCCCAAGTTTGATTTCTTTCAATAGCATCGATTTCATTATTCATGGCATCTACCCATACTTTGTCCTTTATAGCCTCTTCAAAACAAGTAGGTTGAAATGAAAGAAATGCAAAATTTACAATATCATCAACATCATCTTGTGCATAAATATCACTTAAGTTTCTCATCTTAGGATTATCATAATCAGACTCAAAAGATGATGAACTGCTACTGCTTGATGAACTACTATTGGTTTTGTCTTGAACCTGTAATCTTGGAGTGTTTGTTGCAAGTGTTTGATGTTCATCTAACAGAATAAAAGGATCAGGACAAGTATTGTTCTCCATTTCATTCTAAGACTTGTCTTCCAGAAATTTCACATCTCGACTTACGACAAATTTCTTAGTTATAGGATTAAACAGTATGTATGCCTTAGATTGATCACTATATCCTATAAAAATATACTTTTCGCTCCTATCATCAAGCTTTTTTCTCAATTTTTCTAGAACATGAGCGAAAGCAATACAACCAAATACGCAAAAGTGTGAAACTGTTACCTTTTGTCCACTGCATGCTTCTTCAGGTACAAAATTTTGAACACTGGAAGTTGGCGATCTATTCAAGATATATACCGAACATGCAACTGCTTCAGCCCATAAATCTTTAGACAAATTTCATGTTTTAAGCAAACTTTGAGCCATATTCATAATTGTTTGATTCTTTCTTTCTACGACTCCATTCTGCTGCGGAGTATAACTGGTTGTTGTTTGTTTTTTAATACCATGTTGTTTGCAAAAATCAATGAATTCGTTAGATTCGTATTCACCTCCTTTATCAGAGCTCAGAATTTTAATAAACTTGCCACTTTGTTTTTCAGCCTCGGCTTTGAACTCCTTAAACTTCAAAAATGTTTCCGATTTATATTTGATGAAATACACCCAAATTTTCCTGCTAAAATCGTCAATGAAAGTAAGAAAATAGAGACTGCCAGCAACTGATTTTTCTTGCATTGGACCGCATAAATCTGTATGCACTAATTCTAGTTGTTCTTTGGCTCTATTAGATGTTGAAGCAAAACTATCTTGTTTATGTTTACCCATAATACAACGTACAGGAAGAGATATGATCAGACAAAGTAGGCAACCCTTTCACCATAGACTGACTTTGCAACAAACTCATACTTTTGATAGGTAAATGACCATACCACAAATGCCACAAATCAGAGTTAGTTGGTGTTGAAAAATTATGTGCATACAACTTCTCACTTTTCAACTGTAACTGATATAACTATTCTTTGTCATTGGAATCTTTGCAACAAGAGACTTATGTTTATCAACAATCGTGCAAGTAGTATTGTGAAAGCTAACATCATAACCATGTGCATCTAACTGACCAACACTCAACAAATTATGCGTGAAATTGGGTACATAATAAACATCATAGATATTCTTCACAACATTTTGTTTGGTTAAGATAGGTACAACACCTTTTCCTGAAGCTTTAACCTGACGATCATCACCCAAACCAATAGATGAACTGAAAGATGTATCAAGATGTGAAAATAAATCATTGTGACCAGTCATATGATTACTACATCCACTGTTAACTAACCAAAAATATTTATTAGGTACTTGCACAGTCACTTAGCATGCCAAAAATAAAGCATCTGATGTTTCACATTCAGTGTTTGTGACATTGGCTTTGTTTTTATTCAAAACAAACTGTAGTTTTCGACATTCAAACTTATAATGGCCATATTTTTTTGCAATAGTGACACTGAATTTTAGATTTATCTATCCACCTACAACCATGATCATTTTGAGACTGCTCTGAATGTGTTTCAGTTACCTGTGATCTATCATCAGACTAAGACTGTTCTCTGCCTTTACTTCTCCTGCCACGAAAACCTCTTCCTCTATCTCTATCCATAGAAGCTTTAGATTTGAAAGCATGCTCTAAATTACTGACATCTAAATTAATTCTTGCTTCATGTGCCAACAAAGAACCAGTTAATTCTTCCACATATAATTTTTTCAATTCTCTCGATTCAAAAACAGTAACGATCATATCAAATTTTTTAGGCAAACATCTAAGAAATTTTTCAACAATTCTTTGGTCATCAAGTTCTTCACCATTCATCCGAAGCTGATTAACAACACCCATAGCTTTAGTCATAAACTGATCAATATTTTCTGAGTCATTCATTTTAAGTGTTTCAAATTATGTTCTTAAAGTCTGTAATCTTACCATTTTTACTTTATCATTTCCTTGATAAGCAACTTTATGTATATCCCAAATTGATTTAGCAGTTTTAGCAGCAGTGATTTTAGGAAAAATAGAGTCATCTAATGAATTTAAAATGCACGACTTTGCTCTACCTTCTTTCTGTTTAATTTCATCAAATTGCTTTCTTTGGGCAGCAGTCATACCAGCAATTATATTTGCGTCAAGTTCTGTGAACCCCAACTCTACTGATTCCCAACACCCTAAGCCTTGTAAATGTGCTTGCATTTTAAGGCTCCAAAAATCATAATTTTTTCCACTAAATAATGGCGTCGGGATGGCAAACTGACTTGTCGAAGCCATGTTTAAAACAATCAGAAATTTGACTCTACACAGTTGAAAGAAAAAAAAAACACCACCTTTAATAAACCCGCAATATTTTCCCTTTTACTAGAAGCAAATAAAGAAGAGCCTCAACCCAACATACTCTTGTAAATGTAAACAAAACCCAACAAATAATGTTTACAATAGCAGACCTTTCCTAGCGGTCATCTCTCGCAGGAAGGAACTAGCAAAATCATTTTACAACAACAGACCTTTCCTAGAGGTCATCTCTGGTAGGAAGGAACTAGCAAAATCACGCACATTACAGCAGCAAAACTTCTCTCTCACACATATGCAGCAGAAAAACTGGATCCTCTTCACGCATGCAGCAGCAAAATCTCCACCAGTTTCGATCAAACAAATCTAGCAAAATCTCCACCAATTTCGATCAAACAAATCTCTAGCAGTTTGTTCCTCTTGCCCAAGAAGAACCCCAATGCTCCGATACCATGAAAAATTCACAAAAGAGGAGAAGCAGAAAAACAGCAGAGAACAGAACAAATTATTGGAGAAAACACACATTGAATATTTACTAATGTGAACTATTTATACATGTAATCAGATGGTTATTCAGAAACTGAAATGGAGCTGAATAAAAACTAATTCTAAACTAATCAGTGGAACTAATTCTTTAACATCATTTAGAATCTCAGGTTGGTCAAGTAACAAATATTTGTATTGCTAAAACACTCAATTTACAATTAGCTGCAATTTTGCCAAAAATTTCCAACCCTTGACAAATTCGACTCAATGGCATTTAATAGACTTGTTACATCATGAGATGATCTGCCTCCTGGCTATATTCATCAAAATTTTTCCTAGTGAGACCTTGCATAACCATAAAACATCTACTTAATTACAAAATGACAGATATCCTACTTGATAGTCCTTATCCAACTAGGACTCAAATTGCTCAATATTACATTTAACAACCTTATCCTCTAAAGAAATTACATATTTGACAAGTATGCTTTCACATGTTCGAATTCAGGTAATGGGATTCATTACTTTATGACCACTTAACTGACCTCCTCTAAAACTGGAAACAAAACCCTGTTTTTTAGGCAAATGGTCTTCTTCTTCCATGAATGCTTTGGCTGCCAATTTATCTTCAATTCATGGTCTTTTAGTGCTGAATAATTTCTTTTCATGGTCTTTAACAATTCAATAATCTCTAGATGTCTAAAAATTCTCCAAAACCTGCTAAAAAGGCTCAAATACAGTATGCTACGAAAGTAAGGCAGTTTCGTAGTGCTACAAAACATACCCTTTACCCTCAAAATTTTTGATTCTTTCCTTTTGCATAGTCTTCATCATCATTAGACACATCTCCCACACCAATTTCACCTCTTGAAAGCAACCAAAACTAGTTCAAAAAGAAAAAAAATAGCTACAGTAGTTTCGTAGCGTTTTGTTGTCCTTCAAGCCCAGGCACACTACGAAACTGCTAAAAAGTGATTAAAATCCAGATTTTTATGTAATTTTGAAAATTGAACCCTGTAAGTGCCAAAATCTTGTCTCTAACATGTCATTAGCCTTAAAAAACCATAAACCAACTCACCTTATGATCTTTGAGGCATTCCTTCCTCATTTATAATTGGTTGAGCTATTGGTTCTTCAAGCACTATCATCTTAAGTGTAATATTCCAAAATTTGCCTACAATAAATTGGAATATTAAATTTTGCAAATTTCACTTATGAGTTAAATAATTGGGTGAGGAGGCCCATACATAATTAAAACATGGATAAAATCCCTCTTAGTATGAAAGTGGATCATCAGTAGAGTTGGATTTCATACCCTCATTTGTGAAAGAGGACATTTGCAAGAAGATAGGGTCCAGTTTGACCAAGTCAAACAGCGTAGAGGTAGGAGGTGGAGAGCATCTTGTGGGAAAACGCAGTGAAAGAGGAGGGAATTTTCCTTGATGGAGGAAACCCTAAAGAGTGGGACCCATGGAGAGGGAGCTCTCATTCATTTAAAAGGAAGGCAAGGCAGCCATTATTACTCATGCATATGATTATTGATTTCTTGTCTGTTTAGACTATTTGCAGTCTCGAGTTGTTTAGCTAAGTTGCAGTGTTGTTTATCACGATGGATTCTTGTTTAGGATTCCTTATCCTTCTTGAGAGGCCTCTTGAGGGATTTCACTTCATTTCTCCACATCCAGGCTCAAGGCCAAAGCCATTCCTTCAGCTACAGCGTTATTTCTGCTCAAGTGTAACGTTGTGTTGTAGGGTGTTGTAGTGGAGGTTCCACAACACCATTCCTTGGCTTTTTTTCAGAGGAGGAGGCCTTCTTTCCTTTGGGAGATCATTAAGGAAGGATTCAAAGCTCATTTAAGATCTTGGCACTTGTCCAACACTTTCTATTCCACCTACAGTGCAGTTCCCCTCAGTGACTGCATTATTTTCTAAGTGCATCTACAGTGAGGGTTTGCAGTGTTGATTGGAGGGTGAGATCTTCAGTGATAGGATCATCCTTTCACTTAGAAGATCCATTGGAGGAGGTTTTCTTTGGATTTTTCATCATCTTCAACCATATCCATCTAGTTCCAGTTTGAGTTGCAGCTGCTACCCAACAACTTCGGCATTTTTCCATTTTTGTATATTTCAGCCAATCCTTCCAAGAATTGTTGTATTATTGTTTTAATGGGTTGAGATCTTGCTCCCCCTCATTTCTTGAGCCATAAATTGTTATATATTTTTGTTATTATTCAATATGATGTAGTGTCTCTTATATACTGCGTCCTCTTAGCCTGCAAAAATCCATGTGTAGCAATGTTTCTCTATTTTGATGTGCATGTTCCATTGAGGTTGTATTGCTTTGCTTGAGTGACTCTTTCCTCAAGGATTTGTATACCATTGCTGCTGTAATATACATTTGTTGGCTATCTGCATCTTCATGTGCCCAGGCTTATAAAAATAACGTTGTTGTTCCATATCTTGTTTAAGAATTGTTGCAGTGCCTTCATCGGGCACTTTTTCAAGACAACTAGATGTGGGAGACCTATTTAACCCACCTAGAGGGATTTATTTTGAGCCTCCTCTTGGATTTCAGCCTTATATGCATTGATCTAAGGGATCCAGTTCTTGGTTTCAAATCTTGTTGCATACATTTCTGGAAAAAGTGTTTTCCAGCCATGTATTGCTGACAGATCCCATTTTGGGATATTACATTAAGGCCTTGTCTCTCTAACTCTTCATGAATTAGTTCAAGTTGCTCTTGAAATTATTTAACCTAGTCTTGCAATCTTCTATTGGTGGATTTCAATTGTGCGTTCATCCTCCTAACATGTTTGGCCTCTTTTCTTGATGGAATGGTCCATTTGATGAGCTGTTGTGTGTTATTCAAAGTCTTGGAGACAATGTCAACCAGTTCTTCCCAAATTGCCTTCATCTTTTCAAATTGAATCTTCTCTACAATGTGTTTCCTTGCTTCTCTTTTCATAACAACAATTTCATGATTGGCCAATTTCAATTTTTATTCAAGGAGCTGCAACTCTATTTTTTCCATCATCTTCTCTTTTCCTTTCTTTGATTTGCTGATTGTATCTTTCATTGTAGGTGATGAAAGGTCAATAATATTTTGAGGTGGCTGAGATGTGTCAATAGGTAGTTGAACTTATTTACTATTCTTTAATAGCTTCCTAGCATGTCTTGTCATAGGCTTTCTTACTTGGAACATGAAACCTGCATCTTCTCCCTCAAATTCTAATTTCTTTGCAGATTTATCCTTTTTTAACTTTTTCCACCTTCCTCTATAAACTCAGCTTGGACAATAGGAGTTTCCTCTATGTCAATGGCATGTAAAATATCTTCTAGATTTCTCTTAGCTTCTAGTTTGTCTTCTACAGCCACTGTTTTCTCTTATAAAACGATTGTTTGGCTCCTTGTCATCCTTTTAGTTCCTTGTTTACTAACAGTTCGTTCTTATTTTACATGTTTGACCACTTTTGAATTTTGTTTTGTAGGTGGGACACTTGGTGTGTCAAGACTCTTCATTTGCTCTGGATCCTTCATAATTTTCTCACTTGGTTCTACTCTCACAGGTTCACTTGGTTCTACTTCCAATGGTTCCGTCTGTTCTGCTGCTAATGGTGATGGAATTATCCTAAGCTTAGGAGTTCTTGAAGGAGTAAGAGCATCCAACTCAAAACCACTAACAAAAAATAACGAGGACCAGTCTCTACCTAAACTTTGAAGTTCATCTAAAACTAATTTCTTCATTAAACCATGATGAAATAATGAAGTCTCACTTCCCTCAAACTTTGCTTGGACCTTATCTACCATTTTTGACAAATTTCTATGCAAATAGAAAGGTAGATCAAAGGTAATCTTACCAGTAAAGTGCAGAAGTAATTTCAAATGATATGAATAGACTTTGTGGTATCTCCCTTCACAAGTAAAGTACTTTTGGATGATGAGAAGCAATTTTGAATAGTTGTATTTTATGTAACTTCTTGGAATAGCATTGGTGAGATCCATTTCAGTATGCTCGGGCTTCATGAACTCTTTGCACTGCTCCATGTTAAACTTGAAACCTTTGAACTAGCTCTCATGTCCTCTTGGAATCTTTGTAGCAGCTGCAATAACCTCTGGTATGATGGACAAATTGAGCATTCCCACTTTAGTGGTTGTTCCACTTGAAAACACCAGCCACAACTTTGGCTTAGTGCACTAGCTCTCCAGAGCTCAATATCATGCAAGAAGGATGAGAAATAGAAAATAATTGAATTAGGAAAGGATTGAAGTTTTGATGTCTCTTCATGACCTTATGATGACTCATACATACCTAAACTGATCATGATGACTGCAGACTTGAGCATGTACCTTGGATTTATCCCTCCATGCCTCAAATGGCATCTAACCTACTCATTCCCAACGATTTTTTGACACCTAATAGCTAGACTAACAAGACAAACAGAAAACCGAACTTTCGTAGATTTTTTAGTGTTAATTTAGTTGTTTTTGCTACGAAACTGTCAGTAGTTTCATAGAGAAAAGTGACTTTTCACAGTGTATTTCACTACGAACTGTGGTTTCTTGGCTAAATTGGCACTTTCGATACAAAAACATTGGAAATTGAAATCAGATAGAAAATGATAAATGATGTGACCAGAAGGAGTTTGAAAGTGAGTGGGTTTAGACCTTAGGGTAAGCTTAAACAAGAAAATTTTAAAATTTACCTTGACCAAGTAATGAAAAATGAATTCTATGACCCTACCTTTGACACATGAACCTCTAGGATTTTGTCTAATGATGGTTCATTTTTTTGGGTGATAACAGCAGACATCGAATAGTATACCTTATTGAACTTGGCTGAAAATTGTTTTATTGTCTTCCCAAGTTATCTTTTTAAATGGTTATACTCTTCTTTGATGAGAAAACATTTCCCATGACCACACATCTATCTAGAAGAACTTGAGTGAATTGATGAAAATTACTAATGCTTACAGTTGGAAGCTATTTAAACCAATTTTTAACTTTACCTTACAATGATAGGGAAAACATTCTTATATGCACATCATCTTCTCCCACCTCAAACATATCAAGGAAATCCTCAATATTTTGAATCTGCTTTTCTGTAGTGATCTTTTCATTTTCTCCATCAAATCTAGGCAGATTATTGATAACATTTGGAGGGAGGTCAAGGAGGATAGGGGGAAAAATCAGAGTCTTGTATCTATCTGGGACTTTAACAGGTATATGTGGTAAAGTAGGAGGCTTATAACCATTTGGGAATTTAGAAGGAGCAGAGGATAAAGCTTGGGATTCATGTTTCACTGGGTTTTCCACAAGTGCATCCAGGATGTGCATAGGTGTATAAGTATATACATAGTCTACAATTTGGAGCTTATATTCTTGGGGCTCATCAATCTGCCAATGATCAATGTAAACCTCAGTAGTGTACTCTTGATTAGGCTTAAATTAGGATAGAACATAGTTACAGATAAAAACAAAAATTTCTTGAATCCAATTTGGGCTTGAATACTTTCTCTTTCTAGGCTGACTCATCATGTTTCAGGTCCTTCCTCCAGTGGAGTCTTTGAATGGAACTGGTCTGAATTGGAGTCGCCAGGTGGATGATTTCAAATTTCTTGTGGCTGACTTTTTGTACACCATCAACAACCAGATACCAATCTTGTAAAATACTCGAATCGTCTAATTTTGACTGGGGTTTCTAAGTTCTGAAGAAACACTAAGATTTTTCAATAAGTGTCTCCCCAGTATGGTCGCCATTATGTTATCACTCCGTAATTTGTAAGATTGGAAATAAAAAATGACAGAGGACAACATCAAACCACTTTGGAATCTAGGACCTACCCTTCCTAGACTCAAAGAGGGCTCTCTCTTTTTTTATTATTTAACTTGATAATTATAAGTGCTAATATTAGGCAAGTTATAGAAATTATGAGGGTTGTTTGTTGGATTGATGGGGTGGTTGGACATATAGAGCTATGAAACTTAATCCATTGGGCTATGGAGTCACAAAAGGCTGAATGGTGCATCAAATTTTCAAGGGCATTCACAGGGCAAGCTAACTATGCAGAATGGATCTTACTGGTAGTGTGAATATGAGATAAAAGAAATCAATGAGTTTAGTAATAGTTAAAGAGTAGTTAAGAATTATTTAACTATACTTCAAAAGAAAACATAAAGATAACAAACACAAACAAAATTAAGGTGCTCTCTCAGCAAATCTTAATCTAAATTTTATGTTTTGAATAAGATAAATTGATGCACAACATGAAAAGATAGAGGAAAAACATTAACATAGAGGAAAGAACATAACCATTAACTTAGATCAAGAATCCTATGAAAGGTCTCTTATTATTGATTCCCAACTCAAATGGTTATAGTGTTCCAATGCTTATTACAATGCAAGTTTCGGCAAGGTCCAATTTTCTAACCCTTGATAATGTTAAGGAGTGCAGTATTTATCTAAAGACTAAGTCAGTTGCCCTACCTTACTCGGAAACCTTTCATTGATTACAATTTAGCATTAAATGGACAAGTGTGGCCTTGCAATACCTGATCAAACATCTCTGACAAAAACACCACCTGTAGAATTAATTTTGGGCAGCTCTTCATGGATCCAAATGCTTCAATGGCTCTTCATAAGATCAAACAATAAGCTTGGAGGTGGATGTGATGGTCACAAAGAGGCAATGAATGGTGTCTCTAAAATTTGGCCCTACTTTTTAGAAAACTGGATTTTGGTAATTACATCTGGTGTAGTGCGTGCCACTTTTCATTAGTTAGTGACTGTACCAATGAGTTTGCTGCCTTTTCCGTTTTCGCTGTTATAACATGACAATTTTGTAAAAATGCCTTTGCCCGACTCCACCCTTACTACTCGTGCCCATTTTTTGAATGAATCTTAAATCTTGGTAGCTTTAACAGTTTTTTAAAACATAAACCCTTTGTTCTTTTAATGATTGGCAGAACTTTCCTTCTCTCGGGTAAATGGTGGAAAACCCTTTGAATGGGTGGTCGAATTTTGTTGTCATGCTTACCCCCTTTTCTTCACAAAATAGCACACAAACTGAAACTGCTCAGACTTGAAAATATTTAGGCCTTTTCTCTGAAATACATCACATCTGCGCCAATGTCGCACTTCACACGATGCAAGACTTAACTTTACATTTAACACTTATCTTCTAAGACGGTCGATTTGCAATTTGTGATCAGGCACCACCACATCGCACATCGCACTTTGGTGATTATAATGCTTACCTCCACAGCTGTCCTTTAAATTTTGTGATTTTAAATTGCGATGGATCCCACCTGACATCGCACATCTCACTTTGGAGGTTTTAACATTTACCTTTACAACTTATCTTTTAAGATTTGTGATTTGCGATTGCAATCGAGTCCCACATGGAATCGCTCATCACACTTTGTGTTCCATAGACTTTACATTGTAATATCCTTTTCCTCCTCTGATGAGATTTAACACAAAAAATTCTCTACATTTGGATTTGAAATCCTTTGGATTTTGACTTTGAAACTACATCGCATTTGGGCCTCCTTATTGCACTTCACAACCTTTAACGTTTAACAATAACTTATCCTGTGCCATCTGTGATGTTTTCATGTGGGCGAGTTCCACATCATCGTGACACGCCACCTTTCCACGTCACTGCCACATCATTTCCACTTCGTTGCCATGTCATCATAAAATAATTATGGCCTATGGGGTTTGGGCTGCGTCCTCTGCCATGTCAACTTGCCGCATCACTTCCACATCATCTTGCCACATCATAGCCCACACTTCGCATTTCGCATTTTTTTTTACTTGTCGAATCACAACTTAAACCATTTTAACTTGTGATTTCTTAACTTATAACTATGAAACTCGTCGATATGCGATATGTGATTTAATCTCCATCGTTGATCGATGCTTAGATCCAACAGTCCTCATTGCTCCCTTGTTGTGGTTTGCCGATTTTGTTTCTTTAGCCGTGCCCATTCATTTCTTTCTATTTGTTCGCAGAATATTTAACTCGTTCATGACTTGACCTGCTTTAGCATTCACGACTCAACCCAAATGTGCACGAGTTGACCCAATCATGTTCACAACTCTGCCCAGCACATTCACGACTCTGCCACAATAATAATTTAAGGGCACAATAATAACAATATGGAGGTTACAGGGGTATAATAATAACAATAAGGGGGTTACACTAACAACAATAAGGGACTATACTAGTAATATAGGGACCTAACATGCCCCTCTCCTTCAAAAAAGTTTTGTCCTCAATGCTTGAGTAGCTCTGGGTGCTTTTGTATAAAATTCTCATCCTCCCATGTAGAATCTTCATTGGGCAAGTTCTTCCACTTTATGAGATACTCTGAAATTGATCGATTTTGTAGCTGTCGAGTTCTTGTTTTTCGTGACTGCTTCAGGCTACAATATGATTTTTCCTTCCACATCAAGTTCTGGAAATATTGTTTGAACTGGAATATTTTCACCTATAACCTTCTTTAAGCATGAAACATGGAAAACTGGATGCACTCGTGAAGAAGCCATAAGCTCCAATTTGTATGCCATAGTACCAATATTTTGCAACACCTTGTAAGGACCATAGTAATTTGGCGATAATTTATTATCCTTCTTAGATTGCTTGAGGGAAATTTTTTTGTATGGTTGTAGCCGTAAAAATACCCAATCTCCTACATCAAAACTTATTTTGCTGTGATGTTGATCTGCCTGTTGTTTCATTCGATTTTGTGCCAAATTCAAGTTATCCTTTAAGAGTTGGATAACTTCTTGTTGATGCTTGATATGATCTTCCACTGCTTGAACCTTTGAATTTTCTCTTAAATATGATGTGATGGATGGTGGATGATATCCATAAAGTGCCATAAATGGGGTAATTTTTGCTGCAGTATGGAAGCAAGTGTTATACCACCATTCAGCGAAAGGTAACCACTTGACCCATTGTGTTTGTTTATCAGATACAAAACAATGAAGATATCCATCCAAAAATTTATTTACTATCTCATTTTGACCATCGAATTGAGGATGATAAGATGAGCTATGAGATAATTGAGTACCCAAACAAGAAAATAACTCCGTCCAAAAATTTCCAGTAAAAATGGGATCTCTGTCACTCACAATAACCCTTGCGTTTCCATGTAGCTTTTGAATTGTGTCCATAAATGTAGTAGCAACTGTACTTGCTTTAAATGGATGAGATAATGCACAAAAGTGTGCATACTTGGTAAGTCTATCAACTACCACCATGATGACACTCTTTCCTTCGGACTTAGGTAAACCTGTGATAAAATCCATTGAAATCTCCTCCCAGCGTTGACTTGGAATGGATAAAGGTTGTAGAAGTCCCGGGGTCTTAATTGTCTCCACTTTATTCTGCTGGAAAACCAAACATTCCGCCACAAACTTTTGAATATCAGATTTAAGGCCATCCCAAAAAAAATCTTTCTTCACCCTGTGGTAAGTTTTTAAAAATCCTGAGTTTCCTCCTAAAGGAGAAGTGTGCAATTCCAGAAGAATATTTTGTTTCAGTTGGGAATTCTTACAAAGATATAGGCGATCTTTGTACCATAAGGAATCATTTTTCCAACTAAATGTATCAGATGTACTAGGATCTTGCTGCAACTTTTGAATGAGTGTCCATACATCTTTGTCCTTCTTCCATTCATCTCTTGCTTCGGTTATCCAATCTGGTTGGATAATAGAAATGGCACAAAGCAATGCTTCCACCTCTTCATTATTTCTTGAGAGTGCATATGCAACAACATTAAGCTTTCCTTTTTTGTAGATTATTTCAAAGTCATAACCCAACATCTTTGTGACCCATTTTTGCTGCTCTTCTGAAGATAGTCTTTGCTCCAAAAAGTGTTTAAGACTATCATGATCAGTTTTCACCTTGAAGTGTCTTCCCATTAGGTAAGTTCGCCATTTCTTTAGTGCATGCAGTATTGCTAACATTTCCTTCTCATAAATAGGTTTATGTAAATACTTTCCTTTGATTGGATGACTTTCAAAAGCAATGGGTCTTCCTTCTTGCATTAAAACAACACCAATTCCATTTTTTGAGGCATCACATTCCACAATAAAGGTTTTTGTGAAGTCTAGCGTAGCTAAGACCGGTACTAGGAAAATTTCCTTTTTAAGATGTTCAAAGGCCTTAGTTGCTTCAGGAGTCCATGAAAATGCATCTTTCTTCAATAATGTTGTTATAGGTGCTTCTATTCTCCCATAATTCTTAACAAACTTGCGATAATACCCTGTTAACCCGAGAAATCCTTGCAACTACTTTATGGTTGTGGGGACTTTCCATTCCTTAATGGCTTTAATTTTGTTAGGGTCTACCTTAACACCTTCATGAGATACAATATGACCTAGATATTCCACCTCTTGTACTCCAAAGAAACATTTGGATGTTTTTGCATATAATTGTTTCTCCTACAATAGTTTGAGCACCCTGTCAACATGTTCAACATGATCCTTCCAAGACCCGTTGTAGATTAGTATATCATCAAAAAATACTAGCACAAATTTTCTAAGGAAGGGTTTGAAAATGGAATTCATCAACCCTTGAAATGTAGAAGGTGCATTGGTAAGGCCAAAAGGCATGACCAAAAATTCATAATGACCCTCATGAGTTCGAAATTCTCTTTTCGAAATATCTTCAGTCTCATTCTGATTTGATGATATCCTGAACGAAGATCTAACTTGGTAAAATAAATTGCTCCATACAATTCATCCAATAATTCATCAATCACAAGAATGGGAAATTTATCTTTAATGGTGAGCTTATTGAGCTCCCTATAATCCAAACACATGCGCCATGATCCATCCTTCTTGTGTACCAATACTACAAGAGAAGAGAAATGACTTTGACTAGGTTGAATTATACCTGCCTCTAACATTTTTGCAATCATACGTTCAATTTTGCTCTTTTGGACATAGGGATATCTATAAGGCCTGATATTTGGAGGAACACTTCCTTGAATCAAATGAATAGCATGATAATGACCACGAATAGGTGGGAGTCCTTTGGGAGTTTCAAACACCTTGAAATTATTGTCCAAGACTTTCTGGAGATCTGCAGAAATAGATGATTTTGATGTTGGAACTTCTAGTGAGAATAGTTGTGCAATTATGCCTTGTTGTGATTTATTTAGAAGGTGTCATGACATTAGAACTGATTATCTTTCCCGGTTTCCCTGCAATACCCCGTAATTCGACTTCCTTTCCTTCTGAAAAAAAAAATTCAAGAAAAGTTCTTGAAAATTAAAAGCTATTGTCCCCAAAGATTGTAACCATTGTACTGCTAGTACAACATCAACACCTCCCATAGGAATGGAAAGCATTGGAATATTCAATACATATTCCCCCATGGTTAGCTTGATATTATGGCATTTTCTACAGCAATTTATAGTTCCTCTATTTGCAACCATCACTTGACATTCTGGTGCTGGGTATAGGAAACAATTCAATTTCTTGGCTACCTTACAATGAATAAAATTATGGGTGCTACTTGAATCAATCAAAACTATTACCTTTTTCTTCTTGATATGTCCTTCTATCTTGAGAGTTTGAGGAGTTTTAATTCCTACCAATGCATTACACGATATGGTCGGACTCATTTCTTCCTCTTCTAGGGCTGGTTCCTGGTGTATATCCTCTTCTTGTTCATTTTCTTCTTCCTCTTCACAATCTATGTAAAATAATTTCTTCTCAGCACACGTATGACCTTTAGTGTATTTGCTATCACAACTGTAGCAAAGCCCTTTTGCTCTTTTTTCTTCCAATTGTTGTGGTGTCAACCTTGTAGGTTGTGGAAATCTAGGCGTAGCAACACTTCCTTCTTTATAGAATTGAGTGGTAGGCTTCCCTGTCGCCATAATTTTACATTCAACTTTTCTTGCCAACCTGAATGCCTTCTCCAATGAATCAGGTTCCAAAACGCGAACTTCATGTTGGATGTTATCCTTTAAAGTGCCTAGGAAGAGATCAATCCTGTGTTCCTCTGTAAGATCGGTTACCCTTATATTCAATTTTTGGAAGTCCTCAATGTGCTGCCCCACTAAACCCTTTTGTTTGAGATTTATCAATTGGCTAAAGAAGGTGTTGCTCTTTGTATCCTCATAATGTGCTATCATTTCCTCCGTAAAAATTGACCAAGTGAATTTTTTTTTACGGGAGCAAAGCCATCGATACCATACAAATGTATTTTGTTCTAAATGTAAAGTTGCAATGCGTACCTTTTGTGTGTTTTGCACATTATTGAGATCAAAATATTGCTCCATCTGTAGTATCCATGTTACAGGATCCTTTCCATCAAACTTCCTCATATCCATTTTTGGAATATGGTGGTTCTTGCCTCCAACATTAGATTTTATGAAATCACGATTAACATTTATTTTGTTCTCATCATGAGTTTCCTCTACTATCTTTTCACCATTAGGAAACATTTCTTGTATCAACTTTGCCAAACCTTCAATGTCTACTTTTAGATCCTTCTTCATGTTTTCCATGTTGTCTTTCATTTTTTCATCGATCTTAGCTTCCATGTCATCCATCTTAGCTTCCATGCCCACTTCCATGCCATCCATATTAGCTTCCAAAACATTCATCTTAGTTTCCACGCCTTTCTTCAAACCATCCATCTTAGTTTCCACGCCTTTCTTCAAAACTTCCATTTCATTTTTTGTTGTTCTTTGCAAGAGCAAAATTTGTTGCACTTGCTCTTGTAATTTTGATATGTCATGTTGCCATTCTTCGTCTTCATGAGTCATAGTAGAGCCTTCTAAAGGCTTAATGGGTGTTGAATTATTTTTAGGGGAAATTTTAGAATCCACTACTGATATATGTTCTACAATATGCCCTTGGAATAAATTCAACTTGATTCTTCAAACAAGACTTATGCAATTCGGAAAAAAAAAAAAAAAAAATACACACCTTTTACTTGCTTTTGAGGAGCTCAATATTTAAATTGAATTATATCTATAATTGCATATCCTCAATATCTAAAATTTAACCCTGTAGTAGCCCTCTAAATCTTCTTTCAAATGCCACAATTTTGATCTGATTTGGATTCTTCAAGGAAAAGTTATGTCCAATCTCCCACAATGACCCAATTTTGGACTAGTTCAGTAGAGTGAACTTGTACGACTTACCACGTGTCATTGTTTCCTCCTTTGGCTCTGAAATTTATAGATAGAAAGCTACAGTTCGTGTACTTGTAGCCACTTTTTACAGAATTCCAATCCTATGCTCAGAGAGAGAGCTATGAATATTTTCCCACGATCACCTCTTTGAGATGAAATTTAGAAGCCTGAAAAAGCCCTAACTTCCACAAATCATATCTCCGAAACTATTGCGAACCAATATCTTAAATTTTGAAATGATTTTCCTCAGGAGTTCAACTTCGCACTTTAAAAATTTTAGCTTCTAAACCTTCGTAGAAAAAAAATTATTACGAAAATACCACGATGACCTTTTTAGGTTAAATTTAGGAGCCTGCAAAATGACCTAACTTGCACATATCATATCTCCGAAAATGTTGTGAACCAAGCTCTGAAATTTCGCAACGATGTTTCTCAGGATATTGGCTTCGTACTTCAAAATTTTCAGATTTTGAACCTTTGTAGAAAAAACATTATAGCGAAAATTCCACGATGACCTGTTTGGAGCAGCAAAACCCTAGAATCTCAAAGCTTTGATACCAAATGTTGTCAAACCAACTCCAAAAATAGAAGAAAAGAGATATCAATGCCTTAGAAATAAGCCACTTCGAGGGGGAAACCTCCAATACATTCCATGAATGAACAATTCCTTGATGATACAAATTAGAAAACCTCCTTTCTATATATAGAAGTCCATGGGGCCACAATGTAATCCTAGCCGACCTAACAATAATAATTTAAGGGCACAATAATAACAATATGGGGGTTATAGGGGTACAATAATAAAAATAAGGGGGGTACAGTAACAACAATAAGGGACTATACTAATAATATAGGGACCTAAAATATTTCTTAACTTATAACTGTGAAACTCATCTATATGCGATATGTGATTTAATCTCCATCGTTGATCGATGCTTAGATCAAACAATCCTCATTGCTCCATTGTTGTGGTTTGCCAACTTTGTTTCTTTTGCCATGCCTATTCATTTCTTTCTATTTTTTCGTAGAATACTTGACTCGTTCATCACTTGACCCGCTTTAGCATTCACGACTCGACCCAAACGTGCACGAGTTGACCCAATCACATTCACGACTCTGCCCAGCACATTCAAGACTCTACCTTTGTTTTTTTTCTACCTTAACTGTTTCTTTTTTTCCTTTTCTTCCTTTAATTCTTTCTTTGGAAAATATTTTTAATATTGACATCTATGTATAGTATGAAAAAATTTCAAAGATAAAGTACACAGTCACCTTGTGATACTATAAATTACAAGGTTCTAACAGTGGCTCCAACTGAGGATGGCAGCCCCTTCAAGAGGTGTCAAGAACACCGTAGAATAGTAGCCTGATCCATTGTGTTGATCCCGCAACTTGTACCATTATCTGTCAGGAAATTTAGTGACTCAAAACAAGTTGATTGTTCCTCCCGACTTTGACTGATAAAAATAGACCACATGCTTGGCTAGCCAGCTTATTAGCATACTGAAATCTGAACTGAAACTAAAATTGAACTTATCCACTGCAATCCATCAAGCTGAACATACTGCTACACCTTGAAAACTTGAATGGTGAAACCAGAACTAAGTTGAAACTAAATTTTGAAACACACTGACCTAAACATGAAAAGCAATCTAAAACTAAGATTTGAAATATGCTCAGAGCGTTGAGCTTATTTTCACACCTACCTACTAATATACTGAAATCGCTGCCCTTCTAAATAATACAATAATGCCAGTGTACCCTGTCAAGAAACTGCCTGAATAACTCCTTTCTTCCACAACTCTTCTCCATATTCAGCAAAAAACCTAATGATAGTATTTGAGAGAAATTCTTGACATGATCTGATTTAGATGGATCTTGGTACACTTGAAAAAAAACTGACATGTTGGAAATATGTGTTGGCTTTGTAAAGAAAAATTCCTCCATATATACAACCACTGGATCAAGATCCCCTTGATTTATTTCTGGGTATTCTAACTCAGCCAACTCAGCTTCATATCCTGGTACTGCAGATGTTATCTCCTGGTCTTCAAACAACTCAAATCATGCTTTCATTTTACCTTATGAGTGTTGTGCCACTACTTCTATTGAATCAAACAATGGGGAAGACTGTCTAATCATATCCATATCATAGTAGCTTTTGAGAGAATTATGAACAAAGGAAGATTAACTTTGAATAACTATATCTTCACAGATGTGAACGAGATATTCTTCTCGACCTTTGCACATGAGCTACAGGAGTGGTTGTCGATATTGGCAGAGTTCCAAACCTATTGGAATAACGATAGGGTTATGCAGTGGACGGATGAATTAATCCAAAAGTTGGAGAATACTGATAAAAAAATCACCGAGACCATAGATCACTATGTTCATAGTATCTTGGGTGGATTTGTGACAGAGCTTGTGGTAGATAAGTTCGTGTCATACTTTGAAGCTGAGAAAAGATTTTTCAAGGGTTTGAGAGGTAAATTCTTACGAACATTGCCTTTGTTGATTGAGATGATATTGAGTGAAAAAGGTGTTCTCTGCAGCCACATCGAGTGAATGAAATACGAACAAATTGAAAGCACCACGCGCAACGAAAATTATTACCGGATCAATCAGACGGGAGAAAGAGTTGCATACATCCCTCTGAGAGATTCGTCAAATCTAGCATAAAATGAGGCTACACACGGTGCAGGTAGCCCTCCTGCTATGCCGTACTCGAATTCGCGTAGGACTCAGACATCTCCTACCCCGCTGCCACCCCCACTTGCAGACGATATGGCTGTGCACATGAAGCAACCCATCTTGAAGGGTGCAGGGGATGAGGACATGGATCAGTTTTGGTTCATAGCTGATGTAGTATGGACTATGTAGAACATTGATACTAATGCTATGAAAAGAGCACATCTAGCCATGGCTTTTGAAGGTTGCGCGCTAGACGGGTTTATGGGATATTAAAACAAAACGTTGCTGCTACTATCAATGATATCAAGAAGGAGTTTAAGAATTAGTTCAAAAATTCGAAGTCCTACTCGCAGGTAGTGGTGTAGCTAAAATATTTTAAGCAAGGAGCAAAAGAATTAGTCTAGGAAGCCAATCAATGACTGAAGTAAACTATAAATTATGGAGGACTTGTTTACAATGATGACCAGCATAGGGACTAGTTCATCACCATGTTGTTACCCCATCCATGTGGTCCTCTGAGAGAACAAAATATTTCTACTCAGGATGAAGCCTTGGAGATCGCTATGAAGTTAGAATTTGTGCCTATAGAGGATATTCCCCTTGGGACATTGCAAATTCAAAGTCAGTTGGAATCCATGCATTTAGAGATACAGAACCCACAAAGAAACAAGGGTAAAGAGGTTGGCACAGATGTTTGGTGCATTCGTTGCAATGGAGCAGGCCACACCAAAGATCAATGCCCTATATTTACAGATTACTTATGGGCCAGAGGACCAAATCCGTTGCGCCCTAGGGAGGCTGGGGGGACCTATCAACCCCAAATTATGATGCGTTGATTACCTGGTAGCTGGCTAGCATGATACTGACCATTGCCCAAGGCTGGGAGCTTATGTACCAGAGTTGAAGCAAAAATATTGCATATTCTGCTCCTCGTTCGGTCATGATGAGCACCACTACTAGACATATGAGCTGATGATAGGCAATGTGAAGATTTACAGAGTGTAGGCTGAAACCTCTTCACTATTATCTCCCTCTGGATGTGGAGGATCCCTGACAAGAGAAAGGGAAGGGGGGAGAGGAGGAGGCATAGGTCGAAGAAGAGGGCAATTAATTTTCTATAATTGTGGAGATCCATGACGACATGCATGCAATTCCCCTAACCCTGCGTGGAAGTCTTGCATGTACTGTAGCCAGTTTGATCACATAATTGAGGAATGTCCCATTTTTATAGCTAATATGCAGGAGAAATAGCTGACACCTATGCAGAATGTACAAAAGGTAAAAGTTGAGCCACACAATGATGGCCCTAGTGTAAATGAAATAACACGCAGTGGTATGGCTACTAGAGGACCTGCGGAGCAAGCTACTGCAGAGTCATTGATTAGAAAGGAAACTGAAAAAAAGGAAGGCCTAGACCTAAACAAAGAGAAGGAAAATTTTATAGAGGCTAGAAGGGACTTTGCTACGGCAAAAGCATCGACATCAAAAGTGGTCATGGATCCAAAAGCCAATGAAGAATTCAAGCCATTCCTTCAATCCTGTATAAAGTTATTGCGCAACCAGAAGGCAGTAGAGAATATCCAAGCATTAATAGATAGTTGCACAGAAAAAGAAGCCCGTCGAATGGAGACTAAGGCTGTAAACAAGATTTATAAGAATAAGAAGAGGACTAGTTGGGAGATGTGTATAACTGCACAGATTGGAGAATATGAGATAGATCAGGTCATCTTGGATCTCGGATCTGATGCCAATGTCCTGCCCAAACAAACCTGGCAAAGGATGGGAGAACCCAAATTGGAATGGTCCACCATTCAATTACAGATGGCTAACGAGAAAAATATCATTCCACTAGGAAGGCTACCTAAGGTTGTGGTTGACATTGCGGGAGTTAAATTATATGCAAAATTAGAAGTAATCCGGATTGTGGATGATGCGAACCCTTACCTTGCACTATTAGGACTGTATTGGGCTATTGACATGGGAGGTATCATCAACCTGAAAAGGAGGATCATGATCTTTGAAAATGATCGTACGCAGGTAATAGTCCCTCTCGATCCAGTTGAAGGTGAAAGATATACAAAGTCAGTGCACGATGAGGAGGATGTTGACCATATTTACAAACTAATGGCATGAGATGATGATTGGGTCAACCCCACAGTTGATGGAATGTTAAATTGGGAAAAAGATAGCTCGCTTTTCTCATATTTGAATGGCGAGATGGAAAATTGGTAGAAATGATTGCATGACGTATCTGCATTACGCTGCCTTAAGATCACAAAGAGCTTCCAGTGCATCTCCTCAAAGGCAAGAGAACTACCTTACTTTGATGGCTCTAGTAGTGTTAAGGAATTTCTTAAAGCACTAGAAAAAGATGTCCCTAAGGAACGAATATTCTGGGGACTTGATTTGGCCATATGCGCAACCCCTACGCGCTGGTGGGAAACACACAAGGGGTCTTTCCAGGACTAGGGAGAATGTCGAAAGATGATGATCTTGTGCTTTGAACCTCTAGTCAACCCACCCATGGAGCTATTCTCTGGCTGTGGGGATCCACGCAAGCACTTGGCTATGTGGATGGAGGTATGGAATTAAAGGACCTAGAATGAGTGGGTCCATATGTTTATTCATGCATGAGGGTTGGCCCCCACCACCTATAATCTAGATGCAGAACTTCACCAACGCACTCGCCATTAGGATAAAATGACAGAGAATTTCATGGCGACGTTCGGTCTAGTTGGAGGGACGAAGAAATTGGATGAAGCCTATTGGAATATATAAATCACTTATTAAATGACTCAACAATGCACATTTAATTATCAATCCAGGGACGTCTTTTAATTCCAATGACAGTTGCACTATCTTTGTCAATACACCAACCAGAAGTAATTTCAAAGAAAGGAAATCATTGTTGAAGTAAATGCTGGAAATAAATCACTCATGTAGAAATAAAATAATCTACAAGATTGAAATCACACTTCAATTGATCTATCTAGCTCTCCACACAATAAGTACCCAGCTAGATCTCTATTATCACATGTGTAACAACATATAAAGTATTGAAATCAAAGCAGATATATTCTCAGCTAAACAGTAGCAACAACACTCTATTGATACATAAACTGAAATACAATTACATACACACAACTACTTTAATCACTGCAATCCATGCTAAGAAGGAGGGTCCTTCCTCCCTAGTAGGGCACAGGTAGAGAAGGAAATTTAACGGAAACTAAATAGAATCACGCATGTAACAGCAATAACAGGATAATCTATATTAATCTGAACATAATTACAGAGCCAAAACAACGTTGTTCTCCCCTAAACTCTCGACCTCTAGGGCCGAGAACTATATAGTGGTTACATCAGAAAATCCAGGGATAGATCAGTCATGAGAATATTACGATTCTCATGCTGATCGAAATAGAACACATACAGTTATAACCACTTCCTAATAAATTTCTTACTAGAAAATAAAATATTACAATCGGAACTTCCCTTAGGCTATTATCCAAAAAATACAATGCTAACAACTCCTACAACTATCATAATGGAAACATAGTTGTAGTGCAACCGCCAGAGGACAGATCAGCAAAAATATTGATGAGATCAGTCAAATGTACAACTGTATCAGTAGTTCGCCAACGAGTCTATAACAACAGACTGTAATAGCAGTTTTCCGGCGGGTCTGTAACAACATCGCTTTGTTGTAACAACACTATCCGAATTTCTCCTGTGAAATCTTTGTTCGGGATCTTTGGTGCTACAAATGATATCTGAAAAGACAACACAAAGACCATCGATCTTCTCCAAACATTCACCATCAATTAGTCGTAAAAAGGTATAATATATCATAATAATATGTGAATTAGCAAAGTAACGAAAGCAAGGTGAAACATCACAAGTTAGGGTAAAAAGGTAGTAAAAAGGGGTGAAGATACTCCCATTGGTTATGGTTATGAGGAAAAATAAGGAAGACAAGTGTAGGAAAAATGTACAAAACCAACACCCAACATCTCCCCCCAACTGAAATACTTGCATGTCCTCATGCAAACTCATCTCTCATGGGAATATCTTCGGTGCAGGTCGATGAGATCATAAGCACCAGCTGTGTCTTTGTCTGCAGACTTGTATCCCTGATTAGCCATCAACTGTCGTACCTAGGATTCTGAATCATACTTACTTAATTCGTAATTGATCTAGTAATCCTCAATGGGCAACCAGATCAAAGGAAACTTGAACTTCAATCCCAACCACAAAGAACCAAGGGATTGTACAATATGTTTGTACCACGAAATTTTGAAATGAGAATGGATCTCCCTTCAATATCTCAGCACTACTGGCTTCCGTGCGTTTTAAGCACCCTGTCAAATCTCGGCTCTTCATCATTGCAAACTGATTGAGGCAGAAATTCACAATTCCTCTTATATAAGTGGTAGCTGGCTCTTTAATCCCAGGGGTACTCAGCATTCTCCTGAATTCTCATCTCAACTCAGCAGACCATCCTGGTTCTACCCGAACCCACAATGTTGTCTTCTCCTCATTAGTCTCCATAGATTTAATGGCCAGATGCCATTCAATATGATTCCTCATGAAGGACACAAAAGCCCTTAATTGAAGATCTCCCATATAAGAGAATACTGTCACAACCATCTGCATACTCAAATGTTCACAAATAATGTTGTGTAAAAATAATTCACACAGCAAACTTTGCTCATCAAAATCGGAGGCACGGAAAAAATCCAGAAACGTATGAGTGGAGGAACATAAATAAGGTTTGTCCTCCATAATGGATTTCAATTGAAACAAGAAGTAACATTCCCACAGAAAAAAATGGACAGGGTGGAGAAGGCCTCTTACAACCCAGCAAGTTGAGGGCGAGGTCATGAAGTTTCTTCTTATCTATGGTGAGGTCTCGAATTTGCTCCTATAACAGCAGCAATTGTTCTTCTTGTTTCTTCAGATCTTCTTTCTTCTTGTAATTCTCCCACCCTTTCTTCAACTATGCTTCCATCCATATTTCATGTAAAATTTCTATTTCTCTCTGATGTTCCTTTAACGAAATCATCCCATCCCGAAGGGAGATTGCTTCTTGTTTCCATTTTTGTAACTCAGAAATTAACATGAGTTTCTCATAATTCCATCCCAAGATGGGACTCAGCGTTCACCTACATTCAATACCTTCATAAACAATAGGTGTACCAGCCTCTACTTCATGGGGTTGTTCCACCTCTATTGCTGGTTCTTGTGTAACATCAACCTCTTCGGTGGGTTCTTGTGTGTCATCCCCTTTGTTTTTACCTAGATTCGCCTTTGTGTACATTGTTGTTTCTTCTACAATAGGAGTGGCCTCCACAGGTTCTTGTGGGTTGACTTCTAGTTCAATTATTATAGGAGGCTCTGCTTTAACTGTTGGTTCTTGTATAATAGTAGTATCATCAACATGTTCTTGTGTAACAGACTCCTGGTGTTTTGTTTCTACTTCCATTGGGCTGATATTTTCTCTACGGGCCTTATATCCCGTTGCTGTTAATTTTTGAAAACATGTCATGCATACCGACACCAGGATTTCCTTCCCCTCAGATAATTTCCACTTAAATTCCTCGTTTTCCTATATTATTTTTTCAATTTCTAAAAACAAGGCATTGGTTTTGTCCTTACCTGATGAGGAAGGTTGTCTTTCTTCTTCTAAAACTTCTGCTTCTCAGTTGTAGGCAAGGGTTCTGCAGGTATGATAACCTTCACTCTTTGTTTCGGTCTTTTGTCCCCAATTGGTTCATCAATAGGCTTCTTCCCAATCCTAACTCCAGCAGGCTGAGTCTGGGTCTCCACCTCTGCCTAACTTCCTCCTGAAGTCGTGGTTTGTTTCCCTCAGCTTGTCCTTAGTATTTTTCTCTTGAATTCTTCCCAAGTTTTTTCTTGTTGGCCTAGGGCATCTAGCACAATTAGCTTAATGAGTCTTTGATTAGTCATGCATGCCTACGGATGTGCTGCTATTTTCACTATTGTCGCCATATGCTTGATGTTCCCTAGAAAATATAATGGAATATTGATTTTTTGCTGGTACCGAAGGTGGTTAAGCAGAGGAAAGTGATAGTTGAACACTATCATGGATTTCCCTTCGCAAGTGATATATTTGATCAAGCCCAGGACAACGTCTTCCCAAGGATGAGGAAGTGATAATCTATCAATTCTTCTTCCTTTCTTCTCTTGTTTCTCTTCCCCTACTAGGAAATCCTCTTTCAAGGAGGGTTCATTGATTTTTCTATTAAACCACTTTTTCCCCTCTACTAGTAATGAAGTTACCCAGGAAATTACTTCTTCAGTCACCTCCACTTGAATTCCCCTTACTCGGGTTTTATTTTTGTTCAAGTTCTGAGAAAATTTAATAGCCACTACCTCGTCTGAGCCTTCAAGCTTCTAGAAAAACTCAACCCATCCAGCATCTCTGAATATATGGTAAGCTTCTAGGTAATTCTACAAAGCATCCATGGAATCCAACTCATGGGTGACTGCTACTCCACCCATCTCTGTTGTTTGTTTCTAAATTTTCTTCTTAATGTTCGACAACACTATAATATCACTGCGTTTCTGAGTTCACTTCTTTGTTGTTTAATCCTGCTGTAACATCATTGTGTCTCTGAACTAGCTACTGCTTGGCACCTCTACTTATCCCAATCGACGAGTTTATAATGAGAATGCAAGGTTTCAGTCAAGGAGGTTGATGGAAGGTGACGACTTTCATGGACTTACCGAATCGTACCCTACACTAGTATTCATAAATGGCTTATTATGGAAAGTAATGGGATTCCGTACACACGCTCTTTTCCAACCAGATTCGGTCATCATTATCAATTTTGTTATTGATTATGTGCATGCAAATTTAATAGATATTTATTATTGCATCATTTTTGTAATGATTTAAAGTCATATTCCCTCCCCCACTTTAATAGTGACGGCTGCCCACGGCCGTCACAGGAGCATCATTACTTTGCCAATTAATCACTGAATTATCAATGACAATCATTTACCTTTTTGATGACATAACTGAGGTGACGTGGAGGAAGACTTGAATTGACAACGTCCTGCTTGCACCACTCATCTTTTTGTGTTTAGTCAGCATGGTAATTGATGTTTATGGAATGAATCATAAAGAACAACATTTGTGGCTGTCGGCTAATACATGTGTAATAGCCAAGACAACTTTTAAATTATTCTCAAAAAAACATAATAATCAGAAGGAATTGGTATAGAAAAGGAAATTACATGAAAAAGGAATTTTTTTATTGAATCAATTGAAATGATGAAGTTTATTTTGTCTCCCTTTTTTTTTCTTTTTCTCTTTTTTCTTTTTACATAACCAATTTTTTTCTGATCCTCCAGATCACACAAAGTGCAAGAGGAGAGCATACTCAAGAATTATTAATTTTTTTTTAGATAACAATCCTTTTTCTCAATCCTCCGCATCACACAAAAGTGTTAGGAGGAGAGCATACTCAAGAATTATTAATTTTTTTAGATGTAAGAAATAAGGTCTCTAATTACATCACTTTTACACCGCGCTGTAATGTGTAGTCAATTTAGCGTCCTAAAATTGCTAACATAAATCATCAACCAGGGCTAGTAAACCGATGAAGTGTGGTGCACTATATAAAGCCATGGACTTCTTCTGAGCTTCGTTATATGTGCTTTTCATTGTTTTTGGGAAACAGAATGTATCTACCTCCTGAGTACTCTCACTAAATTAGCATAATGTCTATGGTTCTACAAATTTCATCTTGTTCATCAAATCATATTTTGGAAGAGTTTGTAAACAATCCCTGGGCCGTATTATTCAATACAATTGAACATGTCGTAGAAAATACTCAGCTAAATACAATAAATTCTAAGACACCATGCCTATTTCTTACTCATTGTTGCGATATTTTGGAAGAGCTTTGTAAGAGTAAGAATGGCTATGCCACTTAGTGTAAACAAGCAACTAAAACCTACAATACCACAGTTATGCCTTATTCATCATAATGATATTTTGGAAGAGTTTATTAGAGTAAGTCTAACAGTGATAATTAACAAAAGGAATTGCAACTAAAAATGTTAATTAACTCAACATAATACAACCAAATCTTTTTCATCTAATAATGATATGTTGGAAGAGCTTTTTAAGAAAAAAAATGGTTGTAAGATAATGAAGATCTTTTAATCTAATTGCAAAATAGAAAATGCTAATTAACTCAACATAATACGACCAAATCTTTTTCATCTAATAATGATATGTTGGAAGAGCTTTTTAAGAAAAAGAATGGTTGTAAGATAATGAGGATCTTTTAATTAAACAAATAATGCAAGACATGGTTTAAAAGCTAACAACACATAATTAAAAGCTACTTATCTAGAAAGCATGTAGAAGCCTCCTTGGATAGCAGGGGCCCTCTGCTACCAATTTGGTGAAGTTCTTCAGCTCCTTGAAGTTGTAATCAAAACAGCATCAAAGAACTGAATTTCTCTATTGAAAAAAATCACAAATCTACATCACATTCCATCTTAAACTTTGTTACAAAATACTCTCTATTCATTTCTCTCCTTCTTCTATTTTCTCCTATTTTCTCATTACCCATGATAGGAGAAAGCTTCTCCTATTTATACAAAATATGAGAATTTATCTCATTAATGGAAGTCCATGAATCTCTCCCTCCAACTCTAGAGTTACAATCAAAATAGGAAATGATAAGACACATGTTTTTCTAGAATTTCAACACAACTAAGAAAGGAGACACATATCCTCTTAGAGTTTCAATACAACAAGGAAATGAGACACATGTCTTCATGATCCCATGATCTTCTCCAACCAAATTCGAATTTGGCCTTAGAGTGCCACATAAGGGTCTTCTATAAGTCTCATTTTGACCTACACATGTCACAGAACTCATAACACATATATAGATATATGAAACTATGTTAATTTTCTAGTTTCTAATCATGAATTCACTTTGAATACATAAAAATGAATAACTTTGGAAAACAAGGATCCAAACCCATATATTTATGAAAATGGTTACTTGATGTAGGGCTTTAGGTCGATGGCCAGAAATAAGAGTTAAGGTTATGACATAATGGAAATATATAAATATGGAAAATACTTTCGAGACTCATGCGACCCCCTAATCAAGTCACAGATGGTCCTCATGCAACTATTGCAATGATTCATTTGTCCATGAGAGTTATTCTGACTCATACAGACTGCTCCAAACTTTTGCTTGATATTTTTCGGCAAAGATAATACATTTTATTATTTTTGAATGCTTGGTTTTTTGTGTGACAACCAATTTTTTAGCAATGGTATTCTTGTGGTAACAATGCTTTATTTTCTTTGTTGCATCAAAGTTCATGAAAACATTTAGATTCAATTACTTCATCAATGAATTGATCATTTGCAATGCATATATTCTTTTGGATCATGTTGCAACAATAGTTGGTTGGGAAGTATATGTGGGTGGAAATTAAATGAAAATGTGTGATAGTGTATGACATGTGGATCTGAAATGATGTCCCTTCCCCCCCAACTAAAGATATGACAATGTGAAAAAGGGAGTGAGGAATTTTTCCAAAGTTACAATTTTAGCATTCTAAATGAATTACATGACTAAAAATTAGAAAACAACATATCTTAACTTACCTTAAATGTGGATGAGTTGTATGTGTGGTGGCTGCAAAATTCTGATCATATTCTTCTTCAAGTGGCTGAACAAGAGGAGTCATGGATAAAGAGATAAGATGAATTTTTATTGCTCCTACTAAAACTTGTCAACTGGGCCTCCAAATGTGTCAAATAATAGTCTTCATGTCTTCTGAAACTAATGGGTATACCCACGAGGTAAAAGTGATGTCTTTGATGCTCTAACATAGTAGGAAAATTGTTAATTTAGTACACAATGGATGCCAATGCTAGTCAACACAAGAACTTCCACCATTGATGACAATGAGAGTCAGATTCCCAAACACATCTTGCTAGGTATGAATGATTTTGCTGATGTCGAGTCACCTAGAAGCTCTGATGAACAAGAGACATTAATGTATTCCCATTGTTTCTCAACATGAGAACTTGCCATTAAGGCATGCAAGCCTCAAGGTATTTTTACAAAGAACTTAGACTCAAAGGACTATGGACTCAATAATTTGCAATGCAGCAGGGCCTATTTGCGGAATGAAAATGACAAGAAATGGAAGATGAAAATAGAAGATGGCAATGGAAAGTAGAAATGAGAATGGGCAATAAGCATGTGAATGAGCCTCTTGCTTTTATTTGTGGGTTATGAATGGACAAAAAGAAATGGAAAATGGATGTGAATGTAAATGGAAAATATGAAGTGAAATGAGGTAATGGTTTATTATGAGGTATGGATGTGATAGACAATAGTATCTTAGAATTTTTTTCATAAGTAAGTTTGATCTGTATTTGTATCATGATATTATTTCTTATGTTGATCACCCCTTATGGAAACAAATTATTCCTTTCCAGAGACACCATTCTCTTGTAGTCATTTGTTCTTCCTCCTGGAACCTACAAAAAAAACTAATACTTCTTCTGCAATGGAATGTAAGATAATCAAAGGAGAGAGGTGATCAATCTCTCTAGTTATGATATTTACACACAAAAATAAGAATTTGTATTAATGAAACAAATTCTCAAAGGAAAAATCAAAAGAATTTATACATGTTTTGGAATTAGTGCCTCAAGTTGAATGTTATTTCTTTTCAGAAATTTATTTCATTATTTACCTTTTCAAACTCTAATGATGGATTTCTCACTCTGTAAATCTTATTGAGACATTTCCAACGATATTTGAATCATCAAAATCTGATTTTGTATGAGAAAGTTAGGCTGATTTGAACAATGAGGTTTTTCGGCTGCGGAATTGGAGAACAGCTGCGGAATTGGACTTTAGCTGCAGAATGTCCACTGTTTCTGTAGCTAAAAATCTTAAATAAAAAGTTAGCCATTCATCTTTCATCATCAGTCCAAAATTAATCAATACCTTCAGAAAATGTGAACAAATTAACTTATTCATTTCATTGATTCAAAATTATTAATTTTTCTTTTTTCTTTTTTAATAACAAAATTGAAACATACAATTTTTTTATTTTTATTTTTAAATATTATATATGTTATATTTAAAAAAATATATATATACATATATAATTTTATTAAAAAAAACAATTTATTAAATAAGAAAATTAAAAATAAAAACTAAAAACATGAATGCCATTGTTAAAAGAACATAACGCTCTGCAAATGCCATCTCCATAATGTCTCCAAGTTTTTGATGTCCAAGTTTTTTTTTCTACAAATGAGCACAATAAGCAAACAATAAACATAAGCCATGTCCCCAATCACCAAACATAACAGTAAACAAAAATGAAGGGTGCTAGCATCAACAATTTCTTGGAAAGCGCCAGTTGGAAAATTTCAGTGGAGGTTTGTTGTTAATTGACTTCAATAGAATTTGTGTTCAACTTAGATTATTTTTCCTGGAGATCAGGAAACTAGATTATCAATGCAGAGTGCCATTTTCAAACTCTCCACTATGCAAAAAAATCCGTTTTTCTCACGCAGCAAGCAAAAATGGGCTTCAAAGAACCGAGAAATTCTCTCAAACCGCCACGAATTTCTTAAAAATATTTCTGGGTTATCTAATTGACCCTATTGGTAAAAAAACCCATGTCGTGAATTTTTTAAATTCATCCTTAATCGATCAAAAAATTCGTTTCAAATTGACGTTTCAAATAAAATTACGTTTCTGGAGATGCTCTGGCAAAAATCATTTTCTGGTTAGTTCTGTAACTTTTGCCCTTTCAATCTTGGAATCTTCACCTGAGGGCTTGTTTGTATTACTGCTGCTACAGTACTTGCAATCTTCAACAGCTCATCCACATTTTGTTTTTCTTGTGCGTATCTATTCGTGACATGGAAAAAAGAGTACGAATATGTAACAGACCGTTCTTCATCTTTTTGTGCGTTTTTGTGTTCTTCCTCAATCTCATCAAATGAGAGCAAAGGCTTCCCAGAACCTGCCCTTGGTGAGGATGGAGGTGAAAGTAAAGCAGTTGAAGAACCGACACGAACTGCAGAATACACCACCGAAAGAACTATTGTAAACATCCCAAGTAAGAGAACGCTGGTGGATACAGCTTTCACATGACCATGCAGACCATTGCATTCATAATCCCTTGGTTTACTTGAAAGTCCACTATAATACAAGTATGTGCAGTACACTGAGATTACCGACGCTGGCAGAAGGCTTCCATTTACCTTAGGATGCAAAGCAACGACTGCAAATATGTGGGTGCCAATAATGCTGTGTTTGCTGCGTGGAGAAACTTGGATGCATTGGTTTGGAGGCCTGTGCATATACCTTTATGCGAATCGAATGACTTGAAATTTTGCAGATTGAAGATGTGTTATTTTCTTCATGCCGTGGCCCTTTGTTTTTTTTTTTATTGCATAATTTTTTTTTTTAAATTTGTTTTGTTAATAAAATTGCATATGTTATATTTTTTTTAAAATAATAAAAAAAATATACATATATATTTTATTAAACAAAATAATTTTTTATTTTTTTATTTTTTTATTTTTTATTTTTTTTTAAATTAAATATTTGTTTTTGTTAATAAAATGATATATGTTGTATTTTTGAAAAATTAAAAATATACATATGCATTTTACTAAACAAAATGATCTATGTCAAAAAAATTTTATTTTTTTTATTTATTTATTTTTTTTAAATGAATTGTTATTAAAATTATATATATATTTTCAAAAAAAATTTTTAAATATACATATATATTTTAGTAAACAAAACAATTAAAATTTTTATTTTTTTTATTTTTTATTTTTTATAATTGATTTGTTTAATAAAATTATGTATGTTATATTTTCAAAAAAATTTAAAAATACACATATATATTTCATTAAACAAAACAATGTATTGGAATTTTTTTCAATTTTTTTTTTTTTTTCTAAGTTTTAAAAAAAAATAAAAAATTATTGAATCAATTGAAATGATGAAGTTTATTTTGTCTCCTTTTTTTTTATTTACATAACAATTCTTTTTCTGATCCTCCAGATCACACAAAGTGCAGGAGGAGAGGATACTCAAGAATTATTAATTTTTTTTTACATAACAATCCTTTTTCTGATCCTCCAAATCACACAAATTGCAGGAGGAGAGCATACTCAAGAATTATTAATTTTTTTTTAGATGTAAGAAATAAGGTCTCCTAATTACACTTCCCCGGCAACGGCACCAAAATGTGTAGTCAATTTAGCGTCCTAAATTGCTAACATAAATTATCAACCAGGGCTAGTAAACTGATGAAGTGTGGTGCACTATATGTGCTTAAGTGACCTCTTCCTTACTTCGTTATATGTGTTTTTCTTAATTGTTTTTGGGAACAGAAATGTAATTTACCTCCGGAGTACTCTCACTAAATTAACATGCAACTAGTCTATGGAATTCTACAGCCCATCTTGTTCATGATGAATGATATTTTGGAAGAGTTTGTAAAACAACACTGGCTGTATTATTCAATGCAATTGAACATAAACGTAAAACTGAAAGCAAATACAATTAAAATCTAAGACACCACAGCTATTTCTTACTCATTGTTATGATATTTTGGAAGAGCTTTGTAAGAGTAAGAATGGCTATGCCACTTAATGTAAACAAGCAACTAAAACTTACAATACCACAGTTATGCCTTATTCATCATAATGATATTTTGGAAGAGTTTATTAGAGTAAGTCTAACTATGATAATTAACAAAAGGAATTGCAACTAAAAATGCTAATTAACTCAACATAATACAACCAAATCTTTTTCATCTAATAATGATATGTTGGAAGAGCGTTTTAAGAAAAAGAATGATTGTAAGATAATGATGATCTTTTAATCTAATTGCAAAACAGAAAATGCTAATTAACTCAACATAATACAACCAAATATTTTTCATCTAATAATGATATGTTGGAAGAGCGTTTTAAGAAAAAGAATGATTGTAAGATAATGAGGATCTTTTAATCTAATTGCAAAACAGAAAATGCTAATTAACTCAACATAATACAACCAAATTTCTTTCATCTAATCATGATATGTTGGAAGAGCATTTTAAGAAAAAGAATGATTGTAAGATAATGAGGATCTTTTAATTAAACAAATAATGCAAAACATGAATTAAAAGCTACTTATCTAGAAAGCATGTAGAAGCCTCCTTGGATAGCAGGGACCCTCTGCTACCAATTTGGTGAAATCCTTCAGCTCCTTAAAGTTGTAATAAAAACAGCATCAAAGAACTGAATTTCTCTATTAAAAAGAACTCACAAATCTACATCCCATTCCATCTTAAACTTTGTTACAAAAGACTCTCTATTCCTTTCTCTCCTTCTCCTATTTTTCACTACTTTTTCATTACTTCCTCATTACCATGATAAGTTGAAAGCTTCTCTGTTTGCCCAAAAATATGAGGAGTCATCTCATTAATGGAGTCCATGAGATCTCTCCCTCCACCTCTAGGATAGAGATCAAAATAGGAAATGATAAGACACATGTCTTTCTAGAGTTTCAACACAACTAAGAAATGAGACACATATCCTCTTAGAGTTTCAATACAACAAGGAAGTGAGACACATGTTCTCATTCTTTCTCTCCTTCTCCTATTTTTCACTACTTTTTCATTACCCATGATAGGAGAAAGCTTCTCCTATTTATGCAAAATATGAGGAGTTATCTCATTAATGGGAGTCCATGAATCTCTCCCTCCATCTCCAGAGTTACAATCAAAATAGGAAATGATAAGACACGTCCTTCTAGAGTTTCAACACAATTAAGAAATGAGACACATATCCTCTTAGAGTTTCAATACAATAAGGAAATGAGACACATATCCTCTTGATCCCATAATCTTCTCCAACCAAATTCGAATTCGGCTTTAGAGTGCCACATAAGGGTCTTCTAGAAGTCTCATTTTGACCTACACATGTCACAAAACTCATAACACATATATAGATATATGAAACTATGTCAATTTTCTAGTTTTCTAATCATAAGTCACTTTAAATACATAAAATAAATAACTTTGGAAGACAAGGATCCTAACCCATATATCTATGAAAATGGTTACTTGATGTAGGGTTTTTGGTCAGATGGCTTATGAAATAAGAGCTAAATGGTTATGACATAATGGAAATGTATGAATATGGAAAACACTTTTTGAGACTCAACACAGTGACTAAGAAGCATTTCTTGGAAAAATATTTCAGAGGTCCAAGATCCAGATGCTTAGAAAATGTGATCCATCTGCCAAACTTGTCATTCCTCAAAATTTACGACAGAGCTGCATCTCTCATCACCGCCCACTCTTACTGGATACCAGGCAATGGGAAAAAAATCAACATCTGGACGGACAGAATCATGAATAAGGAACCAATAGAAGTCAGAGCCTCCATTAATTTGCTGCGCTGCTGGATGGACAAAGAAGGATTGCGAACGCTGTGGGATATCTCACGCTGGAACGGCTTGATATGGGAAGGCTGGAAACGTTTAAAGGTGCCGGAAAACCTGAACTCCGAATGGACCACGCTGCTCGACTCCCTGCACGGATTGGCGCCCACGCACTCGAGGAAAAGAGATGCGAAAGGCTGGGGGCCGAAAGCCAGAGGTTACGTAGTCTCCTTGGGGTACGCTAAGCTGAACAAGAGACCATATGTTCCCCCTGATCTAGCTCCTTGGCAAGGTGTCTGGCGACTGTCTTCATGGCCCAAGGTTTATTTCTTTGCCTGGGTTTACTGTCACGGCAAAATCTTAACCTATGACAACTTGCAGAAGAAAGGATTCCACGACCCATCCATCTGCTCACTGTGCAATGAAAACGCTGAGACAGCAGTTCATCTAATTCTAGAATGCAGCTTCTCCAGGCAGATCTGGTCCTTCTTTATTCATGATTTGGATCCCAACTTCACTCTTCCTTGCTCCACTTCTGAAATTTTCTCTAAATGGACAAACAGATATCCAGATCCACCTCCTAAAAACCTGATTATTAAAGTAGCATGAGTTGTTCTCCCAAAGATCATCTGTTGGCAGTTATGGCTAGAGCGGAACAGAAGAATTTTTAGAAATACAAAGCAGTGCCACAAAGTCTTAGAAGCCAAGATTAAATGCCACATAAAGGAGTGCTTGATTGATATAAAAGACGACTCCAATCTCAGTCAACAGGACATTGCATGGGGATCAACTCTAGAACTTCAATTTCATCCTGCAGTCAGAAAAGCCCCCACTATCAAAGAATGGCAAATAAGGAAACCAGAGAACGACTTTCAAGATTGGCTTAAATCGCAAGCAAGGCACTTCCTCTTTTTTGATGGAGCAGCAAAGGGAAATCCGGGCAAAGCTGGTGCAGGAGGTGTTGTTCTAAATCAAACTGGGGAAAAAATTCTCTCCTACGCTTGGGGACTTGGATATTCTACCACCATTCAAGCTGAGGCCTTGGCCCTCTTCCAAGGACTCAAGATCCTTAAAGATCTGGACATTAATGAAGCAATTGTTATAGGCGATTCCCAGGTCATTATAAACGCAATGGTTTCCAACACTCCAGTATCGGACCTCAATCTAGCAAGGCTGATTACTAGGATCAAAGGTTTGGAAAACAATTTTCAGAACTTGAAGTACTATCATGTGTTGAGAACTCACAATAAAAAAGCGGACATAGAAGCCAATAAAGCTGCCCTACTCTCTGCCGGGGTCAAGCTGAAAGAGGAAGAAGAATCATGGGAACCCATTCCATAATTAGATTGCTGCCATGTTCTACTGTCTACTATTAAACAAATTTGTTTGTATCTTCAAGTGGGGGAAAATCTCTGAAATCAACTCATTGGGGGTTTATCCAAGGAAGAAATCTGCAAGCTTCAGCTGCATTCTCATCCTTAGCAGTGAGATGCATCAGGGCAAAGAAGTCCATAATGTAATCAGAATTTCGGCATTCAGCCCAAGATTAATATAAAAGCTCCATAACCGTTTCTGTAAAAAAAAAAAAAAAAAAGGGAGGAGTGGCTATTTACCCAAAAAATGTCAAGGAAATTATGGAATGGCCAACTCCACAAAATGTAGCAAAAGTAACATCACTCATGGGGCTTGCAGGATACTGCAGGAGATTCATTCAGAACTTCTATAAGATTGGTTATCCAATCACAACATTGTAAAGAGAAGGAATTAAATTCGAGTGGACATCAGAATTCCAAGCTAGCTTCGAGAAATTGAAATACTTGGTCACACATGCACTAGTGCTAAGGATAGTTGATCCAGATAAATATTTTGTGGTGTGCCTCGATGCCTGCAAGGAAGGGCTCAATGGAGTCCTCATGAAAGAAGGACATGTCATGTGCTACGATTCTAGAAATTTGAACAAGCGTGAGAATAATTATGTGACTCATGATATAGAATTGGCAACAACAGTCCACACCCTAAAGATGTGGATACATTATCTCCATGGAAGAAATTTCTTATTAGTGACATATCATGTGGGGCTGAAGTATCTACTTGATTAGCCTAAGTTGAATGTCAGGCATGCAATATTTTTGGTCTTGATTATTGAGTTTGATTTTGAAATAAAATACATCAAGGTCAAGGAAAGAAAGGTAGCAGATGCAATCAGCAAAAGGCTACAGGTAGTCCATGTAGTCGTTTCAAGTTCTCGTGAAATCAACATGCAAGAAAATTTTAAAGAGGTCAAGCATCGAGATGAACATTATTGACACATAAAGGAATGCCTATAGCAAGAACCTCAAGGGGCACTGAGCAATAATTTCGCTCTTGATCTATACTGCTAAAGTTCAAATCAAGGTGGTATGTACCTCATGGGGGTGAATTGAAGAAGCTCATCTTGGATGAATTCCATAAAAGACCATATTCCAGCCATCCCAGTTATCAAAAAATGATAACAAACATGAAGAAGTCATACTAATGGCTAGGCATGAAAAAAGGATGTGGATGAGTATATTGAAAAATTCTTGGAATTCGTATAGGTAAAGGCAGAATGCAAACATCCATCGAGATTATTATAGTCAAACCCCATTCCAAAATGAAAATGGGAGGTTAGTTTCATGGATGTTATCACAATTTTTCCAAAGACAACTAGGTAACACAATGCCATTATGGTTGTGGTGGACAAGTTGAGCAAGACAACTCACTTCGTGGATGTCAAGTCTACTCATACAACAAATTATATTTCCCAAGTATTCATAAAAAAGATAGTGAGGTTACATGGAGTACCTATGAAAATTATCTCGGATAGGGATGCAAAATTTACTTCTATATTTTGGAAATAATTGTTTATTGGTTTGGGGATAGAGTTGGATTTTAGCACAAATTACCATCCATAAAAAAATGGACAGACCAAGAGAACAAACAGAGTGATGGAGGACATTCTCAGGATGTATGTCATGCACTATCCAAGGAAGTGGGAAGAGTTTCTTCCACTAGTGGAGTTTTCTTACAACAATGAGTACCAAGAGTCACTAAAGGTGAATTTGTTTGAGGCACCTAATGGTAAAAGGTGAAATAATCCTATTAGTTGGAGTGATCCAATGAATAGGGTCCATACTGAGCATGATATGCTAAAAGAGATGGAACATGAAATGACAACCACCTTGTAGAATTTAAATATAGAAAAATAATTGCAAAAGAGCTACACATACCAACATAGAGTGCACATGGAATTTAAAGTGGGAGATCATGTGTATCTCCTTATTGGACCAAGGAAAATCTCATTGAGGATTTGGTCTTGTGCCAAGCCTGGAACAATGGTTTTTTGGGCCATTCCAAATTCCCGAAAGAGTGGGGCCAATGGCATATATATTGGCATTACAACCCACGGTGAAGGAAAATTTTGTCTTCCATTTTTATTTTCTTAAAAGGTGTGTACATTATGCTAATAATGTTGTTTATTGGTCTGTAATATAGGTGGAATCTAGGGGAGAATTCCAACCAGAGCCATTGTGTAGTCTAGGCTAGAGGTAGATTTCACTCTAGAATCGAGCAATAGAGTAGGTCAAGATGTAATGGAGACACTTTGGAGTAGAGGAAGCCACATGGGAGGTGGTTGAGCAAATGAGGGCGTTATGCCCTTTTTTGTTGATTAAGTAAATGTGAATATCACTGTAAATGTAAATCAGTGGGAAGCATTGTGTAAATGAAGATCTTGTAAATAGTATGTGTTCAGATGTAGAACACCGAGTACGTTGTTCCTCTAAGGGGGTGGGGTTTGTGACAACCCCTATAGCTAACCCTCTCATAATACAATATGAATTGTAATTCATGTAAATTATGTGGAATTGTAACACATTGACTGGCTCAAAAGTGGACATGGATTCAAAGCACTAAGGAGGAGGAAATTGCTTGTAAACCTAAGCCTTGCATTTATTCCATCACTTAATTTTTTGTTGGTTTAATGACACTATAGTGCATTAATTAAATTAAGGATATGGGCCTCCTAAGTGGAGGATGAGTTGGTAGACTTGCTCTCATGAATCGTGTTGACAGGGTCAACACACAAGAGAAAAGCAGGGGAAGGAAATCCTAGTGGGGAAATGATAGGGTATCATGAGTTGATCATTGGAGGGTCAAACATTCAAGGATTGGCGAATTCCTCGATGGATGCTCAAGTCTCCAGAGGGAGGGCCTGAGAACAAGAGGGAGAATTTAGAGTGAGTCTAGTAGTTGGTGTGGCTGCCTGGAAGACTCAAACTCCCTGAGAACCTACGTTCAACGTTTGAGAGATGGATTCCCTAAATTTATTGAGGCATGTGTTATTCTTGTGTGTTCTGAATCTAAGGCCTGTGTTGTGCATGTGTGTTGTGATTTTGAGGTTGTGCCTATGTGTCCTTATTCTGAGGCCTGTGTTGCACTTGCGTGTTGTGATTCTGAGGCCTGTGTATGTGTCTGAGTGTTGTGTTACTAAGGGCATGGTATGTGCATGTGTGTTGTGTTCCAAAGAGAGTTTAGTGGAGTGGAGACACTCAGGTGCTTGTTGAGTTGATAAGAATGTGAAGGCTTACTCGTTGATAAACCACCTAAGTAGTGGCTTGCCTCGTGGTTGATAAACCACTAGGAACTTAGTGGGTTGAGAAAATTCCAACTAGGTTGAGGAAATCTAGTACTAGATCAAGCTAATAAACACCAAGTGTGGCCATGGGGCTAATAGCACTGAGGTTAAAAAATGTGGATAAAATAACTTGATGAGTGTGCTATTTACTCCTACAGTAGCTAATCCAACTGATAAACCTTTGATTTTGCATGTGTAATCCATATCTAGAATTGAAATAAGACTCTTTGTGCATTGCTTGAAACCCATTGGTTGTTGTATGATTGGATGAGGTCCCTGTCATGTCACAGTAGGGAGATATAGTAATATCACCTGAGAAATGGACCCTTGCCAAGTGTGACTGGTTGAGAACACCTGAGCAATTTACCTCCTAAGACCTTGAATTTGGGTCCAGGGGGGGGGGGGGGTCAATTGCAAGAAATATTGCATTGCAATCGACCTTATGGTTGGGTTGAGCGTTGAAGTGCCACTCTCAGTTTCAAATCATTTGAATATAATAAGATAAGTGCTTACTTGTGTACTTGGTGCAAAGAAAGTTACCAACTTAACAAGAATTGTACCGAGTTTTCATTTTTTAGGGGTTGAAAAAAAATAATGATTTTCATGCCAATTTTGAAAAGTGTTGATGCAACATCAACCTTTTTTTTTCGAGCATATTTTTGACACTTTAAATTTCTTTTCTTTTCTTTTTTTCAAGGGAAAACTTCGTAACTTTTCATTGATGTAGAAAAATTACATGTTACATTTTACTAGTACTATCCATTATGGATCATGTTAACTAAATGTTCCTCACGACAGAGGAAAATAGTTCATGTATCGATGCAATATATGCAACAAGTATCTTGTACAGAATTACAAATCAGATCTAGCTATATACGTGCATGACAAAAAAATAAAATAGCTGCCGATAATAAATATATCATAAGTGTCCATAGAAAAAAAAATAAAAGTTCCAACTGCCATATCAGTCAAAATGCAGTTAAGTAGTGGCTGCTCCCCTATCCTGGAAGTCATCAATGAACGGTCTGTGAAAATATCTGTAAACCTGTGTGCCATCGTGTTCAGTGATGAACCATCTGCCCCACTTTAGCTTCGAAGCTTCTTTGGAAAGTTTATTTGCCACTTTGTTCTTCTGCCTGTAAATATGAGTGACAGATATAGTGTCAAATAAGGATTTGAGATGAAGGACTTCCCACAATAAAGCAGTAAGGTGTGGGTGTGGCACTGTGTAAGAGAATTGAACCAATTAATGACAACAAGAGAGTCTCCAAATATCTGAATATTGTTGCATTCTTTTTCCCGAGCGAAAAGTAGGAGAAGGTGGAGGCAAAGGAGTTCAGCATAATTGTTAGTTCTAAGGCCCACTCCCATTTTAAGTTGATAGTAATGAGTATCAGATATGTAAAGAACCGCACCACCCCCACATCCATGTTGATTGGAGGCACCGTCAAAATAAGTCCACAGCCGAGTATGGTCGATACGTTCAGGGTTGATGATCTTAACCAGATTTGGTTGGGCCGCGTCCAGTATGAGGCTGTAGGTAGCAACGATAATAGCGCCAATGCGCTCCCAAATAATCGGTCGACCTTCAAATGTATGCCGATTGCGCCCAGTCCAAATACCCCATGTAATAATTAGGGGTAGATTCCTCACTTTAGAACATGTTGCAGCCTGCCAACACTCGGACCAGGCCTCTGATAATGAGTTGCCATGCCAGCTGATAGGACACCCAAGCGTGTATTTGACCATATTCTAGAGAATGTTGATAGCTGGGCAATCCAAAAACATGTGTTGTGCATCCTCTTCATGGGAAAAACATAAGCAGCATCTGGACGGGCTATAAATGGCGCGCCTGTGGAGATTATCCATAGTAGGAATGCAGTTATGAAGAATGCACCATAGCAGTAATCTGTGTTTATGCGGTGCCTGCAGCTTCCAGATGGTTTACCACCACCAAATTTTGTCCTGGGGATCTTTTAGGTGGCTGAGAATGATATACCCAACTTTGGGGAAATAAATCCCATGGGGGGGAAAAGCCCATAATAGTTGATCTTCCTGGTCCGAGAGTCAGATATGAGAAGCTTTGAGCGCTCTAGTATACCAAAACCAATTATGGAAACCCTCCCTAGGGATCCCAAGAGCTTGTGCAATCAGCCATTCCTGTGTTTTCCAATTAGATCTCTTTGGATTAGCCACCTGAGCAAGATGGCTGATGCCAGCATTGTGCAGATGTGTTATGATCCACTACGGCAATGTGAAGTATCTACCACTACCCGACCGCAAGTCAGTACCCACTCGGACAGAGTTGCCTGAACCAATCTGCCAAGACAACCCCGGTTGAATAAGGTGTACAGATTTGTGATGGCCTTCTAGATGATGGAGGAACATGGCCTATTGTGAATATTACCTCGAATCCAGTCGAGGGTGTTCCTAGGCGCAATATATTTGGCAACAGTGACCTCCTTCCACAGACTGTATCTAGATATAATATGCCAACCCAATTTTGCAGTCAGAGCAGGTGCAAAAATGTGTAGATCATTGATGCCCCCTCCACCCCATTGTTTAGGTCGGCAGATGCGATCCGAGGCCACCCAAGAAAATATGTGATCCTTGGTCGCATTTCTCCACATAAAATTTTCTGCAAATCTGTTGAATTCGGTTGGTGACACCTTTGGGAAGCTATGCAAGGGACATCCAATATACAGGAATGGCCTCAAGGACAGAATTGATTAAAACCAATCTACCAGCTCTCGAGAGCCACCGATGATGCCAGATGTTGATACGACGTTCCACTTTGGCAATCAACCAATTCCAACCTTTTATCTGGTAATCGTTTGGTTTAAAAAGAAACCCAAGATATTTCAATCCATCCTCGATGTAGCTGTGCACATAAAGGAATTTAGCAGTGGCCATCCCCTGTTACTGAACGGAACATCTAGTCATAATAATGGTGGATTTTCTGTGATTGGGAGCCATCCCCGTAGCACGGAAAAAACACTGAAGAATGTGATCAAAATGTAAACAGTCCTGACAAGAGCCATCTAGAAAAATAAGTACATCATCCACAAATAACAAGTGAGTCAATTGAAGGATCTCATTAAGATAAATTCCATGGAGATCACCATCAGCCTTTGCCTTATGGATCAGAGCCGAGAGGCATTACTTAACAAGTACAAAGAGCAAGGGTGATAGTGGACAACCCTGCCTAAGACCCCTCCTGGATGAAAGAAATCAGATGCAGTCCCATTAAGGAGAATGTTGAAATTTGCTTTGCTGATACAACCCGTGATCCAGTTAATAAAGAGTGTGGGAAAACCGGTATGAATGAGGATAAGATGGAGATAATGCCAATTGACATGATCAAACGCTTTTGCAAGATCAATTTTGAGGATGGTACCCTTAATATTCTTAGTTTTAATAGAATGCAGGACCTCTTGGGTGGTACCAATGGCTTCATGAATTTGTCTATGATGAAGAAAGGCGAATTGTTCTTTGGCTATATGTGCAGAAAGTATGGGCTTTATACGATTGGAAATAATCTTGGAGATGATCTTGTATATGCAATTGCAAAGTGATATAGGCCGGTAGTCATGAAAAGTGGTAGAGTGATCAAGTTTAGGGATGAGCACAATGAAGGTAGAATTAAAACCATCATAGATCCTACTAGAAATATGGCTATCTTCAATTACAAGAAGTAGATCGCGACCTAGAAGCTCAAAGAAATGGAGGTAGAATTCAATACGACGTTAGGACTTTTTTATATATATATATATATATATATATATATATATATATATATATATATATATATATATATATATATATATATATATATATATATATATATATATATATATATATATAATTAAAAAATAATAATAATAATTAAAAAAAATAAAAATAAAAATAAATAAATAAATAAAAATTAAAATTAAAAAAAAAATTAAAAAATAAAAAAAATAAAAAAGAATAAAAAAAATGGTGTTCTCTACACAGATGATGACTAGATAACCCCTGCTTCTAATCCTCTTCTCCTCCTCTTTGTGAAGTAGGATTTTTGACCTAATGGATTCTAGTGCAATGAGGTGCTCTTTGGTGGCAGGTGTGCGATATCCCAAATAGTCTGATTCATTGAGCTCAGTGATTTCAAGTTCAACCCTTCGCAGCTCCTCCTCCTTGAGCTTTTTTTTCCCCCGCACCCACTTAATAGTAATAACTTTTATACCTTTGAGATTATCGTTAAAAACCCTTGCAGGTTCTTTGTTGGGATGTTGGTAGCAGTGATGCCACTCCCGTTCAACCAAATCCTGATACTCCTGATCCTGTAGCCATCTAGTATTAAATTTGAAGGGTGGGTGTGGTTTCAGATCGTCAGTCAATAATTCCATATAAATTGGTGAGTGATCAGATATGCCACCGCAACCAACCTACTTTCTGATTTTAACCAGATGATTATGGAATTGTTGTTTAATGAAAAAACGATCAAGCCTGCGAGCCAAAGAAGCCCCCCCAGTATGTCTATTTCTCCAGGTAGGTTGTTGTTTAGTCATGACAATGTCGATCAGCTCGACCACTTCAAGATTAGTGGTGAAGAAATCAGAAAGCGGGTTAGGTAGGGCATTTGGTCCCCAAGATTCCGAAATCTCTAGTGAAAAATTTAGATCACCACCCAGTATGATATGTGGGTGTTGAAGGAGCGAACAACTCAGTAGTGATGTCCATAATTGTTCTTTGTTTATGCAGGGGCCATAAACATTGATCAGTGTAAAAGAATGCTCCAGAACCCCGATCGAGACCTCCATGCCAATGACTCCTTCTCGGCCCCAGCAATTAGACATCCGAGTAGTCTTGTTGTTAATACCCAAGGCACAGCTGCCAGATCTTCCCCGAGCATCCAAATTCCAAACGACCAGTTGGGGAGAAGAGTGTTAAATATATTATTGATAGTATTTCCATCCCCCAATGTTTCCTGGAGAAAAAGTGCATCCACGGGTGTATTAGACAGTGGACCTTTTAGGGCCAATCTTTTAATGGGGTTGGTGAGTCCCCTGTAGTTAAATAATAGACAAATCATGGAGGAACCCCAAATTTGGGTTTTCTTGCTCTAAGAACCCGAAAAATGGATGATTGTGTGCCAACCTCCACCTCCATGTTTTCCCTTCGGATGGCATTTGAAATAGCAGATGGTTTACCACGAGATCGAGGTTGTATTATCCCCTGTCCCGATCCAATTCCGAGCTCAAATAAGGGGGTAAGGTGAGTGATGGATCGAAGGAAGTATTGGTGACCAGTCGATGAGGAGTCGGTGGTCGAGGTGTATGGAGTACCAGATGACTCAGCGGAGGTGTGGGAAAATATGGGCTGGAATGGTGGGTGTTACAATTGCAATAGTGCAAAATGTAATGGAGTGATAAGATAAATCGCATGATGTGCAAAAATAGTCGATGCGTAAGTAAATAAATTATGATAGGAGTATGTGGGGATAGATCTGGCATCTTTAATCGATGATGAGCGGAAAGCTCGTGTGAGGAGGGAGCCACCATGAATGTGTCCTAAGCTCGCGTAACCCACTGTGAAGGCGTATAGGTTTAGACAATAATTTAGCATCGCACGGGCCGCACTTCGCAATCGCATGCGCATCTTTTTTTGTTCATGAGCCCTCCCCGAGGAGTGGGCATTCCTTGCAAATATGTCCCACCGAGTGGCAACATCGTGATATGAATGGAAATGCCTTCATAATCCATAATTTTCTCGCCAAACTATCCCTTCAAAAACATGATGTAATTTTCATGCCTGTCACGTATCCAAGAATACAATAATGCGAGCAACAACCTTAATTCCAGTCACAAATAGGATCCGTCGTGGTCAAGATAATGGCCAAAATCTTCACCAATACTGCGTAGCAATTTCGCTCCGTAACTTAACTGGGAGCCCCGGTAGCCGATTCAAATAGGTCCAGCACCAACGTTTCCTTTGTTAGGATCAAAGAGAGGGAACCATTGCTTCAAGAGGACCGGTGTGTAGCTCGATATGCCAATATTGGGTGGGGGCACCCACCCACCCGTGTCGATTGAGAGAATGTGAGTGAAAACCATCCCCCGGGTAAGGAGTGACCCCTCCGAAAGTTGTTCCAACAGGCTACCCCAAATTTCCTTAGTCCAAATCTTGAGTCGGGCAGTGAATTATTTTTCGCCCATGAACTTTTCCAACAAGCATGGTGGCTGCAGTTTTTTCTAGGTTATCCATGCCGCGATCTCGACCAAAATTGGTGTTCCAAATGTGTTGGTTCTTGGTCGATCGTTGCTTCTTCCCCCCGAGAGAAGAACCTGATACCGCTTTGGGATCCTCCGATCCCTCCGAATCTGAAGATGATGGTTGCGGTGCATCCGACTGTGCTTCAATGGGGATGTTGGCGAAACACCCAGAAGCCATTGTCGTTGCAATCCCAGTCGATGATGTAAATGGCAACGATTCCCCAATGTTGAGATTTTCGAAAGTGAGAGTTGCAGCATCGATGATAACGGAGTCTTCCACGGAATGTGGAGCTGATGTAGTGTGAGTCTCTGGCAGGACAGGTGCTTCCAGCAACTGATATTCCCAAAGGTTGATGACAGATGGTGAAGGGATGGAGTATTGCATGGTATCCAAACAATCACCAATAGGAGACAAGCAACACGCTTGAGTTACCGGAAGAGGTTGTTCCGATGCCGGATAAACCGGTGCAGGAACCATGTCCACCATGTCCTCCACTTCAGTCCTATCAGGCTGCCCCCAGATGTCCATACCGGCCAGTGGGTCTTTCGAATAGTCAACCTCCTCATCATAGGAACTCATTCCGACAAATGGAAATGAAATAGAAGGATACTGTTACAAAAAATAAGGGTATTGTCGATACCGACTGCAGGTCACCCAATGCCCCACTGCAGGGTCCCGCACAATCCACCACAGAAAACGAGCATCATCCAGGGTTCGATGGTTCGAGTATCAAGTGACTATAAAACGCAAGGTGATACTGATACCCCGACGCACATAAATGAAATTTAGTGACGGTAGAAATGACAGAGGAACTAGAGTGTATCAGTCAAAGCACTGTCATTCTAGTGCTCAGAGCCGCAGATAGATGATATACCCGTGACCACCCAAAACTCCCTAATCGCAAGGGGAAACAGTATCGGCCAGGTCCAAACCCAAAAAAAACAAGCCACTGGAGTAGAGTGATGATAGAATCCCATGAGAATAGTCAATACCCTGCAGTCGAATGATGCTGAAGCATTCCGAAAACCAGAGAAGAAACCCTAGTCCGCCATATCCCGTGCTCCATGAGTTATATATTCATCCACTTGTATTTCATTAATTATATTTTTAAATTTTCTTATGTATTAAGTACAAACTTTTTTTTTAAATGTTAATGATTTCATGTTGATTTAAACGTTAGATGCAACATCAAGCCCATTTTTTGGGGGGCTTATTTTTTATGCTTTAAATTTTATAATATATTCAGTATGGATAAAAATTTTAAATTGTTGGTGATTTTGAAAAGCATTGATGCAACTTCAACCTTTTTTTGGGGCGAGGGGCATATTTTTAACACTTTAAATTTTCTTATGTCTTAAGTATGCATAATTTTTATTTTTAATGTTAGTTATTTAACCATTTTTCCAGTTGTCTTCTTCTTCTTCTTTTCCTTCATGAAATGTTTGTTGTTTAAGGGTTTTTCAAGTTCAAATTGTTTTTTCTTTGCGACATTTCTTTGTAATGAATTTTTCATTTTTTTGCAAATTTAAAAGATAATAATAATATTTATTTATTTATTAATGTATAATTAACTGTGCCGAGAGGTGCTCTCTAACCCAGTATGGTAGATATGTTGTAACGTGATGTTTAACATTTTGACTAAGAGAAGTTACATATAAATAAATAAATAAATAAAATTAAAAAAATAAATAAATAAATAAATAAAATAAAAAAATAAAAATAAAAATAAATAAAAAAAATTATAAAAATGAAATAATAACAAGGGCGACAGGAGCAGAGGCGGTTATCTTTTGCCTCGATGAAGAAAGGGAGACCCAATTTGCTTGTGGACTCAACTAACAACCAGGCTAAATACTTAGCGTTGTGGCAAGGACTAGAATTAACTCTCATCGAAGGAAATCATCATTTAATGGTATTCTATGACTCAATGACTATAGTAAACCATGTGAGCAAAGTAGAAGGAAGCTAGGAACAAAACTTGACCCCAATTCTGCATTGAATTAAGCTTCTTTTAATAAAATTTGAGAAGGTAGAGCTATTTCATATTAAGAGAAACCTTAATACAATGGTGAACTCTTTAGCCAATCAAGGGGCTCTTCTAGAACAAGGGGTAATGAAAGTTTATGATGAGGATTATTTAACCAAACTAATTCCATGAAAGGTGAATATTGAATTCATGGCATCGAGGAGATAATCATTGATCAACATAGAAATTGGTGACAACAACAATCATTTTGCCCAGACATCGTGATTACCATTCTAATGACATTACTATTAAACCTCCTCGTGCAATGGAGGTAGGTCCTCATCACCGAAGGACGCAAATGTGTATCCATACAATTGATGGTTGTTATGCAATGCTGGTGGATGGATAGGTGGATACATGATTGTCAAATGCTAGCAATAAGCATGTGTTCCTCACTGTCAATCCATTCAATACTAGAAAGCTCTCTTCCCACGATGACATTAAATTTCCATGTACAAACACCATTTGGGAATTTCTGCATCATTAAAGGAGTAGTCATGAGACATAAATGGAGGAGAGTGGGTTTGAAAAATATAAAGAGCCAAAAAATGTCCATGTGGAACCAAATTTATAGAATCACAACAAATATTCTCAAAATAGAGGGAAGAATACCTATTGGGTGTTCATCATAGATAGCAGTGGCAACATCGGTGAGGGGAACCACACAATGGAGCAACAAGAGGGTGAATTAGACTATATCACATCTCTATCCATCAGACCGACAAAAATGATCCTCTTAGAGACGTTCATGCAATGTGAGTTGATAACCCAAAAATTGGGGCTTCTGGAAGCCAAAATGGAAAGGATTTAACTAGCAGTGGATATGTTAACTCTTCAAATGGACGAGATGGCACTGGCACTGGATGGCTTGACGGTTGTGGGAAACAAAAATGTACCAGAAGGAATGGCACGAATGTAGGATAATCTTGAAGTACAGGACAAAGATGGAGCCAACATGAGCACCAACATGGAGCAGGCCTCACCTCCTCAGCTTGAGATTGAAACTAATGAATACCAGGTTACTTATGCAATTAGGAATATGTATCAAGATCCATGTCTAAAATGGTTTAATATGTTTTGCAAGTATATAACAATTCTTGGTGTTATTTGGAGATTGTATAATGAGAACTTGTTCATAATAGATGTATCTAGAACGAGTGTAAAATGTGAGAGACATCAGTGAAGTTTTTGGAAGACTGAAGCAGACTTGTGGGTTCAATATGTACCAGGTTCTGGCCTGTATTCCAACATATTTTAAAGGAAATATATACTCGCTCTTTAAATAATAATAATAATAACAACAACAATGATCCATAGTATTCATGTGGAATATAGCCTATTTAAAGGGGGGGAATTAAACCTGATAGATCCATCTTAACTTTGGATCTACCAAGCGCTAAGAGGGATAAAATCTCTTGAGATGCAAACCCCTTTTAGAGTGAAAATGTATCGTTAATTAATATTTCAATACAATCATCACTAAAAAAAATTAAACACTTGACAAAAAATACGCATTTTGCATATAAATATAATTTTAAAATTACACATTTCAAGACCTTTTTGCTAAAAATGACATGTCAAACAAAGGACTTTTATAGAAAAAATTGAACATAAAAAGTTGAAAAAATAGCAAATTTTAGGAATTTTTTATGAATTTTGTGTCCAAAGATGATAATATTTTTTTTTTTCAAAAATGACCATTCACATTAAACTTCAAGTAAAAATAACAAAAAAAAACAACTTTAATGAAAAAAATAGATAAAAAATAAAATAAAATGTTTAAAAAATAAATAAATAAAATAAAAACAAGTGAAAAATAATTGAAGCAAAAAATTAAAATAAATAAATGAACGGCAAAAACAACACACACACACACACACACACACACACACACACACACACACATATATATCCCTGATGCGGTGCAACATGCCGCCGAATAAGGTGATGGGATGGGTGATGCGGTGATCATGAGACACCGCCTACCCGCAAGGATCGGCTGTGGCTTTAAACTTGGTCGTTTCTGTTTAATGGCATTTATGCCCCCAAGACTCATTACAATCTCATTTTCTGCTCCTCACACATCTATGATACACATGTGGTCCACCTTCTGCTCGGTTTATCACGTCTATGGCAAAGGCTTTATCTGCACGGCCATTTGATAGATACTATGGAGTGAGGCTCTCGGGTCTCGAAGAATTTTCCCCTCGCCTATTGCTCTCGTTGGCACCCGCATGTCGACCTCTAGCATGCGCATCGACCACCGTAAGAGAAGCAAAGTTAAATTGTCTTGACCCTGAGACACCACCTCTCATTGTGTCTGTATGCTTGCTTCTATCTCCCTGCAATCACAAACGCCTCTGCCCTCAGCTAGACCGGCTCCTCCTCTGCATCCTAGTCCCCCTTTCACGTCGGAGATCATGCCGCACCTTCGACAAAGAATGAGATGCCGCAGAGGCACCACCAGACGCCAGCTCTGGCGTTCCCCCTCCACTCCCAGCACCTCCTCTGCGTCTTCCTCCCAAGCGGACAGTTATTCTAGAGCTCAGAGAGGTTGATGGCTCCGCTCGAGTCGTCGCCTTGACTCCCCCATTCCTCCAACTCCCCCTGCACAAAATCACACCGCGCACTTTTCCTTCAATTGTTCTCTCAGTCGTCCTCGAGTAACTGCCTCCATCACTGTAGCATTCCACGAAGAGCCTTAAGGCGCTACTCCCAATTCTCGCCTGGAGGGGCTGAGCGACACGGTGGCTCTGTCCTCGAGTCTGCATGCTGGGTCGTTGCACCCAAAGAATTTGGACTTACAGGGTATTGGCAGTAAGGCTCTGCAGGCTCGGCATGAGGTGGACATGGTGCAAAGCGGTATTGAGAAAGCGAGCGAGGCGCAGATGGCTGGAGGTCAAGCGAGTGAGGCGCAGATGGCTGAGGGTCAAGAGAGCGAGGCGCAGGCTCCATATACCTCCAGAAGGGTGGTCAATTCAATTGCAGACCTGTACAAGGACGATGGGAAACCAGATGAATTCTGGTACAGGGTCGTTGAAGAGTCTCCTGATGAGTAGCACCACCTTCTCTATCTGGTTTTCTTACACTGTTTCGGCCCTTACTCTTGGGCTTGTTTTTGTTTTTTCTGAAGTTTATGTTTTAGTTTTTGCCAGCTATGTCATCCAAAATCAGAACTCCATGACTCCCATGCGTGGGATTTTTCTTGAAAACTACTTAACATTGGTTTCCCTCCTAAAGGGCAGTGTTCATCACTGGTTTTTTGTTCAGAATGCCACAACACTGGGCAATGATCTGGCTATGGCTTGCTGTATATAATTTCCTCTGTTAATAGATTAATTTTACTTAGAAAACACACACACACACACACACATAGTTTCCAAATTTGGAAATAATATAAAATAAATTTAAATTTAAAAAATAAATTTAAATTTAAAATAAATAAACAAAATTAAAACAACAACACAAAAACATCGTAATTAAAAGAATTTTAAAAACAAAAACAAAATTGAAAACACAAATTTTGGAAAAATATCAAAATAATAATAATAATAATACCATACACCAAATTAAAAAAGAAAAGAGAAAAAAGAAGAAGACATATTATAATTATTTAAAAAATAATAATAATAAACATTAAAAATATATATTTTAAAAAATATTAAAAACACAAATATTAAATAAAAAAATAAAATGATTAAAAAATAAAATATATTGTTGACATAGGGCATGCATCCTCAAAGAGTGTGGGACATATTCATTGTTGTTGCCCTAGCATGAAGTTATGAGGGTGTTATTCAATTATATGTGTTAATATTATTGATTGTTGGCCTATACAACAATTTCGACTAGTTGTCAGCATTGAGTTTCCACCAACCCAGATTAGGGTCTTGACTAATCATGTTGAGTTGACTGCTTGTGTTAGGTCGGCTAGTCATGGTAAGTCAATTGGTTGATTGATTGGGTCGTTTCCACTAATCATGTCTAGTCGTGCTAAGTTGACTATTTGTGGTAAACTTGACCAACTAAGTACGGTGGTGTATTCCAAAGTTAATTATGCAAGCTTCGAAGAAGTAGGAATTTTATAACGCCATTTTCATAATGAGACCATGGAGGTCGGGTTAGGATAAAGTAACACCTCCGATTCAACCTAAAAGGAACTAGGAGGTGGGAGGGGATGTTATAATGTTGTTGTTATGATTGCTATTAAAGATATGATTTCATTACAGGGGTTCATGGAGGAATAGAGGAAGAAGTAGGAGAATAGAAAGTTGTATAGTGATAGCAAGTGTCATTCATCTTGCAAAGAAATCAACCTTTCATTCTAAGACTAAACATATACAGTTTAAGTATCATTTCATACAATCAATTTTTTAAGAGGTATAGTTGAAGCTGGAAAAGATACATAATGGCTAGAATCCTAAAGAGATGTTAACCAAGGAAGTAACCAAGGAGAAATTGAGTTTTTGCTCAGTTTCAATTTGTCTTCGAGCATGATGATGAAGATGAGAAACTAGAAAATTCCAAAGTTGAAGCATAGTCGAACATGTGTAGCAACATAGGAGTTGTTGTAATCAGTCTCCGAGTGGGAGATTATTAGTTGTGGAACCTGAATATCTTTTTGATTCGTAGATATTGTTTTTTAGCAACATTTAGACCTCGATTGTTGACAAGGGGGTGTAGGGGGGCTTTCCCCCTACTATTGTCACCAATGGGTCTGAGGTGGGGGTTGACAAAAATTCTTTAGAGCCCCCCTTAGTGGGGGTTCAATGGATTTTTTTGCAAAAAATCCCTTGTAAAATATTGCAATTTCATAGTCAATATGGACCATTCATCATTAAGTCATAGATCTAAAGGTATAAGTTATTTTAGGTTTTATTAGGTCATAGATCTAAAGGTATATGTTATGTTAGGGTGTTTTTCCTTAAAAGCCAACCCTCTTTTTATGAGCGAATTGTATTGCGGTTGTGAATTATTTTGAGATAGCATTGTAATTGAGAGAGATGATACCTTGAGAGAGAGAAGAGAAGGTTGCAGTGGATGTGTTGTAAGTTGTAATCCATTAATTTTGTTGGACAAAATAAAAGGAAGGACTAACTATTTCTTCATGGAAATAGCCCAAGTCTAGTGAATCACAAATATTAGTGTGTGTTGTGTATTATTTCATTCTATGTTTTATTTATGCATTCGTTTTGATTTTATTACTTTATGATTTTATTCCTAATAATAAGGTTTATTTGTACACAAACTCCTCCATGTTTCCTCTAACTTCTCATGTTGTCTCCTTTCCACACGCCTCTCCCTTATTTTCCCACTCCAATTCATAAATTATCTCTCTTTCACTCACTTTCTCAACCTCCAATGTTTCATCCCTTCACCTCCTTGTTTCTTCTACCAATCAAGTGATCCCTTCTCATTATTTTCTATCCTCTTCCTTCAACATTTCCTTCTCTAATCTAGCTAATCTCTTCTCCTCAAAAATCCTCCTAGCTTTTTCTCCCTTGTTGCCTTGTGATTTGAAGCCACCTTCAACTTTCTTTGTGCCTACCTTCTTGCTAGCATTTAGTGCTCCATGTTCACCTAAAGTCACACCATTGAATATTTTTTTCCAACCCCACCTACTACAAAATAAGAATAAACTTAAAATTATTAATAAATAATTTATAGCATTCGAGCTAGAATAGGCGCATGGACATTGTTTCCCTCCACCAATAATCCCTTTATATGACACAATATTGTGCCCCCAATAACTTTCTACTCATAAACGAGATTCTCGTGTCCAAGAACCATTTGACCAAAGTTGATTACCCATCCATGAATCCCCTACACTGCAACTAACTCTATCTGGCAACTCATTTCTACTCCATAGCCTCACATTTGTTCCACCTAAATTACCACATGCAACCCCAATGCCACCCTATGCAATACTAGCAAATAAGAGAGAAACACTTACAACAATTTCATAAAAAATTGTAAAAATGACCAGATTAAATATATCCAGAAAACATAACCACAATATGTACTTGTAAATCTACCACCTACATAATTCAAAAGTTTAAACAAAAACTACTTAGAATTCATATATGATGATTATATTGAAGTTACATGTTGAAATGGTTATAACTAATCAAAACTTGAATCCAAGCCCTTAATCACTATTTTACTTGTTTTTCCATGTGAATAAAAACCATCACTAAGGAATGCAAGTCATAAGGACCTCATTTGAAGTTGAGAAACCATTCAAAAATACCAATCATGATATATTTAATTGTTTATTATTCACACACATGTACCCATATAACATGTATGACACATCCCAAAAAAAAAAAAACAAATACCCATAATCATTTTATAACCACTAAAAAGAACATAAAATTTATAAATTACCACTAAAAGGGTTGCTTTCTTCTTATTACTTGTATTTTAGTCTTTGTAAAAGTAAATTACAACAAACCACACTAAAATTGATGGACTATTGTTGAAACCAATGAAAAATCTCCACCCACATATAAATTCGCATGGGACAAATGTTTATCCATGTGAGAAAATCATACACACACGAATCAGAACGATAATTGCCATTACGTTTTTTTAAACGGTTGCCCAGGGATAAAATATAACCAAGATTTAAAACAACATAGTTATGAGAGGTCATTGGTTTGTGCTTTTAGGATAAGGTAATGTGTTTTTAATATGGTGACCTAAGTTAAAATGCTGAGGAAATGCATTTTTCAAGTTAGGATCGTTAATTAAATCTTTTGAAGTGTGGGTTGGGTTGTTAATATAAAATAGGTGTTATGGTGATTCTTTCTGTTATTCATTAAATTTTAAATTTATCATATTGATAATTAATGTGTGCATATTATTGGGTTGAACTCATCTCTCCATTCTCATTAGTGGATATTGTTAGTTATTATTTTTATGGATTTTTGTCCAAATTCTTGAGATAAGCATGAGAACATTGTTACATATGTCGTATAACTTAGTGTACTAACAAGTCAAAACATTTTTGTATACATTATATAGCCAAGTACAGCCAAGTACATAGGTAAGTGTATTCCCATGTATTGCTTAGGGCCTTTCAAAATTTGTTGTTTAGTTGCTTTGTTATTTAGTGGTATGATGGTGGGAATCTATTCCAACAGAATTAGACTAAGTTTAATTTTTAATGTATTTTAATGTTTTATGGTTTATTAAAGGTTTTGATATTAAAATTAAATGATATTTTTAATTAATATTGGTGGTTGCTTGTACATGTTAATTAACATGATTTGTAGAGAAAATCATATATAAGTTTTAAGTGTTTTTAAAGAAATGAATTCCTTCTTGTCATCGAATTAAGGAAAATAAATATATTAATGTGGAATTAAATCTCAACATGAGCATATATTGTTGTAACAAAAATTCGAGTAATATCACATATAACATTGATAAACGAATGATGACCCATAAAACATGACAATAACACTATTGACAATGTTTTCATGGAAGTGAGGAAGGATGTTATCACATTAATACGAGGATTCACATTGTCAAAACCAACTTCTAGATTGACAAAGATTTTTTTTATTTTTAACTTGTTGTGGATATGCCATTGGATCGATTTATCGCAACAAATCTTACAAGTTTGTGTAATTTATTGTTATGTAGTGCTTACCTAAGATTCAAATTTAATGTTAATAGCTTAATGCATGAAGTGCAATTGAAATGAAAGAAGACAAGCATATAACACGCCATCCACACAATGGACACAAGATGTACCCTAGGAAAATCCAATATGGGAAAACCTAGCTAGAAGTTGAGGCTTGTTCTCTGTTCTTTACTTCTAAGTCATAAGACACAAATACAAAGAAAGGGTCACTCACTATGGAGTTGTCATGGACACTATGCCCAATATGATTGTTATTATATCTTCTAAGTCCTTTATTATGCTTTGATATCCCACTCCTAGATGCTCTACTCAAGTATGAAACAATAAAAATGGATCCTCTTACTTTCCTAGTGACCTAGTATTTAACATAACTTGATAACCATCTAAGATCAGGGTTAGGGTTTTTGCACGCCTCAATCCCAAGTTATTGTCAGGGTTTTGGACCCTTTAGAATCTTCTTGAAAGTCCACACATGGCTAGCTTAGATCTAATATTGCATCACCTTTGTATCGTGGTGGTTCATTGGATAGGTCAACTCGAGGGAGATATAACTTCCACATGTAAACTATGATTTAGGTGATATTCATGCCATTAGAAATCTCTTGATTTGTTGAACAATGTTGAGAGGTTGAGAATTTTGATCGCAAAGTTTTGACCCTTGAAATTACTATTCAAGGCCTTAAACAAGCTCCAAAAGGTTATAGACCCTGAAACACTAAAGCAGGACTTGCCCCTTAAAATGGGCTTTAAAAATCAATAGTTTAATTTTCCACCCAACATGAAAAAAAATGATGTGAAATTATATGATGATCCATTCCAAATCACTTTTGGTACAGACATTGCTTTATAAACCATTTATATCTCCCAATTCTTAGGTATATTGGATTATTTACAACTACATACACCCCACACTAAGGTTAACAAACACCGACAAAATTTAGAATGGGAGTATTAATATGGAATACAATTTCAATATATTGATGTGCCACTATATCATAAGATAGGCTATAACCTCACGTAGATAACAATAACAAGCTAAAAGTGACTATACTAAAACTATTGATGATGATAGCACCCGAGTGAGTGAGAGTGATATTACATCAACCCAAGGACTTGCACCCCAAAACCAACTTCTAGATTGCCAAATAGAGATTTTGGTGTGAGTAATACCTCATAACTCATGCCCACTTCGTAATTGTTATGTATATCATATTATTCACAACACACACATCCGATAGTGATTTCTTTTTTAACTATGAGAATTAATTATTCATTAGAATGATCTAGGCTAGACTTGAGATTAAACCAACTAGCTATCACTATAACCCAAGATTATATCCAACAGCATGTAAGCCAAATATACTATTAACTTGCGACTCAACATGGGTCAAGTTATTGTGAAGCACATCAGTTTGGACCTGAGCTGAGAACAAATAATTCACCCAACCACCTGAGCTATAAACCATGGACACACACATATACACACTTTTTTTTTGGTAATTCAAGGGGATTCTATTAATTCAAAAGAAAAATACATCACTGCATGCAGTTCCTCGAAATTATGCCGGCCTCACTCCTATAAGATTTGTTGCCTAGAAGAAAATAACCAAAACAAGTAGTCAGAAACCAACACATACTAATTAACGACAACCAAATTGACCAATAAAACCATAAAACACATAAAATCAAGATACAATGCATGACCATAAGGGATCCAACGATTTTATCGAAGTTGGATTCATCGGGCCGACACCAAGAGATGAGGGAGGCTTGAAGTCACGTGTACATGCTTTTCCATTTGTGCAAGTCTCCCTTCCAAACGTTCCATTTTCTCATAGATTCTTCTTTGACCCCTTTGTAACGTGGCCATACGATCTTGCATATGCCATTAATTGTGTCGCAGGTCATTCATAAAACCAATGATTGCATTACAATCATCGTGACGGTCCCTACTGAGTCCAAGAGAAAGGTCACATGTTTGAGTTGACTTTCAAAAACATCTAAAGGAAGAGGTAACTCTCCCATGACTAGACAAGGTTTTGGTCTACCGATTCACCTTGGTCGTGATTTCCCATCATGTACCCTTTACGTTGACCTCTCAAACCAATACCCGTACTAACCCTGCCACACTAATAATGTATAATCCACTTTACACATATCCACGCTTTTTAAAACAATATTAACGTGAAAGAATCTTGATTAAATTGTATTAATACATAAAATGATTATGTTGAAATCACATTCTAACCATAACTAATAAAAACTAATCCAAAACTTACAAGCCCTTAGTCACTATTTTACTGGTATTTCCATGTGAATAGAAAACATCACTAAAGAATGCAACTCATAAAGACATCATTTAAAGTTGAGAAACCATTCCAAATACCAATCATGATATATTTCATTGTTTATTATTCACCCATATGCCCATATAACATGCATGACACATCCAAATTAAAAAAAAAATTATTATACCCATAATCATTTTATAATCACTAAAAAGAACATCACATTTATAAATTACCACTAAGAAGGTTGCTTTCTTCTTTTTACTTGTATTTTAGTCTTTCTAAAAGTAAGTTACAACCAGCCACACTAAAATAGACGGGACTATTCTTAAAACCAATGAAAAATCTCCACCACATATAAATTCACGTGGGACAAATGCTCATATTCACGTGGGACAAATGTTTATCCATGCTAGAGAATCATACACACACGATAATTGCCATTACGTTTTTTTAAACGGTTGCCAAGGGATAAATATAAACAAGATTTAAAACAACATAGTTATGAGAGGTCATTGGCTTGTGATTTTAGGATAAGGTAATGTGTTTTAGTGTTTTTAATATGGCGACCTAAGTTAAAATTTTGAGGAAATGCATTTTTCATGTTAGGATGGTTAATTAAATCTTTTGAAGTGTGGGTTGCTAATATAAAAGAGTTGTTATGGTGATTCTTTGTGTTCTTCATTCAATTTTAAATTACATTTTAAATTTATCATATTTATTATTGATGTGTGCATATTATTGGTGTGAACTCATTTCTCCATTCTACTTAACATGGATATTGTTGGTTATCATTTGTATAGACCTTTATCCAAAACCTTGAAATAGGCACGAGAACATTGATACATTGTATAACTTAGTGTACTAAGAAGTCAAAACATCCACATAGGTAAGTACATTTCCATGTATTTCTTAGGTTCTTTCAAAATTTGTTGTCTAGTTGTTTTGTTATTTAGTGGTATGATGGTGGGAACCTTTTATTTAAAAACATGTATAAGTTTTAATGGTTTTTAAAGAAATGAATTCTTTCTTGTCATTGAATTGAGGAAAATAAATATATTAATGTGGAATTAAATATCAACATAAGCATATATCGTTGTAACAAAAATTCAAGTAATGTCACATATAGCACTGATAAACGAATGATGACCCATAAGACATGACAATAACACTATTAACAATGTTTTCATGGAAGTGAGGGAGGATGTTATCACATTATACGAGGATTCACATTGTCAAAACCAATTTCTAGATTAACAAAGCTTTTTTATTTTTAACTTGTTGTGAATGTGCCATTAGATCGGTTTATCACAACAAACCTTACAAGTTTGTGTAATTTATTGTTGTGTAGTGCTTTACCTAAGATTCAAATTTAATGTTAACAACTTGATGCATGAAGTGCAATTGAAATGAAAGAAGACACACATATAACACACCATCCACACAATGGACACAAGATGTACCCTAGCAAAATCCAATATAGGAGACACTTGTTCTCTGTTCTTTACTTCTAAGTTATAAGACACAAATACAAAGAAAGGGGCACTCACTATGGAGTTTCCATGGACACTATGCCCAATATGATTGTTATTATATCTTCCAAGTCCTTTATTATGCTTCGATATCCCACTCCTCGATGCTCTGCTCAAGTGTGAAACAATAAACAATGCAATAAAATTGGATCCTCTTCCTTTCCTAGTGACCTAGTATTTAACATAACTTGATAACCATCTAAGATTAGGGTTAGGGTTTTTGCATGCCTCAATCCCAAGTTATTGTCAGGATTTTGGACCGTTTAGAATCTTCTTGAAAGTCCACACATGGCTAGCTTAGATCTGATGTTGCATCAACTTTGTATCATGGTGGTCCATTAGATAAGTCAACTCAAGGCAGATATAACTTCCACATGTAAACTATGATTTAGGTGATATTCATGCCATTGGAAGCCCTTAATCTGCTGAACAATGTTGAGAGGTTGAGAATTTAGATTGCAAAGTTTTGACCCTAAAAATGACTATTCAAGGCCTTAAATAAGCTCCAAAAGGTTATAGACCCTATAAACTAAATAAGGTCTTGCCCCTTAAAATGGGCCTTAAAAATCAATAGTTCTAATTTTTCCACTCAACATGCAAAAATTGTTGATAAATTATATGATGATCCATTCCAAATCACTTTTGGTGCAAACATTGCTTTATAAACCATTTATATCTCCCAATTCTTAAGTATATTGGATTATTTACAACTTCACACACCCCACACTGAGGTTGACAAACACCAACAAAATTTAGAATGAGAGTATTAATATGGAATACAATTTCAATATATTGATGTGCCACTATCTCATAAGATAGGCTATAACCTCACATAGATAACAATAACAAGCTAAAAGTGATTATAAGTGCACTATACTAAAACTATTGATGATGATAGCACCCGAGTGGGTGAGGGTGATATTACATCAACCCAAGGAAACCAACTTCTAGATTGCGAAATAGAGGTTTTGGTGTGAGTAATACCTCGTAACTCATGCCCACTTCGTAATTGTTATGTATATCACATTATTCACAACACACACATCTGATGGTGATTTATTTTTTAACTATGAGAATTAATTATTCATTAGAGTGATCTAGGCTTGACTTGAGATTAAACCAACTAGCTGCCACTATAACCCAAGAGTATATCCAACAACATGTAAGCCAAATATACTATTAACTTGCGACTTAACATGGGTCAAGTTATCGTGAAGCACATCAGTTTGGACCTCTGGTTGGGAGGGTGTCCAGCCCCGTATTTTTAGCTGTAATATGATTTTTATTGGATGTTAAGCTGTTATAAATATTTCTAGAAAAGTTTTGGTTAAAATCACCTACACTTCTAGCCTTGTTACAATGGGCCAACATGTCACTTGTGGGAATTGAATGCTGGTTGGGAGGAGAACAAATAGTTCACCCAACCACCTGAGCTATAAACCTTGGACACACACATATACACACTTTTTTTTTGGCAAGTCAAGGGGATTATATTAATTCAAAAGAAAAATACATCGCTGCATGCAGTTCCTCGAAATTCTACCGGCCTCACTCCTATCAGATTTGTTGTCTAGAAGAAAATAACCAAAACAAGTAGCGAGCAACCAACACATACTAATTAACCATAATCGAATTGATCAATAAAACCATAAAACACATAAAATAAAGATACAACGCACAACCATAAGGGATCCGATGAGTTTATCGAAGTTGGATTCGTCGGGCCGGCACGAAGAGATGAGGGAGGCTTGAAGTCACGTGTACATGCTCTTCCATTTGCGCAAGTCTCCCTTCCAAACGTTCCATTTTCTCATAGATTCTTCTTTGACCCCTTTGTAACGTGGCTATATGATCTTGCATTTGCCATTGATTGTGTCGCAAGTCATTCATAAAACCAATGACCACATTACAATCATCATGACGGTCCCTGCTGAGCTGCCCCAAGAGAAGGGTCACATGTTTGAGTTGATTTTCAAAAACATCTAAAGGAAGGGGTAACTCTACTATGACTAGGCAAGGTTTTGATCCACTGGTTCACCTTGGTCGCGATTTCCCATCATGTGCTCTTTACATTGACCGCTCGAGCCAATACCCCTTCTAGCCCTGCCACATTGATAATGCATGATCCACTTTACACATATACACACTTTAAAAGAACAATATTAACGTGAAAATAAATCTGGACTAAATTGCATTAATACTATTAATACCAAAGTAAACAAAATAGTCTTACATCAACTTAAAAATTTACAACCAAAAATAAACTTCCAATATAAACTGAATGATAATATTAATCATATATTTTAAAAACCAATATTTATTATTTTATCCGCTAACTTAATAAATATAATTACTCTAAATAGTACAGGTGAAGACGAAGTCTCTGGATTAAAATGAGTTGCCCTGTGTACAGAGATTTGTAAAATTATTATTTTTATATCACCGCCAATGAAGTTGAGATATGCTCAAATCGAACTACATAAAGCAAATTTAATTAAATTTTAACTCCACATGCCAATCAGATTTGGTTCTCCGCACGCTCGTTGACTTTAAATCTGAAATGGCAAAGAACTCACGGAAAGAACGCGAGAAAGGAGGAGCACACGTACCGGTAATGAACGGTCAATTTGACCGACACGTGGCGGTCTTAGAGGTGAAACAGCAAGAAGAGCCGCCGTGCTGACCGGCGCGGAGCCGTGGCTTTCTTTGCCTTCCTCTCATTTTCTCTATTATTGTAAATTTAGAATTAGAAAGCAGGCGTGCGGTGGGAATGGGGATTACGAAACCCTAGCCATTCAGTCTTTATCCCAAATGCTTACATTTCGTCTAAATTTCGACGTTCAGTTCCTGCCGGGATGTGGTTAATGAATCAATGCTACGGTGTGCAACTTTGCGTTCTTGGCTGGATGGGCGGCCGGTTTTCAATACCGAAACGGTGAAATCCTGTGTACACAGAGGTATTCTTCGATCGATTCCACCTAATTTGTTGACATTTATAGTTATTTTGGCTGATCTCAGATGCATTTTTCATTGCTGTTGATCAATTTCATGGATTTTCTTGATCGGAGAACCGCCAATTTTGTATGATTAGCGCGGGGACTTGAAGCTTTTTTTGTATTTTTTGAAAGTTACTGCAAAGAGGGGTTTTTTTATTTATCTTAAAACCAACGTTGAAACGAATTCTCCCCCATTAAAGTATGGCTGTTCCCATTCATATTGATCAGCAAGCACAAGAATTGTTAAATTTCGGTTCCTATTAAATGTTAGGAATTTGGGTTCCAGGGATCTAAAGGTTTGATATTACTGTAATCAGGAAGATGGGAACTCTCTGAGCAGGGACATATGAAGTTTTTGGCTCTTGGGCCGTTAAATTAGATCATTGGACGATACTTGAATTGGCATGGCTGCAACAAATTAGAAAGGCTGAATGAATTGCGTTATTAAAGGGGAGTTCGCTCTGGCTGGTTGAATTTGCAAAGACCCGAGTTTTATCCTCTCCAAAGAGTAGGCGGGTCTGTATAGAAAGTGCGCTATGTTTGTCAACGAGGAAGTGCATGTTCTATACAGTAGTACCGTTGGCTGAATTCCTTCATCTTTCATTTGTTAAATTCTCTCAGTGGGGAGGAAAGGCGTCTCCTCCCCTCTAGCAAAATCTTTTGATGGCTGGAGAGGCGTTTATCGGTGCGAAGTTGCTGCAGCAGCAGCAGCAACAGCAATATGGTTTCAGTGCGGGTCTGGCTATTGTTTTATCTGGTGGGGATGCTGATGATACTATTTCTAAGCCTGCTATCCTGTCTAGTACCGAAGAAAATGAGAAGTGGGAACTTGAAAGAACTCTAGGACATATATTTGAGGTGCCTTGTGATCCCTTCTTATTGATAGACAACGGATTTGATGTGAGCACCTCAGAGTCAATTTTGAAAGTCAAGTTAAAGCAACTTTACAGCAGGCCAAGTTCGGAGTTCAGTCAGTGGGATGGGGTTCATATAATTGAGAATGGCCTTGGTAAGGGTGTTGTTGGAATGGATGAGCGAAGTGCTTCTGGTGATATAAGGTTTTTCAAGCATTCGTTGCTTGTAGAAAGCCAGGCGATGTTCAGTAGTGCTCGGGCAAATGCTCATGTGTCAAAAGGAAAATGGATGTATGAAGTAACTCTGGAGACTGCTGGGATTCAGCAACTCGGCTGGGCCACTGTTACATGTCCGTTTACTCGCCATGAAGGTGTTGGTGATGATGAGGATTCATATGCTTATGATGGAAGACGAATGCGGAAGTGGAACAAAGAGTCCCAACCTTATGGGCAGTTATGGGTTGTTGGAGATGTTATAGGATGCTGCATTAACTTGGATGCTAGTGAAATTTCATTTTACAGAAACGGTATTCCTTTGGGTGTAGCTTTTGTTGGAGTAAGAAAGTTCGACTCTGATTTTGGATATTTCCCTGCAATTTCCTTGTCTCAAGGTGAACGTTGTGATTTAAATTTTGGTTCAAGGCCTTTCAAGTACCATATCAAGGGCTTTCTCCCTGTCCAAGCACCTCCCAAGATGATGGTTGGAGAGCATGTTGCGGTTGCATCAGAATTGGCTGTCTACTTGCTAAAATGTCTAACAAGGTTAGTCAAACTGTACAGCCAGGATCCAAGCACTTCAACTTCAGTAGAGAAGTTGAGAAGATTAAAAAGAGTTACTCCTCTTGTAGGATTACTTAATCCTATTGGCAAAGAGATTTGCAAACAATTTTTCTCTCTGTTGGATGGTGATTTAGGCATCAAAGAGTATGTTGTTTGGGGAGCTTTAGTTCCCTTCATGTTAGAAACATTTGGAACCCAAGCCCCACATGACGGTGCAAGTTTGGATAAGGTTATGGAACTTTTATTGTCGTTTCCAGAATTTAAGGACTTAGTCATACCAACCATGCAGGCTCTTTCTTATGGTTGCAAAACATCAATGATCAATCTTGTAGACTGTCCATATACTGGATCTTATCCATATCTGGCTCTAGCCTGCCATATTCTTAAACGCGAGGAATTAATGGTGCATTGGTGGAAATCATCAGATTTTGAGTCTTCAATGGAAGAGTTGCTATCAAGAAAAGGACCAAATAAGCAGGATTTGCAGACTTTGATGCCAACTGTATGGTGGCCTGGTTCTCGTGAAGATTTGTCTTCAGAAAGCAATATGCGACAGACAACTTTGGCATTATCAAGGGCAATCAACAAGGTGACTATTGTTTATTCTGCACATTGTAAGGATATTTTATGGATTAATCATTAAATAATGATTGTTTTGAATTCATAAAATGATTTTCATGCAATATCTTTCTTATTTATTTATTTACAGAAATGAGAAATCTATATAATTTGCTCTAAATTATAATTTGATCCAGTTTAGAATATCTTGGAATACCACTTGGGATTTATTTCTAGGAATGTTATAGGTTGCCCAATGGGGTCAATTGACTTAAAACATCAAATAGCAGCAACTGTTGAAGCCATTAATGATTCAGCAAGAGAAAGTGAACTACAGATTCTTGAACTCAGTTGAATTGTTCTATTCTGTCTAACTTCAAATTTAGACTTCAGATTCAATGTTTAAAAATTGTTTTCACCTACTGTTGCCTCATAGTGTTATTATTTTGGACTTTGGAGGCCATTTCGTGCCCCAATGTTTATTTATTCATTTGCAGAATTTTAATTCTATGTATCAGAAAACTTACCACTTATACATCTCAGTGTAATTTTGCCTCTTTGCACCCTTAGATGCAATGTAAATCAATGAAATTGCATATTTGGTATCTAATTGTTTATATATATATAATTTGAATATTTTATGCATTTATTATTTGGCCAAGTTGACAAGCGAAGTTGCAAATATTGCAAACAAGCGAGTTCGAGTAAAATCAGAGTCTGATACTTTTGACAGAGAATGTTTTCAGCATTTGGTGCAGTGCCACTGTTACTCCTGGCTGGTACCTCTCTCTAATATACTTTTACAGTTTACCTTTTCCTATTAAGGACTGTTTTATGTATGTAATACATGGATGTGACAATTACAATTACAACTGTCACAGATGACTACAACTTACAAGTATGTGATAGTTCCAAATGCATCTGTTACAGTCAACTTTCTAGCTTCCAACTTTCTTGATGTTTATATATCATGTTTCCCCGTTTACAATTTTTTGGGGGGTCACATTTCCAGTGCGTTTCCATTTTGGAAATGTGTGCTTGTTTCCCTGTATCATGCATCTTAGGTTTGAAATCTCCATTGTGGTCTTCTTTAACAATTAAAAGCAATTCTTTGCTGCCTTTGTCAAAAAAAATCTTTCCCTTGGTGCAATTTGTCAATGAGCATATATTTTGCTAAATTTTATGATGAAGTTCATTTAAAATTTTGCCAAGCCATCAAAAATAGACCTTTGCAATACTTTGGGGTGTGGGCTAGTTATTTATTCTTTTCATCTTATTTTCAGCTATATGCTTCACCCTTTGCAAGATATGACAAGTCCTAGAAACAGCAACTAGCATTGACAAAATTATCTCTTCTATAAATTTAGAAGTCACCCTTTGCAAGCTATGACAAGTCCTAGAAACAGCAACTAGCGTTGACAAAATTATCTCTTCTATAAATTTAGAAGCAATATTTCCTTCCCAGGAACACCAAAAGCCTTCTTTAATGTTGTCCACGTTCCTCCACAACCCTGCTGAAAATTACAATACTGTCAAAGTGCACAATTACAAATTTATCGTTGTATTATTTGAATACTTGATTGATTGTCCTCGTGAATGTACTAGGAATATTTAAAATTACAAATGGCATCTCAAACTATTTTTATAAACTATCCTTCTTTTCAAATTAGCCTTTCATTCTTCACCTTCTTGTCTTCCAATTTGGTTATACCCACTCAAAAAATCAATTATTTGAAAACACTTTAGTAACAATTAGACAATATAGCATATCATCCATTCTAGGCAATGTATAATGGTGCTTTATAGTAGTTTTACTGAAGTATCGACAATCAATGCAAATATGCGACATGCCTCCCTTCTTTAGTGCTCACAAGGTTGGAGTTTTACATAAGATCATGCTTTCTCTGTCAAATCATTTTATCAAGCAACTTCATGATCTTTCTTCATTGTCCCATGGATTTAGTCTCCAAGTTGCTTAATTGGGAATCTTTGACCTTGGTATCAAATCAATATGGTTAGTAATTCCCTATTTGGTGGCAATCTTGTTAGCATCTTCATAGTTATAATGTTGCCAATCTCTTCCAATAATTTTTATGCTTTTCATCTTATTTATCTTCTTTCAAAAACGAGTAACACATCTCATTTTTCAAGGTCCATAAATGACTTCATGCCTAGAGTATAACCAATAAGGCTTAAGTACATTGTATATATCTTCTCCGAAGGGCTTCGGAAAATGACTTTTACTGTTGACATGTACCTTACACTTGTTTACTTCTCCATCAGGTAACACTTTGATGTTAAATTGCCAGGGTTTTTCAATCAACAAATGATAGTATGTTTCTAGGAACCATATGCATAAACACTAGCTTCATTTTATATCACACAATCTAATTTTATCCTTGGCTAGATTAACTTGATTAATTAACGTGTGATCCCACTACAAGTTTGCATTTGATTTTGTCTTTGTTATAGTGGAATATTTTCTTGGGTCATCTTTAGCAATTCTCTTCAAAGAGCATTTGACGTCTACCCCTGATGATGGACTCACTTAGGCAGTCCGAAACGTTGGGTTATTAAAAAAACTCAGAAACAGGTTATTCCTCTTTTCCATAATTCTCTTCATGTCAAAATATTGCTCAAGTTATTAAATCCAATCTATTAGCACATTTGGGTTCAAATTCTTTAGAATCTTTGACACTTCACACTCGATTTGGTTCCTTGTTTTAATGTTACCCCGCTATAAACCTCTTCATGGGGTTGGGTGCTTAATTTGTACCTAAGGTGTTAAAGCTAGTGATAGCTTCGGAAGGTCTTTTGCATAAGCTTGGTGTCTTAGCAGGTGGGAGATGATTTCTTGCCTCTCGAGGTGCTTGCTTGTTGGAGTAAGTGATTTATGTGTTCTTTCCTAAGTCTAACTTAAGAAAAGTACAAAAATTAAAGTCAATTAATTATTGTGGACTATTTTGTCATTTTTTAAGGATAAATAATTTAATTACTTAAGTGGCTCAGGAATAATCTCAACCATTGATCTCCAAGATCTTCTAGAAGGGAGATTAGGGTTAGGGATTTGGACTTAATGAAGATTATGAAGGAAGCCTAGCAAAGACGTGAGGACACAACACAAGAAATCAAGAGAGCGAGTCATCACATAGAGAGCGATTTACTCTAGTGCGAGTGGCTCAATGAACTGGAGCGTAGAGGAGGAGAAATACGGGAGAATTGAGGGCGAATATAGGAGGCCGAGTTGAGTAGACTGCAGGGCCAAATTGCTGGGGCACAAGTATTTTCTTGAGGCGCAATGATAACATGCAGGGAGGGCGCATGTCAATTTTCTAGCTGATTGATTGGGCCAAATTTCTCCAGGATGATTTCTTCTAGAGGCCGATTTCCAGGTGGCCGAATTCCTTGGGCCGAATTCATCTAGTGGGGGCCGAGTTATAGGTTCCAGTTATTGTATTTTTCCTTTTATCTCTGTGGGTCGAAAACTCAAATTTTCTAGATTAATAGAGGACAGAGAATTGTTGTGGGTGAATTATTTTTGCAATGTTTGATTGATCTCTCTGATTTAAATACCGTTGCATATATTGTTCTAGAGGTTAAAAATACTAGTGATTTTATTTTTGGTAATTAAGTATTTATATGGCTAAATAAATAATTTGTGGGGAATAAAATTAATTTTCGTGAGAAAATAAATCTGACCAGTATTCGAAGTTTAACAGTGGGTTTAATTACTCAATTGCGCTATGCATAACTACCAGGCAGGTTGTGATGCCCAATTGTGTTGGGGTGGCTAGCACTTGTGAAAAGGAGCTTGATCAAGTGAAAGTGATTTGGAGTGCAAAATCATGCTTATGTGCTTAAGCATGTTGCAACTTGTTACATGTGTGAGACTTGGGAGATTAAGTGTGAGAACATAACCTAGAGTGAAGGGATAGGAGGCAAAAGAAAGCAACCTAGAATAATTGAAGGGATGGCTATTGTTTTATTCCTGATACAAATGCATTACGTAAGAGGTAGGGATCAAAGTGATGTAAGAGATCATTGTTGCTACCAATTGTAATGAGCTCGATACTTTGAATATTTGATTGTTACACAATTGCGTGGACCTTGTTACAATTCTATAACATTGCATGATTCATAATACTTACAATGCTCAAGATGCACACATATTTATTCAACTATATAGGGCAAGCTCCGCATTAATGCGATTTTTTCCAAAGTTGGTCAAGGAGTTAACAAAATTTTGGATAAGGTAGAGATTCGTTGTCTATGAAGAGTTCTGGCACTTATGTGGCCAACTTTGATCACTAGACTTGGCTGTTGCATCGACTTCATCAATTGTGAGATCCCATTAATGATGTTGAGGAATTTGGAGTTGAGTTGGTGCGAAGCCATGCCATGTTGTTTCCTAATTTGTGACATGTTGAGAATTAAGTGAAGGTCGTGGTTCTAATGAACAATATGAGACATAGATGTTTTTGGTAGATTTTGTAGAGAGAATCTAACTCATCATGATTTGGGATGTGTGCACATTTGTTGTTATGCAACCAGATCACAAAGCAGAAGAAAAGATAGATCGAAGACTTGAAAACTAGCCTCTTCGAGGGGGAAACCTCCTTTACATCACATAAATGAACAATTCTTGGATGATACAAATGATAAGATATAGGATTCTAAGGGGTCACAATATAATCAAAGTCTACATAACAATAATAATGTAAGGGCACAACACTAACAATAGTGGGCTTCTATGGGGCACAAAAATAACATTATGGGGGCTACATGGGCACAACAATAACAATAAGGGGGCTACACTAGCAATAACAATAAGGAGGGTACACTAGTATTATAGGGACCTAACATTTGTTGTGAACCAGGTTTTTGTTGATGCATGGATAAGTGGTCCCTGTTTGAGTAGCAATTGTCCCTATTGTGTTAGAGGGAAAATTGTTTACACTATAGGTGATTGTTGCCAATGCTATTATAATAATTTCAACGAATGGTCCTCTAATCTGGGGAGTTTTTGTTTTACTTAAGGGTATAGTACTTGGTTTATGTAGGGAATTATGTTTCTTTGACAATGTTGTCAAAGGTTGCTGAAAAGCCTTTGTGGAAATCTGTAATGAGTGTTGATGGTGTTGCAATCAATACATGCATGCCCCTTGATTCTTAACTATGCTCCACCCATCCAGACATGTGTGGTGTTAGGTGTGAACATAGGGGAGAGTTGTATGTGGTTTGAATGAAGAATTCTCATTCGAGGTTGCTGGAAACCCAAGGACATCCAATCTTGAAGTTGGAGGGGGGAGGTATTTATTGATTTTAGACCCACATAAGGGTTGCGTTGAGGGGACACCCTGTGAGGAGTAATTGTGGATAGAAGTGAGGAGGAATTATAGTTCTTTTGCATCCTCTTCAAAGTCCACCTACCTTGTAATAAGTCATTAGGGTTGTTGAGGAGAATTGTATAGTTTTGTGTTTGATTGGAACTGCAAGAGCTTTTTGCGACTTGTTAGTATGTCCCACAAGAAGAGTAACATTTTTTCGTTGTGCAATTCTCCAGTGGTGGATATTAGGTGCTATATTATGCTATGTGACAATTCACAATGTAGTTGATAGAATTAGCGTATGGCTAATTAACTTATTGCGTTATGTACGTACAACTAATGAACACTGGATTTATGTTTTATCTTTGGAACATGGAACAATATTGCGCTTGCACTAGTTTTAATACTCTACCGTTGTGATTTGTAATTGCCATTTCCCTCCCGCTTGTAAGTTTGCTTGAACAACAAGCCATAGATGTCATGGCACATCGCACATAACTTCATCTTTCTAATTTAAATGGTGTATTGGAATGTACACTGCCCAGTGACGTGAATCTCATTTGTTCATTGGAGCCATTGAATCTTGTGAGGCTGTGGGTATGGTTGTGTTGCAAGCTATAAATGTTGTGTAGTGGCTAGGAAAATCAATGTTTTCTTTTCTTTGTTGGCAATGAAGTGGAGAGGGTATTGATGGACTTAAAATTGGTTTTGAAACAATTGTTGTTGCTCTGCCTCTAGTTTAATTGTTATGGTCGAGGGAGCCAAATCAATATGTTTTGGAAGAGAAATGATGTTGAAGGATTTAAGTGCAAAGGTTGCAATTTGCTTGTCTTGGTCATAGACTTGCTCACTTACGAGATTTTATAAGAGGGTTTTGTGGATATGATAATATGTCTTATCATTATTAGAGTCTTTTTCATGTTGGACCACATACTTATATTTTTCTTCTTATGTTATTGGCGCTTGTCGATGTTGTTGTCTTTTGTTGGTGTGGAAGGATCATTAGATTGTGCATTTTGTTTGGACTATGTCAGGTTTTTTTTTCTTTTTTTCTTTTCGTATTTATGTCATTCTTCTTGTCATGCTATTGTTCAAATTTCTTACTAGAAGAATGGGGATTTGCTTGGACTTGTGCTTTTGCTCAAGCCATTGCACAAATCTAATGGTGTTTCAATTGTTTGAATGGTCAAAACTTTGGTGTATCAGTTTTGATTATTTTGATACTTGAGAACAAGATTTTTCTCTTCATCCTTATTGAACAAGCAAACCATTAGAATGTTGAACTCATCTGTGTAATCACCAATTGATCGATCATGATACAAGTTGTATCCTTTGCCACATTGATGTTTTTTGTGTTGCACAGGGTAGTAGCTCTTATGCAATTGCCTTCATGAAGTCATCTGATGTTATAATGGGCTCACTTTTCTCCTTACACTATTGGTTGTGTTTCCCTATATTCCACAAAGTTTCTGGGATAGAGGAGTGTGGGAGCAGGGATATGCATAAGGGGGACGTGTGGGAGCACCCCCAAATTTTAGGAAAATTTACGGGGAACAGTGGTGCTAGCATAGGGGTCCCCATCTCCAAATTTGTAAAATATAAAAATAATAATGATAATATCCCAACAATAACAATTCATCCCATGCAAATTCATCATTGTGCGATCCAGTGGGAATGCTATAATCTTGCTAATATTGAGATCCTGAAAACTATAAAGTTTATAGAATTTTGAATGGGATATGAATTCTGCTTTCTCCATATGAGGTCTGATGAGGTTGGAACCACTCTTTTAAACATATTGAAACAATTTATGGTAAGGTTAAAAATTTAAGTAAAAGTGACGTTCTCCTTTCTCACTGTTACTTGAATAATTTAATATTACCATTAATTACCATGGTCATATACCCCTCACAACTTTGTCCCATATTTTTGTACTGTCTTCATGGGTTGTGGCTAAAAACCCTAGCGGGGAGCGCCTAGTCGTCCCCCTTAAAGGGAAGGGGCCACCCAGACATCCCCTATTTGGGGAAACACGTTCCCCACACTGGGAAAATGTTTCCTCATGCATTTCCTTGAGTTTCTCCCAAAGGGATGTTAAATTTCCTTAACCCTAGCAAACATGCAAATTATATCCTAGTAATTTCCTTGCTGTGAATTAATGAAATTTAACATGCTACCAGAGCTAAGAGGGTGGTTGATTTCAAGTTTGAACAATAGATCATTGAGTAGTGAGATTGGTAGAGGACTTGCGCTTCATGGGGAGGGAGGGGGGATCATACACCCCAACAAAGAGGCAAATTATTTCCTAGTGATTTCCTGGTTGTGAATTAATGAAATTTAACATGGCATTAGAGATTTCATTCTGAGAGGGAGACTGATTTCAAGGTTGTACATCAAATCAACTGATAGTGAGATTAGTGGAGGCCCTACACTTCAAAGGGAGAGAGGGAGGTTATACCAGTCAAGTTGTTTGGTAGCATTAATTTTTTTTTTTGTGGGTGTTTTAAGGACCAGACAGAGATCCACAATAGTCTGCATCAGATCTTATGAGATCTGCAAGGAGATATCAACATATTTATAAACCAATAGCAATGAAATCTTGTGGGTGCTTGAAGGAATATGCACACGACAATTTGAAGACATCAATATGATCTAGAAAATGGCAACATCAAGTCTCAAGTTTGAAGACATGTTGGATGGGGCTTCAAACTTCCTGCCCTGGAAGGTAAGGGTTACCTTGTTGAAGGAAAATGACCTTTGGGAAATTGTGGATAAGGCAATTCCTTCACCGATAAACCTAGTGTAGTTAACAACTCATGAAAAGGAGGACATCAAAGCTCAACAGGTTATTATGGATGCTATGAAGGATCATTTGATCCCTCACAATGCAGAGAAGTAGTCGGCTAGGGAGATGTTTAAGGCTCTAGTGGATTTGTTCTAGAGTGACAACATGAACAGGAAGATGATCTTTAAGAACAAGCTCATATTTGTGTAGGTGTCGAGATTTGAGAGTTTTACTAGCTACCTCGTGAAGATTACACATATACGTGATCAACTTGTAGCGATTGGGGAGAATGTGGAGGACGTACTCATAAATGTGGCATTAAGTTGTTTCACTAAGCCATGGGAACCATTTGTCAAGGGGACCCGCGCTCAGGAGCACCTTTTGAGTTGGAAGAGGCTTTGGGATGATTGCATCTAGGAAGAAGCCTGGGAGGAGTCTAAAGCCAAGCAAGCAAGGAGATGGAGAGGAGAACCTGGCCCTGGTCAGTTAGGCCAAGAAGGTCAAAGGAAAGGATTACAAGAGTAATACTGTGGAGTCAACCTCCTAGTTAAGGAAGAAGAAAGACTTGAGCAAGATCATCAAGTGTTTCATATGACACAAGGATGGACATTATGCATTTCAGTGCCTAGAGAAGAATAAGGGTATGGGAAAGTCACAATAGGGAGTGACATAGTAGAAGCTCAGTTGGATGAGTTTGCTGTGAAGTTTCAAAAGGACTTCTCACTAGTTTCTTGCCTTTCTGCAACACAATCACAAAGAGTGCATGTTACTTGGATAATGGTGCATCATGGTACATGACAAAAGCACGGGAGCTATTTAGCAATCTAACAGAGAAAGACTTGGGAGTTCATATGGAGCTTGGCGATGATGCTAAGTATGCAAGTCATCAGGTCATGAGGGTGCTCAGGAGGATTTTTAGAGGCTGTATAGCTTGTACTGGTGCCCAAAAAAATTCTGAAGTTGCTGTAGTTTGTATTTTCCCCCAAGGCCATTTTCCTAGTAAGAGAGCCCTTGTACGTTGAAATATTTATTTAATGAACAGCAGAATTGAAGGGTAGAAATTTCTGTGTATTTGTGAAATTGGCCCATTTTGCTTCTGCTGATTTTTATTTTATTTACCAGTTAAAATCCCAGCTGTGCGTTTTAATCAGTAATCTGGTGTTTAATTTAATTTACTGCAAGGAATTACTAGGAAATATTTTGCCTGTTTGCTGGGGTTTAAGGAAAACTTAACAAGGGGGACATGGGGAAACGCTTCCCTGAGTATCCCCTGTCCCTGGGGCCTGGAAAATGTGGGGGTGCATCCCTGTGGAATACTGTTTCCCACCAAGCTTTAGTGGTGAGTGACATTTTTATGATCATGAACTTGATCTTCTGGACATTGTTGAGATATTCAACGTCAAAGTATTTATGGATGGCATTGGACCATTCTTCAAGTGATTTTGTATTGATCTTCCTTTCGAACTATGGTATGTTGTGATTGATTTTGACCTTAAAAGGGGTTTCTTCCACCAAGCATCCTCGATCCTTGAGACAAAGAACTAGTTGATATCTTGGTATTTATTATGCTAGCACTCTTTATAACAATTCTGAAAATTGGGTTTATAATTCTTGAGGACTAGGACAGGATTCTAAATGATTCTTGCTTTAGCATGTAATATCTGTCTATAACCAAATTTGGTCAGCATATAACCAGATCTGCATACTAGTTTTTACAGTGGAATTCTGAACTAAAGAACATCTGTCTCAGCCACAGAAAACATTAAACAGAAGGCACCTTGAACAGGCATATAAGTACTTGATATTACCAAAGGTTAATGTGGGTTGGAACAACTCAATCACAGTTTTGTATTTGTTGCAGGTTTCCCCCCTTCATTAAGTAATAAAGTAATGGATGAAGCTGCGAGGTGTCTATACATATGTTCCGAGTAGATGAATGCTTCACCTAATCAAAGCTTCAAACCCCATGATAAACACAACCAACTGTGAAAAGTAGCCGCATATGTGCCTAGGGTGAGTGTTTCACAAAAGGTTAGAGTATATGTTTTAATGAGGTGGAACATGTGTGAAATACACCAGTATTCCCTAGGGCGCTTACACCATCTATTTATTAACAATGTCCAACCCCTTTCGGTTGGGGGGGGGGGTTGCTAAAACCTTCCTAAATATGTGTAAGGAGTAACACCAATGGGACATGATGAGCAATGCATAAATCACAACACTATTATGCCAATATAAATCATATGAAGTAGCAAGCATCACCATGCTAGACCATGAAGAGAGAACCAACCCATGACAATCAATCACAAAGGAGAAATGAATCTCCCCCACTCCAAAGTACTCCAACAATGCAATTGAAGTACCATCCTCGTGAAGCTCTCACTCCAAATTCCTATAATGTGTGATGAAATAGCATGTGTAATCCTTATGCTATATGAGGGGTAATAAGTCTAATTGGTTATTTTGCAATGCATGATTCATTGTAAGTGGGTAGTTTCATAGGGCATTATTCAATTAAAGTTTGTTGCTCATCCACTTCACCTTTAGTTTGGTCTCTTTTCTATTCAGGAATTCTATGCTTAGCACAATTACTTCAATGTTCCTTTAGTAACCCAATGACAATTTCCAATTTAGATTTCCAGTAGCAATCACATTAACCATTAATCACATTGACAATAAAAGTAGATAAAACATGAAACAAAATGTAGAAGACAAGGCAAGACAAGAGAACACCAGATTTGGCGGATGCCAGGGAAAATCCCCAATGTGGGGCAAACCCTTTGATCAATTCTTCTTATTATTATATCAAAATGTTCAACAGAGAGAGAGATTACAAAAGTCAAATTGACTTGCCCAATTCAAAGTCAAAGCAACCCTGTCAATTTTTGCAGTCAATTGCAGTCAAACTTCAAATCTAACCAGAAAGTCGAAGATGGTCAACTCAAACAAAAATTTCTCCTTTGAAGCTCGGTTAAAGGCAGTCAAACTCGGCCTTCAGGAGTGGTCAAAGTTAGCGGAAAACAGTGACAAAATCTACAGTCAAACTTGGTCAACCTGCCTTCAAATAGGCCTGCGGTCAACACAGGTCAAACTTCAAAATCCTCCTTTTACCTCGGTTCTTGTGCCCAGAAATGCGGCTTGTTGAGACAGAAATACACCCTAAAATCAAAGTCAAATGATGCACATAAAGTCAAAGTCAATGCTGGTCAAATTGCAAATTTGTTTGATATTTTTGGCCCTGAAATTTCGTCCTCCTTGTGCCACACGTGGGAGAGAGAGAATGCCCAATGTTGTATGAACCAATGAGACAAGGAGAGGGAATGTGTGAGTGATGATGATGCCAAATGAGGTGAGAGGTCACTTATATTTATACAATTTGTTGAGGGTGAAGAGACACGTACGTTGGGCTTCTTGAGCCTACATGTTGATGTGGCTGACTGAACAATTTGCACATGTGTGGGCATATATTAAAAAATGCACTTTTGCTTGTCCAAATTGGATGATCTTTATATCAATTTTTGGTCCTCTCGAAAACAGGAATTTAATGCAATCGTCATCCCCATCAAATGAGCTGTCCTAAGGTGGAATTTGGCCCTAGTTGCCAATTTTAACACTCCCTCTCAACGAGGGAGAATTCCACCTGCCAATCCATCCATCATCATCATTCATCATGCCATCCTGTCATCATGTACCATCTCTATATCTCATCTCATCTCTGCTCTGTTGAACACTTATATGAATAATGAAGAAGAATCGATCGAGAGTGAGTCACAAGACCTTACCACTCTCCACTGACAAAAGTCAGTCCAGAGGTAGAACCTCAATTAGACTTGATCCTAGATCAAGTTGTTGAACAACATGCATTCTAGACATAGGGAGTACGACAATACACGATGCATCCATTGATAGTGCTATGGTCCCTATCCACTATTCCCAACTCATTGGCCAAATGAGAAGTACTTCCCATGAGTCTTGGACTACATGGGTAGGATGTATACTGGGGCATCAACAAGAGAAGGTGAACCACTCATCTTGCTCATATGCCATAGGAGAATGTGAACCACTCATCCTATGAATATGTCAATCGTAGGGGAAGGTGAATCACTCACCCTACACACATGTCAACCATCATGGGTATCACAGGGGAAGGTGAACCACTCACCCTATGGTCGCTCATAGCTCCAAGAAGTACACCAAATCCCCAAGAGGTCGTAGAGCTTAGTGTCCAACTCAAGCAGGACCCTCATAAGAGGGTCTTTCCACGATTCCAAGCCTCTCTTGGAAGGCTAAGAAATTGAACTTCCCTAAGGGCTTCGTGAGGATGTTTGTGACCTGCTCATCAGTCCTGATGTGATGGAGCCTTACTGCTTCTCGCTGTACCATATCCCGGATAAAGTGGTACATGATATTAATGTGCTTGGAGCGTTCGTGGAACACAAGATTCTCTGAAAGACAAATCCCACTTTGGTTTTCGTAGTAGATCACGGTGATATCCAACACATGCTTAAATAACTCACTAAAGAGCTGCCTCAACCAAACAACTTCACAACCGACCATACTAGCAAGCAATGTATTCGGCCTCGACAGTGCTTAAAGTAATCGATTTCTGCTTCTCATCGAAGATATTGAAGCAGACCCCAATGAGAAGCAATATCCAGATGTGCTTTTAGAATCCACCACACTACCAGCCCAGTCAACATCAGTATATCCATGTAGCCTCAAATTCCCGATAGTGTATCTCAAACCATAGTTGATTGTGCCACAGACATATCTTAAGAGATTCTTAGCAGCAATCCAATGTATGGGATGAGGCTCGACCATAAATTGACTCAATGTATTCACAACAAAGCATATGTCCAGACGAGAGTTTACCAAGAACATCAGGCCCCCACAAGTTGTTGATACTCGAAAGGATTTGCCAATGCGGGCTCGACAACACTTCCACATAGCTTCTTGAAGTTGAGTTCCACAGGAGTAGACACAGTCTTGCAATCCACCATACCACATCTCTCAAGCAACTTCACATTGTATTTTCCTTGGAAAAGGAAAATCTCACTTGACCATTACCAGACCTCCAGGCTTGAAGTAATGCAACAGACCTAAGTCCTTAATTTCGAACTTGGAAGCCAACTCCCTCTTGCATTGATAAATGAAAGGGTCTGCACTTGTCAGAAAGAGATCATCTACATATTGTACTAGAATGAGAGGCATGTCCTTTTCAAACTTTAAATATAGGTTAGGATCAACTTCGCTCCTTGTAAATCCCAGCTTCATAAGATAGCTATCAATCCTCTCATACCAAGCTCGAGGGGCTTGCTTCAACCCATAGAGGGCTTTCTTCAACTTGTGTACGTGTGTCGTTCGATCTTCTACTTCGAACCACTCAGGTTGTTCTACGTAGACTTCCTCCTTAAGAGAGCCATGCAAGAAAGCAATCTTAACGTCCATTTGGTGTAGGCTCCATCCTTGAGAGGCAACGAGAGAAATAATAGATCAGATAGTGATATATCCGGCAACTAGTGCAAATATCTCTTCATAGTCTACTCCTTCCTTTTGAGAGAAGCCTTGAGCAACGAACCTGGCCTTGTATTTTTCAGTACTCCCATCAACTCCATGTTTGATTTTGTAAAGCCATTTAGAAGTGACCACAAACTTGTCCTTGGGTCTAGGAACCCCACCCAGACATCATTCTTCATGATTGATTTGTACTCCTCATTGATCGCATCCTTCCATACTTGGTGTCTTACGGCTTCCTCGAATGTACATGGCTTAGATTGAAAATAGTACTCATAACAGGATACCTGTTTGACTTCTTACTTTCACGAAATGTCTCTCTTGGAGCAATATGTCTTTCAACATCTTCTAGAGTGTCTTTGAGTTGCAAAGGTCTTTTCCTTGAGGTAGATGGATCACCAGGAGGTGGATCAATGGGATTCATTGGGCCTTCAATATCAGGCATCGGTTCATTTGTTAGAGATTCATCTTTAGGACAAGATGAACCACATTGCTGGTTCGAAACACGTTGACAAAATGAATCACATTGCTGTTTCGAAACGCGTCGACAAAGTATGCTCAAATGTGATTATCACCAAAAGATTTTATATACATTTTATGGATCACATAAGCCAAATTCCTAATAATTAGATATTGTTATTGGGCTGCTAAAGGAACATTAAAGTAAATTGTGCTAAGCATAGTGATAGAACATACCATTGTTAACTAAAATTGACATGGTATCAGAGCTTAGGTGAAGACAAAGCCCAAGCAAGAGAGAGAAAAGCAATCACTAAGATTTGTTGGACAAGGACAAAGCCTCAATGGCTTCTACATCTTACTTCAAATCTGAGGATAAGCTAAATGATAAATTTCACTGTCATGCATGGAAGATGTCTTTGGACTTGACTTTGGAAGAAAATGATGTTATGGATTATGTGCAGGGAAATATGGTGGAGCCTCCTTCAAATGCACTGGCTGCTACCAACACAAAGTATACGAAAGGGTGAGGTCAAAGCTAAGAAGATCATTAGAGACTCCATTCAAACACATTTGGTTGCTTACATTTCTGATTTGGGCATATCTAAGGTGATGCATGACAAGTTGGTTGGGATGTTCGAAGCCAAAAATGCAAAGCAGGTCCTCTTTCTCAAGAACACGCTGAAGGACATCAAGATGGATATAGGATAATCTATCCAATCCTACTTCATGAGGATTGCCGAAATCAAGAATGATCTTCTATTTATTGGAGAAGTTCTTTCTGACAGGGAGCTCACTCTTTTTTATCTTGGAGGTCTCTAACGAGCATGGGCTATGTTTAACACCACTATAGGATTCTTGGTTTTGATGAACAATTGACTAGATGCACTCAAGAAGAGACGAGGATGATCGAAAGAGACAAGCCTTCAAATGGAAATGAGCCCACTGCATTCTCTGCTCACTCTAAGAGGAAGAATAATGCTGGTCCAAAGAGACAAGGTGAAGGATTTAAGTAGGGATTCAAATAAGGAATAAAGGGAAGATGCTACACATGTAATAGGTTTGGCCACTATGCTAGAGAATGCCCTCCTAAGAAGGATACTCCACAGAATGACGACAACAACAATCACAACAATTTCAAAGGCAATGAAAGGAGCAACAGGTTCAACATCAAAGGAAAAAGGAATGCTCCCGTGCTCGATATGGAAATGGTCGACCTCCCAAAAGGTTGAGAAACTCCAAGTATGAGTAAACTAATGTTGTAGAAAAGCAAAAAGAATTTTATCTTATTTCTGCTCTCACTACTGCCTCTCCTCCAGACACTTTGGATAATTGGTTGATTGATAATGGTGCCTCAAGGAACTTCACTAGGTACAATTAGGCCCTCTCTAATTTGATTGAAAAGAAGGCCAATTTGGAGATCATACTTGGAGACAATGCCACCTACCCCGTGAAAGAGATAGGGACTGTCACTCTACACTTGAATCAAGGTCAAATCCTTCATGTACAAGATGTATTGTATGTACCTGATTTGAAAAAGAACCTGGTATCTATTTCTGCAATGGAAGACAAAGGCTTCAAGGTAGCATTCGTTGATGGGAAGGTACGTATTTGACAAAGGAACTCGAAAGATGCATTTACACTTGGATTTAGGGTTGAAGGTCTCTATCAGGTTGGAGGAAGTCCTTTGGGAGCTATGACTTGTGACATTTCTCTTCAATCCGAATTATGGCACTGGAGCTTTGCTTTCCTTCATTACAAAGCCTTACCTGATGTAAGGAAGATGGTCACAGGTATGCCCAAATTCAACATAAATCATCAAGGTGTTTGTCAGGGTTGTGCAACTGGAAAACATACAAGGGGACCATTACCCTCAAGTGAGAGTTAAACTACCAACATTCTTCAATTGATCCATTCCGATCTCTTTGGTATGTTGCCCGTAACATCATTGGGAGGATACTTGTACTATGTGATTTTTGTGGATGACTTCTCTCACAAAACATGGATCTCTTTCTTCAAGAAGAAGGTCAAAGTATTCAAATGGTTCTGTTCTTTCAAAGCCTTGGTCGAAAATCAAACAGGGAAGAAGATCAAAATATTGAGGATCAATAATGGAACTGAATATGAGTCAAACGAATTCAATAACTATTGTAGAGAGGCTGGCATTAAGAGGGAGACCACTACTATGTATACTTCTGAGCAAAATTGAGTCGCTGAAAGGAAGAATCGAATCATCATAGAAGCTACCCGTGCTATGCTTCATGACCAAGGCCTACCAAAGTTCTCATGGGGAGAAGTTGCCAACACTGTCATACATGTTCAAAATAGATGCCCACATCAAGCGTGTTGGACTTCAAGACACTCGAAGAAGTTTTCACTGGTAAGAAACCTGATGCATCTGTGGGAAGAAAGGAACATTTGTGGACTACAGTGAAACTAAAAAGGCATATAGAATCTATGTGCTTGGTCAAAGAGAAATTGAAATAAGTCATGATGTCACCTTCGATGAAGATTCTGTCCTTGGAAAAGTCAGATATCTTCATCCCAAGGAAGGGCAATGATGATATTGCAGGAAAGTTGGATGAATCTCCGACAAATGAACAAAAAGCCCTCTATGGTTAGGGCTTGGTATGAGAAGATTGATAATTATCTTATGAAGCTGCGGTTTACAAGGAGCGAAGCTGACCTTAACCTATACTTCAAGGTTGAAAAGTACATGCCTTTGATTCTGGTACTTTATGTGGATGATCTCTTTCTGACAAGTTCAAACCCTTTCATTTATCAATGCAATAGGGAGTTGGTTTATGAATTTGAAATGAAGGACCTAGGGTTGATGCACTACTTCCTAGGCTTGGAGGTCTAGCAAAAGCTAGGTGAGATTTTCCTTTCTCAAGGAAAATACATTGTGAAGCTACTCGAGAGATGTGGGATGGTGGATTGCAAGTTTGTGTCTACTCCGATGGAACTCAACTTTAAGAAGCTATGTGGAAGTGTTGCTGGGCTCGATTTGGCAAATCCTTCTGAGTATTGACAACTTGTGGGGGCCTTGATGTTCTTGGTAAACTCCCGTCCGGACATATGCTTCGCTGTGAATATATTGAGTCAATTTATGGTCGAGCCTCATCACATACATTGGATTGCTACCAAGAATCTCTTGAGATAACTTTGGGGCACAATCAATTATGGTTTGAGATACACTGCCGAGAATTTGAGGCTACATGGATATACTAATGTTGATTGGGCTAGTAGTGTGGTGGATTGTAAGAGCACTTCTGGATGTTGCTTTCTCATTGGGGTCTGCTTCAATATCTTGGATGAGTAGGAAGCAGAAATCGGTTGCTTTAAGCTCCACCGAGGCCGAATACATTGCTACTAGTATGGCCTATGGCCTGTTGTGAAGCTGTTTGGTTGAGGAAGCTCTTTAATGAGCTATTTGAGCATGTGCTGGATACCACCGTGATCTTCTACAACAACCACAGCGGGATTTGCCTTTCAAAGAATCCTGTGTTCAACGACCGCTCCAAGCACATCATCATCATTAAGTACCACTTTATCCGAGATATGGTACAACGAGGAGCAATAAGGCTCCATCACATTAGGACTTATGAGCAAGTCACAAACATTCTCACGAAGTCGTCAGGGAAGTTCAAATTCTTAGCCTTTCGTGAGAGACTTGGAGTCGTGGAAAGACCCTCCTATGAGGGTCCCGCATGAGTTGGACACTAAGCTTTGGGAGCTCTTGGAGGCTTGGGGTACTTCTTGGTGCTATGTGCGACCATAGGGTCAGTGGTTCAACTTCCCCTAGTGGTGGGCTATGTATAGGGTGAGTGGTTCACCTTCTCCTGTGATACCCCATGATGGTTGACGTGTGTAAGGTGAGTGGTTAACCTTCCCCTATGATTGTGGACACATGTATGTAGGGTGAGTGGTTCACCTTCCCCTACTGTTGATGACATATGCATAGGATGAGTGGTTCACCTTCTCCTATGACATGTGAGCAGGATGAGTGGTTCACCTTCTCCTATGGAGTGAGAAATGCATTCAGGCATCTGCGTGTGGGCAAGTCGTTGGGACGTGGTTCACCCTTTCCCCACATGTAGGATGTTCATTCCCTACGATTGATGGTTGACATGTTGGTGGGATGTGGTTCATCCTTTCCCCACGAGTAGGATCCTTCCTATGATTGATTGGTTGGCATGCATGTAGGACGTGTTTCATCCTTTCCCTACTCTTTGTGGTTTGCATGTGTGTAGGATGTGGTTTCTTGTTTCCCTACATGTGGTTGTGAGCAGGATGTGATATATTCTTTCCCTATTGGTGTTTCTGCATCATCCTACCCATGTAGTCTGGGACACATGCGAAGTACCTTTCATCTAGCCAATGAGTTGGGAAAAGTGGTTAGGGATCATAGCACTACCGATGGACACATCGTGTACTACTGTACTCCCTATGACTAGGGATGCATGGTGTTCAACAACTTGATTTGGGATCAACTGAGGTTCAACCTTTGGAGTGACTTTTGTTAGTGGAGAGAATTGCAGGCCGAATTTCAGAGTTCAGACCAACGTTGACCAATGTTGACTGAGCTGTTCTTGACCAGCTTTGATTGCGTTTTAAGGGTCCAAATTCCGATTTTTGTAGGCCGTACATTTGGGCACAAAAGCTAAGAAGTTCTGGGCTAGTTGACCTGCGTTGATTGCTGTTTGACTGTAGAAAATTACAGTAGACTTTCTCTTTGATTGAGTTTGACCGAGCTGTTTTGGGCTGAAATTATCCTCCTGATCAGGTTGAGTTTGACGAAGGAAGATCGAGCTGCTTCAAGGAAGAATTGCTGTTGTTTTGACCAACGATGACTTTTTGGTTAGGGCGCATTTGACTGCAGAATTTGACAGGGCTGATTTGATTGTGTATTGGGCAAGTCAATTTGATTTTTGAACTCTCTCTCTCTCTTTGTTGAACTATTGAATAATAAGAAGAAGAATTGATCAAAGGGTTTTCCCCACATTGAGATTTTTCCCTAACATTCGCCAAATCTGGTGTTCTCTTGTCTTGGCTTGTCTTCTGCATTTGTTTTTATGTTCTATCTGCATTTAGTGTCAATGTGATTAATGGTTAATGTGATTGCTACTGAAAATATTTGGATATTGTTATTGTGCTGCTAAAGGAACATTGGAGTAAATTGTTCTAAGCATAGAACATACCATTGTTAACTAAAATTAACGACAACCTTAACTCTTGTTGCTTTGTGTATTAGGAGATCATGGCAAGGGTTTGTTGTATAGATATCTCACTACTTTCTTTCCATACTAGGACAAATTAGAGGTCTCTAGCTCTTTTCTTGATGGAAGTGTTGGGATTTTGGACAACAATTTTATAGTATCCACCCAAGGAAAACCCTCTTAGGCTTATAATTCTATATTGGTGTGAACTTGCACTTATTCTAAACTTGTAGCTAGTTGACTTATCTTAACCAGGTTCTCAAGGAGGTTTTTCCCACAACACATTTCGACTATTGGCCCCACTACTCCCTTGAGCACCTTTAACTTCATCAACATGTTCTTCTCAACGAGCTTGAGGGTTAGTATAATTGCAATATACAATTAACTACTTACCACACATCTCATTCCCCTCAATTTGGGATATCTTCGAAGTAGATTATTAGATAGTGTATATTGATGCCTTCTTGGAAAGCAATATGGAGGTTATTGTTACATCGAAAGAAAGGGGAAGGAATGTGCAACGGAAGGATGCCTAATCAAATCAACAAAGAAGCACTGCAAAGAAGAAAGTAACTTGCTATCCTTGAATGCAAAGAGAATGACTCAAAATTTGGGACATATCATAGGAGAAGCAAATGGATAAAACAGTGACGAGGGACCACACATATATATGCCACAAAGGTGTAGATGTTAAGAAAGCACATAAAAAAACAATAATACTACATATAGGTTTATGGTGATTTAAATATTGTTCTTTTAGTGACAACATTACATCAAGCAAATCCTCCATGCGAAGAGGTTTGATTCTTGTGGTTATTGCTCTTGTTCTTCTCAGTTTTCGACTGATCTCAACTTTTACATATTGTACATGGGTTTCTAGGAGTCATTCAAGTCCAATGCTTCCACCATCCCAAACTAATTGTGAAAACAATCAGATAATAGTGAATTGGATTGGACATTGAATGTTTCAATAAATTCCTATTCAATCACCTTCTTAATTTGAAATGTGAATCTATTCTCTTTACAGAACCAAAGTGTTTTATAGTGGTTTTCAACACAGTTGTAAAAGTTTGCAAAACCTATTGAGAAGGTAATGTATTTTATGTTTTAACATAATCATTATCTAATATCAATAGTAAATATAAGGAATAGAGACTGGTCTTTGACCTTATTGCAAATTGAAAATAGTTACGCTTGAGTTTTCTAAACCTAAATTGCATTTTGTTCATGTTTAGTAGCCAATAATGGAATTTTTAAATTGCTCAAGTTTTTTCAGGATTGGCAAGTGTAAGGGTTGTGTATGATACTGTATGGTATAGCTTGTTATGCTTACAAGCTGGAAGCAACTGCAAATGTTTATGTTGAATTTTGAATTTTGAATATATATATATATGTTGTCCCTAACCTTTGTTCCCATGAAAAATTTGGGGTGCCCAGTGTTGACCACTTCGTGTCAACTACTCTATAGCAGTACATTTTTTTTCACAAAGAAATTCCATCTTGTTCGAGCACTCTGATCATCTAGGATTCATCATCATCAATCTTCAGTTTGTTAAAGTTTTAAACCCATTCTGCATGTTTATAATGTAAATGATCTTATTAAGACCATTATGTATGTAACAACTTAGGTAAGCCTATTATTTTAATGACGATTTTCATCTTAGGAGGTTTTTCATCTCACCGATTCATTTGTGTTTCTAAACACAAATGATCGACAAATTTTTTCCCTCCAGCCTCACACAAAAGCTAGGATGAATTTTGTCGTCAAGATCTTAGGACTTACCTAGTGTTTTCTATAGAGTCCTTGTAAAAAGTGATTTGGGAATAATTTTAGTTAATTGGCTAAATTATTTTATTAAAAATCACTTGGTCTACTAGATCATATTTTGAGTCGCAGAATTGAGTAAATAATTGAGGGTCCATAACGAACGAGTGTCCCCCCTTCATGGGTTAAATGTAATTATCTTATGTAAATAATATTTTAGTCATGGTGCTAAAATATTAGAGGGTTGGAATTATTAATCCCCTCATGTGTCAATTAATTAAATTTTCTGGCAAAAATAAATTAAAAATCTTAAGCCAGAAATTTAATTAATTTGAGTCTAAGTCAAGTTTTAGGAAAAATAAATTCTCCAAATTAAAAAATTCGTGGGTTCTAGAAGAATTAATTTTTGGAGGTCCTCCACCAAGGGAATATTGAAAATTTCAAGAGATTTTGGACCCTTGGGCCTTGATGGTCAAGTCAAAGTCAAATTTTTAAGGAAATTAACTCAAAATAATTAAATTTGAGTTAATTAAAAGTCAATTAAATGAAAAATTCGATTTTTTCCTCAAAAAATAAATAATTTCGACGGTGATGATTGATGGTTAAAAGATAATTAAATCTTTATGAACGGTCTTGATTAATTTGACGGGGATCAAGCCAACTACTCGTTGGAGAATTTATCTATAAATTAGTGGACATTTGTCACATCAAAGGATCCGATTATTGAATCATGTACTCGCTATTGAATTATACAAACACAAGTCTTTGTAATAATATAAACACAAGTCTTTGGGGTTTTACTTAATGGTGATGTTCCTCTTCTACATTTTATGGTAACCCTGTTCTTAATATTTGGTTGGTTATTATTTTGTTAAATTGCTTATTAATAACTCTTGTGGAGTAGTCTATTGCATAAGTATCTTGCATAGATTATTGGATTTAAGATAATTTTTTTAATTTGATTGAAGGCGTTTGGGTTTGTCCTCGGATGAACCAACTGAATCCCAAGGAAATAAGATTTGAAGAGCCTTCCATATTTAATTCCCCAGGGTTATCTGACGGATTTTCTCTTGCAGGGTTTTTTCTAAGGCTTGTGCCTAAATTTAAATTGCTCATCTTTTAGAATTTGTGCTCAAATAGATAGATCTAGCTAGAACGAGCTTATATCTACAGATTTGGGAGCGGAATTGGACTCATATTCATCGGATCTTATAGATTTGTATTTTAATTATATAGATCTGAGGCATTTAATTTAAAATTTCTAACCTTTGTTTGCAGTTGGGATTTTGGATTTTTTTTTTTTGGGATACTTGTAAATATTCTTTAGTTTTATTTTGTAAATAATTTTTTGATTTCAAAATTGTAAATATTATTTAATTTAAGTTTTAATTTTTTAGTTCAATTTTTTTTTTTTTTTTGGTTTTTAATTAAATTAGATTTAACTCTTAATTTTCACTTTTAAAGTTTTTATCCCACATTTAAAACTTGAAAATAGTTTCTCTAATTTGTGTTTATATATACTAACTTTTCACCTTGTATTTTCTATTATCCAAATAATTTCGCTAACTCGGTGCGTTTTAAAATTACTTTTTGTATATATTATTTCTTTGGTTTTTATTTTATTTTTATTCTTAAAGCTTTGATTTACTATTGAATGTTATAATAAATTTATGAATAATTTTGTGAATAACCTTCTAACTCTTGCTAACTTAAGATCTAGGCATTAACACTTGCATTTTTAAACTTGCATCCTAATTTTCCTCTCTTAACTCGCAACAACGTTATATGCTTCATTAATCTTGCAAATTTTGGGCTTAAAGGTAATCATAATTAAAATAGCATTATATCTCATTGAAACAATTGAATTGCAGTCTAGATCTTGCATTCATTCCTTGTTGATCATTGGTAATTGGAATCATGGGCTAAATCTATAGTTGCAAGTTTGTTGTATTTGGAATAGCATTTTTTCTTTTCCTTGCAATTGTCTTAAAGTTTACTGCTCATATCTCTTATTGTCTTGATCTTTTTCTAACATTTCCTTGCAACATTACGTGTCTAGTAACTTGATGCTTTGCATATTTATGCGAGTGATATAATATATTTTGAGCATTGTTCATTAGGCAGTGGTCTATATCTGTTAATTTTGCTATTGCGTCAATATTTTTAATTGCTTCATCTTGTTAAGACACACTTTGCTCATTTAATTAACACACTTTCTAACTAATTCTAATTTAAGTTGCATAGAGAGGTAGTGATCTTGCCCCGAGTCTCCTAGGACTTGTTATTCCAACAAGTTTTCCACTTGTCATCATCTTATGGGACTACCCCCCTTGACTTAGCTAGGAGAGAGTCTAAACAGAGTGAGTAGGGATCAAAGTGACAACCCCTACTCTGAGCGTTGCACCCTAGATGTACACTTTGGGCGACAACACGCACTACCCATCCCGGGGATGTGTCCCCATGTCCCTCTCCTTGTCTCCACCATTCCCCCATCCTAATAACTAGTGCAACATAGGTTTAACCTCACCTTGTTTGCTTCATTCATCATTTCCATCTTATGTGTGATTCTCTTCATTGCTTCATTCTTCTCTACATTTGTTTCTTTTCTCTTTAGTATGCCCTTGCCTTTTGCTTCTTCTGTTCATGTCCAGGAGTCCATCTTCTTTAACTTACGTTCACCATCCTCTTCTGTCTTCCATCATTCTTTGTCTTCTTATTTTGCCTTTTTTATGATCCTTGGTGTCTACTCCTTGCTGTCATTTTCTTTTGAAGTTGCATAAAAAAAATGTTTCTTGTAGGATGGACATTTCCATCCAGTGAGACACCTATGATCTTGGCCTCGCAAACTTAATTGATGCACTAGTGTCACGATTTCTTCGACTCTCACTATGGATTTACAAAGCTTTCATTATATAACTAGTTCTTGGCTTGAACTTGGACTTGACTTGATCCTCTAACATTCATGAAATTTTCACGAGGAAAACTTGGTCAAGGCTTGACAATTGATTTTTACTTGACTTATCTCCATATTTCAACAAAAATCATTTGACTTTCAACTTAGGATGAGTTTAAATTTCTTTTCAATCTAAAATACCTTACAGTTTAGACTCCGACCTTTTATTTTCAAGATTTTTAACTTTTCACATTGATGTGTTTTCTTAAGCACCTGCCTTGAAGACTGCATGACCCTCTCCAATAAGAAGCTTGGATACAATACAAACTCTTTTTCGAAATATCCAAGGCAAAAATAAATAAATAATTTGACAACCATGCATCTAACTTACATTTCACTATACTTACCATCACTTAGAGAGATTTCTAAAGGCGTCCTTATAACTCAAAATGTCATTTGACATGGCTGTTGATCTTCTATATGAAGAAATACTTTTTTTCTTCATTCCATGCATGTTACACTGCTAAATGCAAATATAGTTGTCCTCCATAAATATTGAGTTAGATTTTCTGGTAGTCTTTGGATTTTTTTCTGGTTGCCTTGTCCTCTTACTTCTGTGGCTGCGAGGCATCTTTATTTTAAATGTTAGCCTTCTTTGACTGTGGCGCTTCTTTTCTACCTAGTTTTATGGGCGCGTGGTGTTTAGCTGGTTTTATTGCCACGTGGTGTAAATTGTAATATATCTAGCTTGGTATTCTCCGGAAATCAACAAACCTATCTTTGATTTCTAGCAGTTATATGATTGGCTGAAGTGTTCTATGGATTTGCACAACTTAATAAGTAAATCCATCAACCTTCATGAATTTAACAATGATTGAAAAAACTGACAGATCCCATTATAAATACTAGTGAGGCTAGCTTGAAGACACCTTTTGTGTGTACAATCTGCAAATCTTGCACTAAAATTTTTCACTTTAGCTCTATTAAACCATCAAAATTTCATTGGTAAAATCTCACTATCAATTGAAAAAATGAAAGATACTGATTTGAATAATCTCATCCTATTTGCAGTTGTTATGTCAGAAAAATGTAGTTCTTGTAGTGTAAAAATGTGTTTTTCATTTGCGGTATTCGTTTTTCCATTTTGGGTTTATTGTTTTCATTATGATTTTATCCTTTGCTGTTTATAATGTTTGCAATCATATTAATGGCTGCATATTCTGTGATTACATATAATCTGGCTTTTACGGAATGAATATATAAAAAACAAAGATGAATCTTGAAAATATAAAAATACCCTTTAGCCTCTTTTGAACCAAATTTTTAACACAATTGAAATCACTAAAAATGGATAAATACTGAAAGAGAAATCTTAATTTACCAGCAGCTACCCAAAAACAACGAATTTCCCCTTCAGTGATATCTTCTTATTGGATTGCTGTGTTTCTAGTCTTGGTTCTCTCTTTGTTGTAGCTCTTCTTCAATAGGTCCATCACAGTTATATGTTCATCAATCTCATTGCATCATCAGTCATATGTTCATCAGTCATATGTGCATCGTCATCATTGCCACTGGAGCTCTGATACCAAATATTGTGATTACAATTCAGCAGCAATTGCATTTCAGACACATACAAAGCAAGGGGCAGGAGTGTACAGTCAAGAAATTCGTGAAAGAGGCGATATCAAACCATTCCTCTGTGTGTTACTATTGTACAAATGGTCTCTTTATATAACTTTTGGTGACCATAACAGCTATGTCATAATTAGATATTTAGTTAAACTGTCTCCATAACAATCACCAAGAATATGTCCTTGAATCTCTCAGCTGATTCTATGAAATCCATATCCCTAACTTCTCTTGTTGACTTCCTCTTTAAATCATACGTAGACTTCTATGCTTGGTCTACATCATCACAAAACCATCATATAATTTAGACATCATTCATGATTCACAAGTAGGAGTCAATCCTTCTGTTGCTCACAACAAACACAATTCTCTTGTTTAAAGTTTGAATTTGGGATTAAAATTGACCCTTTGGAATCCACTGTCCAAAGAAGATTGAAGCCTTCGGTCCTAGTGGCAGCGATATAATCATTACTGTGGTGACTTATGTTATTTATCCAGAAGACAACAAGACTCATGCTTGAAGCTAGGATCATAGTAACTTGTTGGTTACTTGGGAAATATGCTGAGTTGACTCTGCCTGCTGGCTTGTGAAGAAACTTGTCAATATTTAACATGAGTCTTAGGTCAAATTGGGAAGTTAGTTCCAATCAGTTGCTTAAAGTTAAAATTCTTCACAAGTTATCAGTGAACTTGGCCAATCATAATTCATCTCAAGTAAAAATTTGGTCAATATGTTGTTGAACTTGCCATTTTTTCCTTTCTTTCTTCATTTTATGTAATATTCAGTCTTATGTATAGAATATTATTTTAAGGAATAATGAATCCATACCATGTAATTGCAAACTACGCACTCAATGTAAATATTGGCTGAAGGAAAACTCATAAATATCAAGTAGCAAACAACACATCATGTGACCTTTCTGCTATCTGTTTTTAGATTTTCAATGCTCAGAGTTTTGACTTCTAAACTATAAATTATACTAGTGCAGCCATATAAATTAAATGGCTGGTAAAGGCCAATAGGAATCAATCCATGATAAACATCAAAATACTTCATGATACATCACATATTGCTAAAATAAAATAAAATTTATGGAAACTAATTAAATTATAGCTTTATTTTAGATAATAATTATTATTAATTATAAAAAAATTGATATACAAGTTCAACATATATATATATATAGAACATGATTCTTAATCTTGGAGATTCACCTCCACTTTACCATGGAGATTCTTAATCTATAAATAGGCTTTGTTACGATACCATGGGTCAATACCTTGGCTTATCAATACCACATGCCCAAAAAACATAACTCACCCCATATGACACTTGTTCGTATAATTTTTTATTTAAAATCAATCAATTTAATTAAAACTCACCCCATGTGACTACTTTGGAGATAAATCTCAACCTCTCAACCTCAGCTATGATTTTTGTATCCTATGAATATTCTATGGAGGTTAAATCCCTACCATCCACCTAATAGTTATTGATAATGAAATTAAAATTCTGGAAGCCCTATTCCAAAATAGACACGCCTATTGACGTAAATATATGTTTACAATTTTTTTGCCTATTTACACGAGGATGCCTATTTTGATGTCCAAATGATTGTTGTCATATAACGGGGTTTGTATCTAATTTATTTTTGGTAAAGTTGAGTTCTATCTACTGTTCAAAATAAATACGATGTTTTGAATTTGAAATCAAACACTTGAATATGATACATGAAACAGTAAACCATACTGCTTTAACTATGCTGTGTTGCGTGATATATAATCATTGGAATCTTACTATTTGATTATTGAGTTTTTAACAAGATTAATTGCAATCTCTAGCTATATTCTCAAGTTCAGAAGTTGTTTATTGAGTTTTAATATGGTTGATCAAAGGATCTTGTTACATTCTCAGGTTGAGGAGATGCAATGGGAACTCTGTCGGCTTTTGATAAACTTCAGTCCCTCATCCAGTCCATCACAATCAGCAGGTTCAGTCTTCACGTCATTTTTACAGAATCTTGTTTGGAAGAACAGAGGAGCAGATCGTAACATGCCTCCACCTGGTCTTTCAAATAACTCAGTTCTTGTTTCTGCATACACAATACTACTGCGTTTCTTGTCTGAAGGTTTTGGTATGGATGATACATGTGAATTGATGAAGGGGCCAAGACAAAAAACAGACACTGGGACAGGATTTCTTCACCGGGGGGGAAAACAAAGTTTTCCTGTAGGCTTATTTCTAAAACCAAATTCACATCGTATTGATTTTTCTAGACTGGGTGGGGCTTTTAGTCACCTTCTTAAAACTCATCCTATTGCCAATGAAGACTTTGAAGAAATCACATGGAATGAAAGTGATATGGATGTTGAGGAGAGCAATATCACACATTCTACAAGGCAAAAACCCTGTTGCTGTTCAGGTGCAGCTGCGTCTCTTTCGAGCAGTGGGAAGAATCTTGTGAAATTTGTCAACAGATGTTCCAGTAGTCATGGAAATGCTATTCCAGAAAGGCCAACAAATGTTAGCACAGAATGTACTTCAAGTAGCTATGGTAATGAGATAGTAGATAAACCCAGTTCAAGTGAGCAGACCAATTCTGATCTAAGATATCAACCAATTCAACAGCAGAAAAATGCTGGATCAAGGTCGACTCAAGTGATATCTGGTGCCTTAAGGGAAGAAGAATTATTTGATACAATGGTGTTGCTCTATCATTTAGGTCTGGCTCCAAATTTTAAGCAGGTATGAAGATAGTAATAGGTTGAAATTTCTCTTTTACCTAAGGTGTGCTTGGATTCTCAACCAACTCCATTGAATATGTCATGAGGTTCAGGGTTCAGTTGCCTGATTTTATGGATCTCTCTTTACTTCAGTATTTATTAAATTATTTTAGGAAGTGGATTCCCTCATAACTTCTGATACGTTTAATTACATATGCATCTTACCTGTATTTTTGGGTGATAGTCTTTCTGAACCTGAGTTGCAAACATACATTTATACTCTTAATGTTCCAATGCTGTTCTTGTTAGTTTCCCATTATTATCTGCAATATAGGCTTTCTAAAGCTTTTGTCCATTTGTTATTGAGGTTCAAGTGAAACTGTAGAATGAAAAAACAGTCCTCAGGAAACATATTTCTTCTCCAAAAGTTAACTATTTGATCTATTTAAATCCTTTTAACATCAAATAGAAGCGGGTCATACTAAACATTATTTTTGCTAAGAAAATCAGATGTATTTCTTTTCCCGAGAAAAAAATCATAATTTTGTTCACCCAAGATAGAAGGCAAAATCACATTCTGTATATGCTGAACACATTCGATGAAAAACGCCACAGGGCAAAGAGAAAAACTGAGCACAGAGCTCAAAAAACTAGTTCCCCCAGAAGAGAACCAACAGAGATTACAACAAGACCACAGAGGTCAAACCATAAAACCTGCGAAAAGAAACCTCAGAACCATAAAGCAGCTCTGAAAGGGCATGCAATAACCCGGCTGAAAGCCCCAAGACACAGAACGGACTGTGTGCAGTCCACAGAGAAATACCAACTGGTCCCAAACTGCCCTGAAAGTCCACAACGGGCAGGGTGACAGACCCTAACATGACCATTGACAACACCGTGGTGAGCAGAAGCGAGGACGACACTGGAGAATGAGCAGCGGTGGCATCTGAGCAGATTCAGAGGGTGGCAGCAGAGCAGAGCCCGCTGAGGAGAAAGGAACCCTGGTGAGCGAAGCGCAAATGACTGCAAATAAGCCCCCATTGCCCAAGCATGCCAAACTGACAAGAGCACCTGCAAAAAACCAACGACGACAGCACCAGCAAGCTATGGCATCGAAACAGCGAAGGCATGAACCAGAGGGCAGAGGGGGCTAGGGTTCCCCAGCCACTGATCCCTCCACTCCCTCAACTCCCAAAATTCGAAAATCATATATATATATATATATATATATATATATATATATATATATATATATATATATATTAACAGGATCCAGATCAAGCAGAAAGGTACATACATACAAAATCTGACAGGAATACTCAGGATAAAGGTTCTGAATCATAGTTTTTCCATCATCTCTTTTGGGCTTTCCAACATTTGCCAGTCCAGTAGGTCTTACAGGATTACAAAAGCTCAACTGTAGTTGCTGTTAAAACAGATAAGCAGTGATATTCTACTGCTAGTTACTAAACTTGGAAACTATATATAACAGGAAAATGCCCAATAGTCCAGGATTTTAACCAAGCCACTAGAGTTGACTTACTATTATACCCCAGGTCACCTGGTTTGGGTTCATGTTTTAATTCGACAGCAATGTAATTTGATAAAATTTGTCTAGGCACAAAGAAGTTTAATACAAAATTTAGATATAATTAATTATGTAAAAATTGTAAGTTTAAAATCAAGTTTTTATATTGATATATAATATTAATATTAATGCTTTTGTGCAGCTAGCTGAGCCATACCTACATAATTAGTTTTGCACAGTTTCTATATAGTAGTATATTGTAAAATTCTTGAACCATATTTCATTTTTCGTTATCACTACAGTTAGAACCGTCCAAAATTATTATAGAAATGCATCCTCATTTATTGTGCATGTTACGCTGTTCTAACTTGGCAAAAAATATTGGAATATGGCAGAAAAATGTCAATACTTTTTGGAACAATATATTTGAAAATTCTATGCTTTATAATGTTGAGAAGTGATTTACATTAAATGCTACAAAATCAGGAAAACATTCAATTACTTGTAACTAAAATTTATTTTGCCCTGATATTGTTTTGTAATTTGTAGTTCCTAGGGTGCAGTGATATTTATCTGTATAAGCTAAGACGTTTATATGGATCTGATCTGTAAACTGTTGTGGCTATCAATAGTCGGCTCACCAAAAACAGATGCTATAGTGAGCTGATACTGCACAATTATTCTTTTTGTAGTTTTAGTGATGTAATTGGTAAAATAAACACACTATACAAACTCTTCAATGAAATAATAACAAAACTACAACAGTAAAGACACAATGGAGCACCGTAACACAATATTTACCCTGGGAGACCCAATGTGAGAAAACCTGACAAGAAAATGAAGGACTATGCCTTTCTTCTTAATCAAATGGGAGTACAAGGCAAAATATAGAGATTATGAAGCTCACTGTGGAGCTTTGAGACACTATGGTTTGCTATAGTTGCCTACAAAATGTTCTTTCTCCACTTTGCTTTGTGATCTCTGTTCTCCACTTGGTGACTACATTGCTATGGAATGCGAAATTGCTAATTTTCACCCTTCTATGGCTCTTAAGATTAAATTTTCAATTCTCATGATGCCTCTAGAGATCTCTATTGGATTCCATACATTACTAACTCCAAATGGGTGAATCATGTTGCATTGATGTTGCTAACATATGTACTAGTGGGGAATAATTGGACCATTGCCTTGTTGGGCATACCTTCCGCATACAAATTCTTTTAAGAGGAAAACAAATCACTGTTGGAAAACTAAAGATTGGTAGAATTTAGTGAGGACCTTTAGGATAATCGTCCTCAAGAGATTAGAGACCCCAAAATTCTACCTTTCTGATTTGGAATTAGAGGACTTTGAGTTATGGTTCATTAGTTCTGTTTTTAGGGTTTACTCCAAAGTGACTATTTTAGGTCTCAAATTTTGGTTTCTTGTTAATTTTGGGCATCTAGGTCCAAACTCCATTTTGCACTGCTCATATGATGATGGTCATATTTTTGTTCAATTCCTCTTTCGGAAAGGTGCAAGATTGATCTAAAGATCATCTTGTTTGGATGAGCAGAGCACATATTTTGAATTTATTTTCCACACATGTACAAGGTCGGCCAGATTTGTAATGTAGGGTCACATACCTAATAGATGTGTCACACACCCCCACTGATGGATATAAATTGGAGAGACTTGGAGGCCATTTGTTCTTCAACTCATCACACATCTCTCATCGTGATTTGATTGGTTCGATAGCCTTTGGAGGCCTCTTCCCTTCACATGTGTGGAGCTGAAGGAGCTGTTTTTCTGCAGATATGTTTAGGGCTGAATTGCAGAAGTGTTGACCAGCGTTGACTGTGGTCAACCCTTGGTTGTTTGACCTCAAAACTTTGCCAAAATTCCGATTTTGAGAGGCCGTACCACTGGGCACTAAAATCAAGGAAAACAGAGCTGTTTGACTGAAGTCCTAATCTGCAGCGTTGACTTTCTATTGCTGTCCTGAGTTGACTTTTGGTTGACCAGTGTTGACTTGTGATGAGCTGTCTTTGAGGGCTGTGGGTGTGACACTTGGAAGGTTGGCTGATCTAGAAAGGCTATGTTGGCTGAAGCATCTTGTTGACTACTGTAACACACAATATCTCATATCTTTGCTCGACAAGAAGAATTGTAAATCTGATCTATATTATTGGCTTGTCTTCTGTTAATCTATTATTGTGTTCTATCAGCCTTTTACTTTCATGTTTGTGTGATTGCTAATTTATATCGGGCCTAAGAAAGATTGAAGTAAATTTGCATTAAGCATAGAACACACCATGGTTATCTAAATTTAACATGAGATCAGAGCGAAGGTGAGGACAAAGTCCAAGTTAGTGAGAAGCAATCACTGAAGAAGGAATCCTATCAAGGACAAATGGCCTCCTCAACCTACAAGGGTTTCAAGACTGATGATAAATTGATTGATAAGTCTGATTATCATGCATGGAAGATGTCCTTGGATTTGGTACTAGAAGATCAAGATGTCATGGACTATGTGCAGGGGAAGATTCAAGAGCCTCCATCAAATGCAACTGCTGCCACAAAGACGAAGTATAGAAAAGGGGAAATCAAAGCAAAGATGATTATCCGGGATTCTATTCATAAGCATTTGGTTGCTTACATTTTTGAGCTGAACACATCGAAAGAGATGTATGATAAGCTGGGTAACATGTTCAGGGCTAGCATTGCTAATCATATCCTTTTCTTCAAGAATTAATTGAACAATATCGAGAAGGGCAGGGAAGAATCTATTCAATCCTATTTTATGAGCCTTACTGAAATAAGGAATAACCTCTTAGCTATTGGGGAAGCAATATCTGATCGAGAGATGGTTCTTATTACGCATGGAGGTCTCCCCCGTGATTGGTATGTATTCAATACCACTATTCTTAATAATAATGTGATTCTTGATTTTCATGAAATATTGACGAGATGAACTCAGGAGGTAACAAGAATGATGGAGAGAGATTATCCCTCTAATGGAAATGGAAGTGACCCTACTGCCTTCGTTGCTCATGCAAAGAAGAAAAACAATGGTGGCCCGATGTTAAAATTTGACAACTAGGTCCAAACTCCATGTTGTGATGCTCAGTTAAGAGGCTAATATTTTTGTTGGATTCCTCTTTCGGAGATGTGTAAAATCCATATAAAATATATCTTAATCCGATGAGCAGAACATTTATTTTGAATTTATTATTTATAATAAATTATATGTGCAGGTCGGCCTTAAGGTTTTACACCCCCAACAGATGTGTCACACACCTCAATGATGGATATAAATACAACCAAAGTTGGAGAGCATTTCACAACAACTCAACACACATCTTCTTCTCTCATCTGATTTAGTACGAGCTCCTTGGAGGATAAGTTCAACCCACACGTGTGAAGAAGAAGGACGAATCTGTACGGCCAAGAGGAAGGACAAAATTTTTGCAGCTAGGGTTTCCAACGAAGTTTGACCAGCGTTGACTTTGGTCAACGCATGGTTCGAAAGGGCTAAAAATTGTTGGAGAGTTCGATTTTGGGAGGCCGTACACATTGGCACAGAAATCGAGGTCAAAAGGTTGACCAAACTTGTTGCTGCGTTGACTTTTAGCTTGCTGCCATGCGTTGACTTTTCTGGAGTTGACTTGGGTTGACTCGGTAGCTGATTTGAGGATTGTTGTGACACATTCTGGGTTGGATGATCAAGGAGACTTTGCTGGTTGAAGCATCTTGTTGACCGCCGTAACGCACCATCACATTTTTCTGTTTCTGGTTTGTCTTCTATAAGATCCACTGATATGTTCTATCAGCATTTTACTTAACCATTTGTGTGATTGCTGTAATAAAAGTAAAGTTGCATCAAGCATAGAACATCTACAAAACTTTACATGGTATCAGAGGTAAGGTGAAGACAAGCCCTAACTTTAGCAATCACCATCGGAGGAAATGGGTTCCACAAGTTTTGAATTCAAGGAGAATGACAAGCTGACTGGAAGGGATGACTTCCATGCCTGGAAGATGATATTAGATCTCAAATTGGAAGACCATGATCTCTTGGATCATGTACTGGGTATGTTAGGGCTGGGTGAAGACAAGCCC
>JAXQQM020072887.1:0-96675 GCA_034641835.2 Pinus albicaulis
TTTAGCGGCTACCGTATTTGCAAAACCTTACTTTACAATGTAAAAATTTTTAATATAATAATCAATATACTTAAAATTTTACATTTATTTGTTAAATATAAAAATTAATTAATTTTCCCACACTTTTATTTTCTTATCTAATTTTCTGAGAATCCGGTAGGGGTTGGCTAGAATCACAATTTTGAGTTGTGAACTCTCCACAATCCAGGTGTCCCATTATAATTTGACCAAAAAATTTTTTTCCAAATTCTAGCCAAAAAATCCAAAAGAAGCTGCTAATAATAATAAATATAATATTCTGAAATGAAATAAAATAATTGCAAAATTAAATTATCAAAAATCTATTATCAAATTTAATTAGAGTGAAATATATATATATATATATACCAATGCTTACATTTTTTAGTCCTCCCATACATTTTTGGTCAATTTAGTGTGTCCTAAATGGCTGCATTTAATTTGTCAATCCGGGAATCGTAAGCTGATGAAGTGCGGCGCACTATATGTGCAAGATAACCTATTTCTTAACTTTTTGTCGTTTTGGTTTTCTAAGGTGAAATGGAAATTCTAAGATGAAAACAAGTTTGGTTATGTTTGTTCAAGGAAGTGATATCCCCTATAATGATTTACCAACTTGAAATTTTAAAAAGCAATTTGAAATTTACAATGACAAGACTTGAAAGAAAATGAAAATGTGCTGCTGAAATGAAAAGGTGCTGCTAATCTAATAAATCAAAACAATGAACTATTGAGCATGAAAACTAAACTATTTTTGCTGCCAACTAAACATAAAAGAAACTATGCTTAAAGAAATTCAAAATTGCAACAAAATAAATCTAAATCAGATTACATCAATTTATCTTCTGATCCTTCATCATTAGTCCAGCTATGATTTTCGGAAGTAATCATAAACAATTTGAGTAACTGATATTTAATTTGCAGAAAGTATACTAATACTAAACCATACACTCATGATTCAATCCCTCACCATCAGTCCAGCTGTGGCTTTCGGAGGCAACTGAAGATGTCATGCATGATTTAATATATCTAAATTTGCGGAAAAGAAACTAATACTAAACTACACATTTCATAATGCAATCCCTCACCATCAGTCCAGCTGTGGCTTTCGGAGGCAACTGAAGATGCTATGAGCAGCTTAATATATCTAAATTTGCAGAAAAAAAACTAATACTAAACTACACATTTCATAATACAATCCCTCACCATCAGTCCAGCTGTGGCTTTCGGAGGCAACTGAAGATGCTATGAGCAGCTTAATATATCTAACTTTAACTACTGAAGCAAATAAGCAATACTGGAATTAAACAAAAGCTATGAAAAGCAAATTAGCAGCAGAACAATGTTAGTTCCATGTCACTAGTCAAAAAGCTATGAAAATTCCCGGGCTGCCTATCTATAACCTGAAACAAGAACACTGATCAGTGATTATCAACATAAAACATGAAAGACAGAAATGAAATGGAAATTATGGAAGTGTATAAACAGAAATGAAACAAATGCAATATATGAACATATGAATGGATTATGACACAATGGAATGAAATTAAAATTATACACTAATGCACAAAACCTTAGCTGAGCAGGGGCCCTCTACACCAGCCTTGGCAACGGTCCTCAAATATGAATTAAGTTGAAAAACAGAGTCTTCTCATATTAAAAAGCAGTCATTACAGAATGGTAATGTTACGGCACAAGTGCAGCGTAATCACTACAGAGCAGACTAATCAAAAGATAACAGAGACTACATTCACTAATATCGACTAACTTCATATGCGTATGCAAACGCATTATATATAACAACAAACTATAACTGTTTCCTAAAGTTCATGCTAGTGGAGAGCACGTAGACCACTACGTCCACAGATATAGGAGCATGGCCGTGTTGGAAAGTAAATCTACGAGAGGTGGATGCTTGAATTCGACTCTAGAGCCCTGTACAGATGTCAATTTATCCTCCGCAGGCTTAGAAACGGCCGTATGGATCTTCATGTGACACGAAACAGAGTCCGGCCGACATGAAACTCCATGGTTGACTTCCATGTGGACGCCTTTGACCGCGGCTTCTTTGGATGAGTTTGCTTGAACCAATAGGACACGAAACATGTCCACGTCATTCCTGACCTGCCCATGTGGCTCGTTTCCCTTGTAGACACCTGTAGCATAGAGTTTCACAAAATAGCTGCGGAAAGTTGCAGCAGCTGCGGAAAGTGGCAAGATTCCGCAGCTGAATGAACAAAATCTAGATCAAATAGCAAACACGAAAATATAATTAAAAACCATGTTAGATGCTCTTTTGCACATGATATTGACAATTTGGGAGGTTTAGGTGAGTGAAAAAGGTATGGAAAAATGTATGGAAAAGATGCAAATTTGGGACTCAACATACCCCCACTGTGAAGGTGTTGCATGTCCTCATGCACCCAAAATTTTGATACTCTTTCTTCAGTTCATGTGCCTTGATACTTCAGCCAGCACATCCAATCCTCTCCTCTTTTTCCTTGGTACTGCCAACATTCTGGGTTTCTTCATTAAGCACCTAAATTTGATATTTACAAGTGCTCTGCTCAATTTCTGGCATTTCCTTTTCAATTTCTTATTCTTCTTTTGCCATATTCCCAAGTGTAACATAGTATTATCATGGATGATCTTGTCCAGCTTGCCTTGTTCTTTCAATGTTTCATTTTCATTTTTGATGTGCCTATTTAAAAGCTCCAGCTCAAAAATTTCCTGTTTTAATGATTGAACTAAATCATCTTGCAATGTATGAGGCTGAATGGAAGAAGTACTTGGACCTGTGGCTGCCTTTTCCAAAGATTCTATATAGTCATATACCTCCTGCTGCTTGGGGTCTATTTCAGGTGTCATTTTTATTGGGCTTTCCCCAAAATGCTGTGAAGGAGAGTTATGTTCAAAATCTGGCCGAGGAGGGCTTACATCAATATTTTGCTGAGAATAAGATGGAGTATGCTCATTGTCTGATTGGGAATGGAATGAACCAGGTTCACTAACTGACTGAGATGGACTATGGTCAGTTGGGGACTGTTCAGATGTCTCCTCACCCAAATCGATGAAATGAGGACCCTTAATTTGCGTTTTTCTCAATTTCCCTTTAAGTCTGCTGCTTCTCCTCACACGCTGTGGTACACTATCCTTTTGTTTTTGTTTTCCTTTCTCTGCCTTCTTGGATATAGATGACTGTTTTTGAAGATAGACTAATCTTTCAGATAGCATTTGATGATCTTCTTCTTCAGAAGAAGGAGTTTTATGTACAGCCTCAATAGTTTCTTTCTCTTTTGGTGCTATTGGCTTCTTACCCTTGATTTCCTTCTTCTTCCTTTTTACCAGTCTCTCTTCCCTATCAGTTCTTTCCATAGTAGTAGTAGGAGTATTTTGGATTTCATCAATTATTCTTTTCCTCCTACTTCTTCTTGTTGTGCTAGCTGCAGGAATTTCCTGAGTAGGAGTAATTTGGGTTTCAACATTTATTCTTTTTCTTCTACTCCTTCTTGTTGAACTACCTTCAGGAATTTTCTGAGGTTCCTCAAAGAAATTTCTAACTAGAAATTGTTCCCATGTGTCTTTTCTTTCCTTTAACTCCTTTTCAATCAGAATTTTTATAAGGCCGTGGTGATATAGATGGGGCTCTACATCTCCTAAGTGTTTTTGAACAGTCACAGCCATTTTCTTCAAGCTATTGAATAGAAAATATGGGAGATTGAGAGTTTGATTTTCTAGAAAATTCATCAATAGCCTAGTATGGTACATATACATGGACCCAAAACGGCCTTCACATGTAATGAATTTCTGAACAATTAGCAGTAAAGTGGCCCATTCTTCTTTCAATGCATGCACAGGAATTCCTCTTTTAAAAACAGTTATATCCATACCTTGGTTTCGTAAGATTGTTCTCCATGCCTCATCACTGATGCTTTTATTTTTGAACCAACGCTCTCCCTCCTGAAGAAGTTCCGTGGCTGTTGCTATAGATGCTTCATTGACCGCAAACTTGAGGTCTCCAATCTCTGCTTCCGAGCCATCAAACGACCTTGCAAATGCTTTCGTAACTTCTTTGTGATAACCTCTGAATTTCTGAATAAAACGCAGCCATTTTGCTTTCTTTAATATCTCTTTTGCTTGCGGATATCCCTCTATAAACTTCGGTCCTTCCGGCTCTGCTCTTAGCAATTTACCCATTTCACTTTTTTGTTCTTCACAAATTTGCCTTCGTGAGGGTTTCAAATGGAAATAGAATGGTTGAATGCACAGGAACGAGCACAATGGCTGTGGGGATGTATCATAAAATGGGAATGAGCACCATAAACGGAATGGAGTGAGACTGTGGGTAGATATCCGGAAGTGAGAATGAGCAAAAGGAACGAAATGGAATGAGCAAAGTGGGGTTTCGTAAACACAGCAGAGACACGACAAAGAGATTAACAAAGTATAATACATTCGGCAGCGTTTTGAATTTTGGTGGCTGTGTAATAAATATGAACACGTTTCAATCAACGGTTATGAATTTATGCAGCTGTAAGAGTCCTTGGTCAAATCAAATACGTCTCATTATCTCCGGTGGGATATTGGAACATGAGTGAAAATCGGAATTTCAATGATAAAACCGTTTGTGAATGAATGCAAGAGGATAATATGGAGATCGTGAAAGGTTACGGAACTGTCAATATAATCATTGCGCGTAATGGATAGAGCTCATGGTTCAAAACTATATAAAAATGTGTTTTTTAATGCTATTTGAAATAAATTTTATTCATACCTTTGGAATCTTTGCCTTTGCCCTTGGTCTTCAACTGATTGATCTCCATTGGTGTCTTGAATGCTCCATGTTTTTATTTTTGATCCTCTCACCTGCATTTTATTTTCTAATTATGGAAATAACATCTGACTGTACATTCTCTTTGAAAACAGAGTAGTAGCTGCGGAATCTGCTTCTGGCTGCGGAAACTGGAGTCAGCTGCGGAAACAGATGTCAGCTGCAGAAACTGACACAGCTATTACTTGGATGAATAGAAATGAACAAATGACAAATGACCAGATGGAAATGGTCATGAAAAATATTTTTATTGATGGAATGGAATGAAATGAAGTGGAATGAAGTGAAATGAAATGAAATGAAATGGAATGAAGTGGAATGAAATGGAGTGGGTGGTGACAAAGCTTGTGAAATGAAAGAGAGATTTTTTTTTTGGAAAATATAGAGTGTCAGGTGTTCCTGATTTTCACCCTATATTTTCTGCATAAGACTGCCAATCAATGATTGGTTTTCAGGCTTATACCATTTTTTTTTTTTTTTTTTTTTTTTTTTAAATGAAAAACAAAAGCTAGGCTGGTGGAGAAGAAAAATTCTTCTGTACCAGCCTGATTGCAGAACTTTCTTGAAACATCTTGACAAAATCCTCTTTAGAGAGTGGCTTATGATAAACTTTCAATCTATGGCCATTCACAATAAGAGGAGTTTGAAACTCATCAATGGTCTTGATTCTTACGGCTCCATTGCTAAAGATCTTGTCAATCTCATATGGCCCAAGCCAATGAGTCTGAAATTTCCCTTGAAAATCTTTAAACTTGGAGTCAAATAGCAATGCCCAATCTCCTTCTTGAAACTTCTTCTCTTTGATATATTTGTCATGCCATTTAGTTCTTTGATATTGAACTAGATCAGTTCTTAGAATTGCTTCTTGTATGATCTCATCTAGCTCATTCAACTGCTCTATTCTATGCTTTTGGGCTTCTGATAAGTCCATCCCCAACTGAATTGCTATCTTGAAGGTCTTGACTTGGAACTCAATGGGGAGCAAGACTTCTTTCCCATAAACAAGTTCATAGGGAGAATGTCCTGTTGTATTCCTCCATGTAGTTCTGTAGGCCCACAAGGCTTCTGGAAGCCTTTCTGCCCAATCTCTTCTATGTAGATGAACGGTTTTGGTGATGATACTTTCAAGAACTTTGTTTGTGGACTCCACTTGACCATTTGCTTGTGGATGGTAAGGAGTAGATCTTCTGTGCTTGATTTTGTATTCTTCCATCAACTTCTCCACCAAATTGGATGTGAATTGGCTCCCCTGATCTGTCACAATTTCTCTGGGAACACCAAAGCGAGTAAAAATATCCTCATAAAGAAAATGAACAACTGAATTTTCAGTAGCAGATACTAATGCTTTGGCTTCTACCCATTTAGTAACATAATCGGTACAAACCAATATATACTTCTTTTGCTTAGATGGTGGATTAATAGGTCCAATGAAATCTAAAGCCCATTTTTCAAAGGGTTCAATGAGTACCTGTGGTTGCAATGGCATTTCATTTGAAAGGGTAGGTTTCCCTACTCTTTGGCGGCTGTCACACCTTTTGACATATTGTTTTGCATCTTTGAAGAGGGAAGGCCAATAATATCCTAAAGAGAGGATTTTATAGGCCGTCCTTTTGTCTGCAAAGTGTCCGCTGCATGGTTCATCATGACATGCCTTAAGAATATCGGGCATTTCATCTTCCCTGACACATCTTCTGATCACAAGATCTGGCCCTGTTTTAAACAATTCGTTAGAAATCCATGAATATTTTGAACTCTCATGAATAATCTTTCGTTTTTCTCTTGGAAATAAATGTGAAGGTAGTTTCCCTGTAACCAAATAGTTAGCAATATCTGCATACCAAGGGGTCTTAATAGTTACTGCAAACAAGTATTCATCAGGAAATTTATCTTCTACGGGAGAATCTTCTTTAGTATTCTGAATCCTAGACAAGAAATCAGCTACTGTATTCTGTTTTCCTGGTCTATCCAACACAGTAATATTGAATTCTTGCAAAAGTAAAAGCCATCTTGTCACTCTGCCATTAGTAACGGGTTTGTTCATTAAATATCTAATTGCATAATGGTCAGTATGAATAAAAGTTTCATAGCCTGTTATGTAATGTCTAAACTTATTAATTGCATGAACAACAGCTAAAAACTCTTTTTCAGTCACAGTATAGTTCAACTCTGTGGGAGTCAAATTTTTACTGGTATAATAAATGGCATAAGGAACTAAGTCTTTTTGACCCAACACAGCTCCTAGAGCTGTATCTGAAGCATCCGTAGAAATATGGAAAGGGAGTTTCCAATTTGGTCCTCTCAAGATAGGTGCTTCAGATATTTTTGTTTTCAAAGTTTCAAAAGTTGATTGACAATCAGGATCCCATTTAAATTCACAGTCTTTTGTAAGCAATTTTAAGAGTGGAGATGCTATTTTAGTGAAGTTTTCTATAAATCTTCTATAGTAACCAGTAAATCCTAGAAAACTTCTAACATCTCTTTGACAATTTGGAATAGGCAACTTGGAGATGACTTCAACTTTTGATCTATCAACCTTAATCCCATCTCCTGAAATATGATGTCCTAAAACAATCCCTTCGGTAAACATCATAAAGCATTTTTCATGGCTTAATGAAAGGTTTGTTTCTTTACATCTTATAAGAACTTTTTCCAAATTTTCTAATGCCTCTTCAAATGAATTACCATAAACTGTAAAATCATCCATATAAACCTCTACACAATCATGGATTAGATCGGAAAAAATTCCTAGTACTGCTCTTTGGAATGTTGCTGGTGCATTACATAACCCAAAAGGAAGCACTCGGTAGGCAAAAGTTCCCCATGGACAAGTAAATGTGGTCTTATCTTGATCTTCGGGTGCTACCTGAATTTGATTATAGCCACTAAAACCATCCAAAAATGAAAAGTACTTTTTACCTGCTAATGTATCTAATACCTGATCAATAAAAGGCAAAGGAAAGTGATCCTTCAAAGTTGCTTTGTTCAATTCCCTGTAATCAATGCATATCCTCCATTTACCATTCTTTTTAGGTACTATAACCAAAGGAGAAACCCATCGGCTATCTGAAATTGGATAAATGAAGTTTACATTGAGAAGTTTTTGGAGCTCTTCTTTCACTATCTCCCTAAGATTTGGATTCATTCTTCTTTGAGGTTGTCTGATTGGTCTACTGTTTTCCTCGATATAGATATGATGGATGCAAGTCTTAGGATCAATACCCTTCATGTCAGTATACTCCCATGCAAATGCAGTAGAATGTTTTTGCAAGATTCTGGTTAGTTCTTCTTGTTGTGACTTCTCCAAATGTTTGTTGATATTCAATGTTTTTCCTGGAAAAATCTCAATAGGAGAATTACCAAACTCTTCCATAGAGTAAAGAGACATTTGTCTTGATGATAAATATTCTATGTCAGATTCCAACTGAAATTGTGTGGGGTCATATTCTGAAGTTATCTCAAAATTTTCTAATGTGTTCAGAATTTGACTATCCTCACTAATTTCAGAAATGGTAAAGACGGGTTGTATAGTGTTCTCATCATCGACCCATTCATTGTCTCCTATTTCTGTAATTGCTCTTGCAGGAGGATACAAATTGAATTTCTTTGTCGAATTACCATTAGAAATGTACATGTCTCCGGATCTACAACTAATAAAAGCATCAGCTGTGGCCAGCCAAGGTCTTCCTAAGATAATTGGATGTCCTCCTAGATTACTTTTGGGAGTCAAAATCATAAAGTCTATTGGATATTCCCAAGAATCTAAGGAGACTGAAATATCTTCTAATACACCATCTGGTTTAATAACCGATCGATCTGCAAGTTGCAGTAAAGTAGGTGTAAAGAGAAGATTAGGAAGTTTTAACTGTTCCATAGTCTGTCTACTCATAATGTTGATAGCAGCCCCTAAGTCAATCAATGTGTTTGGAATTTCTATCACATTTATATGTGTCTTGACAATTGGACTTCCTGGATCTACATACTTCTGCATGGTAATTTTTCCCATCATAATGTCTGCAATCTTTCCTACCAGGTAGATTCTTCTTGTGTCCTTTAGCTTTCTTCCTGGTCTTTTGAAACTCAACTCCTTTATAGTTTTTGCTAGAATAGGAATTTCTCGAATGGCTTGTAGCAATGGAATCTTGATAAAAACATTCTTCAATTCATCTAGAAAGTCATAGTTAGGCAACAAGATTTGTTTTTCCACCCCCTTATCAATTTTTAGTCTTTCCGGAAAAGGAGGTGTAGATGAAGATGCAGGGTGCTCAACTATAGGAGTTGTGGGTGTTAACTTTTCTTTTTCTTTTTGCATGCTTGAATTTTGAAGAGACTCTTCCTCAGAACCCTTATTAACTTGAAGAGAGTCCTCCTCAGAGGTATCTTGCTCTTGAATATCTATAGAAGGTTTTTCTAAAACTCTACCAGATCTGAGTTGTACATCATTGAGAGGAACAATCATATAGGTAGGAAATTTTTGTCCTTCTACCATGTAAGTATTCTGAGGATTTTTATTGTTAGGATTTGGCAATGGCTAAGCTGGAATTTGATTTGTCTTTTGTTGGTATGGGAGCATGAGTTGAGGATTTGGATTTTGTTGAGAAGGTTGTTGTTGTGGAAATGGCAATGAAAGTTGTGGATTTGGGCTTGGAAGTTGTGGAGCTTGTTGATTTTGAAAAGATGGAGGATATTGATAAAATTGAGCAAATCTCCCATAAGGATTTTGCATCCCTTGTACCCATGGCTGATGTGAATTTTGATGTTGGGGCCAAGGTTGTTGCCAAGGATTCCAATTTGGTGGGGTTTGAAGATTCATAGGGTTGTTAAACCCTTGAGATTGTTGTCCCTGCCAAGGTCTCCTTGCGACAAAACAGAGAGATTCTACTGAATTTGGGTCTTCTTGAAAAACATCTTTGAGTCCAGGAATGGAAGGACAATCCTTGATCTCATGATTCTCTGAGCAAATCATACATGTTTCTACAACTTTTGCATCCAAGGGACATTCCCTTAAAGCATGTTTCTTCCTACATTTCGGACAAAAGATGGCTAAAGCATCTGTTTCTGCTTTCTGCTTGTTTTGAATTTTAAGGGTGTCTAGTTGTTCACTAAGGCTCCCTAAGATATCAGTTTTTAACTCATCAAGCATGTTACCAATCTCTGCCCTACTTACTGATCCAGTTGCAGATTTGTTAGCCCTAATAAGAGAAGGATCCCTAGGCCCTTTTCCTGTTTTAGATTTCCCCCTTGAGAGATGGACACATAGTTCTGTTATATCACGAAGTGGGAGTTGAGAAATGTCTCCTTTCCCCATCATGTTTAAAATATCTATCCATTCATCTCTAATGGCTTTTAATATGAGGGATTTCAAGGTTTCATCATCTAAATTGCTCATCTTTGCTCTTTTCAAGTTGTATTGAAATCTTTCAAGTAAGTCTTCCAAATTTTCATCTTCTTTTTGCATCATTTTGAATACCTCATCCTTGTGATTGGTGGGCATACAATAGTCCAAGTAGCTATCCAAAAATGTTTGTTTCATTTCATTCCAAGTCCTAATAGATTGAGTGGCTAATCCCATGAACCATTTCAAAGCAGATCCCTTCAATGTTGAAGGAAACAGTTTGAGTTTTTGAGAGTCTTCCATATAGTCATAAGTTCGGCATACAACTTCAAACTCAAATAGAAATGTTTCAGGATCCTCACTTCGCAATCCATAAAAGTTAGGGAGAACAGATGGTGAGATATTTTTCATTGTTGCATGAGTTTCCTCATCAACTATAGGGAATCCAAATAAATTGTCTCCTTCCCTATTTCTGCCATTATTTCCTTCACCATTGTTGTCTCCATTGTCTCCTCCTCTTCTACCTCCACCTCTATTTATTACTTCCTCTGCCATGATAGTTTCTTTAGAGTCCTTATAGTCCTCTAGTTCTTCCACCAAGGGAGGATGAGAGAAAGTCTCTTTGTTTTCTAAGTGGGTTTTAGTAGGTGGTATAGGAGAATCCTCTAATTCAGTTGTTCCTTGACTTCCAAAAATCTTAAGGCTAGGGGTAGATGGTGGTGAATCTGATCTATGCCTTGAAGAAGATGGAGTTGTGAAAATCGAACTCTTGGCTTTAGCTATAAACCTTCCCCTAGAATCTCTTGCTCTATGCATGTCATTTTTTTTATTTTTAAAAAAAAAGTTGGGCTAATAATTCTCTTTCTGATCTTCCAGATCACACTAGGTGTAAGAAGAGAGCATACTTAAGAAATTACTAAACCAATAACTCTCTTTTCTGATCCTCCAGATCACACTAGGTGCAAGAGGAGAGCATACTTCAAGAAGTTATTAAGTTTTCCCTTCTTTTATGATTTTATGTTTTTTTTTTTAAGAAATTGGCTACCTAGTTACACTTCCCCGGCAACGGCGCCAAAATTTTTGGTCAATTTAGTGTGTCCTAAATTGCTGCATTTAATTTGTCAATCCGGGAATCGTAAGCTGATGAAGTGCGGCGCACTATATGTGCAAGATAACCTATTTCTTAACTTTTTGTCGTTTTTGGTTTTCTAAGGTGAAATGGAAATTCTAAGATGAAAACAAGTTTGGTTATGTTTGTTCAAGGAAGTGATATCCCCTATAATGATTTACCAACTTGAAACTTTAAAAAGCAATTTGAAATTTACAATGACAAGACCTGTAAGAAAATGAAAATGTGCTGCTGAAATGAAAAGGTGCTGCTAATCTAATAAATCAAAACAATGAACTATTGAGCATGAAAACTAAACTATTCTTGCTGCCAACTAAACATAAAAGAAACTATGCTTAAGGAAATTCAAAATTGCAACAAAATAAATCTAAATCATATTACATCAATTTATCTTATGATCCTTCATCATTAGTCCAGCTATGATTTTTGGAAGTAATCATAAACAAATTGAGTAACTGATATTTAATTTGCAGAAAGTAAACTAAATACTAAACCATACACTCATGATTCAATCCCTCACCATCAGTCCAGCTGTGGCTTTCGGAGGCAACTGAAGATGTCATGCATGATTTAATATATCTAAATTTGCAGAAGAGAAACTAATACTAAACTACACATTTCATAATGCAATCCCTCACCATCAGTCCAGCTGTGGCTTTCGGAGGCAACTGAAGATGCTATGAGCAGATTAGTATATCTAAATTTGCAGAAAAGAAACTAATACTAAACTACACATTTCATAATACAATTCCTCACCATCAGTCCAGCTGTGGCTTTCGGAGGCAACTGAAGATGCTATGAGCAAATTAGTATATCTAAATTTAACTACTGAAGCAGATAAGCAATACTGAAATTAAACAAAAGCTATGAAAATCAAATCAGCAGCAGAACAATGTTAGTTCCATGTCACTAATCAAAAAGCTATGAAAATGCTCGGGCTGCCTATCTATAACCTGAAACAAGAACACTGATCAGTGATTATCAACATAAAGCATAAAAGACAGAAATGAAATGGAAATTATGGAAGTTTATAAACAGAAATGAAACAAATGCAATATATGAACATATGAATGGATTATGACACAATGAAATGAAATTAAAATTATACACTAATGCACAAAACCTTAGCTGAGCAGGGGCCCTCTACACTAGCCTTGGCAACGGTCCTCAAATACGAATTAAGTTGGAAAACAGAGTCTTCTCATATTAAAAAGCAGTCATTACAGAATGGTAATGTTACGGCACAAGTGCAGCGTAATCACTACAGAGCAGACTAATCAAAAGATAACAGAGACTACATTCACTAATATCGACTAACTTCATATGCGTATGAAAACGCAATATATATAACAACAAACTATAACTGTTTCCTAAAGTTCATGCTAGTGGAGAGCACGTAGACCACTACGTCCACGGATATAGGAGCATGGCCGTGTTGGAAAGTAAATCTACGAGAGGTGGATGCTTGAATTCGACTCTAGAGCCCTGTACAGATGTCGATTTATCCTCCGCAGGCTTAGAAACGGCCATATGGATCTTCATGTGACACGAAACAGAGTCCGGCCGACATGAAACTCCATGGTTGACTTCCATGTGGACGCCTTTGACCGCGGCTTCTTTGGATGAGTTTGCTTGAACCAATAGGACACGAACCATGTCCACGTCATTCTTGACCTGCCCATGTGGCTCGTTTCCCTTGTAGACACCTGTAGCATAGAGTTTCACAAAATAGCTGCGGAAAGTTGCAGCAGCTACGGAAAGTGGCAAGATTCCGCAGCTGAATGAACAAAATCTAGATCAAATAGCAAACACAAAAATATAATTAAAAACCATGTTAGATGCTCTTTTGCACATGATATTGACAATTTGGGAGGTTTAGGTGAGTGAAAAAGGTATGGAAAAGTGTATGGAAAAGATGCAAATTTGGGACTCAACAATACCCTACCCTTTGGTCCCCAAAAAATTGACTTAATGAGGTAAGGCGCGAAGCCCTTCTACCTTCTCCTTTGAGTACCATTTTGCTTTGCCTGGAAGTTGTCCTTTCAACCCAATCTGCCAAAGGTAATGCTGCCCCTGTCTGGTAGTTCTGGACTTATTCTGCAAAACTGTGTATTCTGCCAACTCTGCTTGAGCATCGGGTGCGAAATCCTCTATGGTAGGTAGGACCTGCTCCTCTTCCTGATCTAAAATGGAAGGCTCATAGAGTTTCAAATTATCCACATTCACTACTGAGTAAATGCACATGTATGGGGGTAGACTAAGTCTGTAGGTGTTATCTCCCACCTTTCCAATACCTCAAAAGGGCCATACCGCAGAGCCTTGATCTTATTACCAGGACCCTGTAGTCTTTCCTTGTTCAGCCGCGGCAACCAAACTCTATCCCCCACTTTTCATGACCCTTCCTACGTTGAGGTCAGTATCTGTCTGTTCCTTTAATTAAGTGAAATATATATATATATATATATATATATATATATATATATATATATATAATTTTTTTTATAGGTTTTTATAATTTAATTATGAATAATTATTAGGTGGATGTTATATCTATGGAATATTTTTAATATTAATTAGGTATATAGGGTTGAGATTGATGTTATGTTTTTTTTTTCTTTTTAATTTAATTTAAAAATGATATGTCCATATCTCAACTTTCATTTTTCTTCTACCCTTATTTATGTTATTAAACTCTTATTATTTCTTTAGTATATTTTTCTTATTATATATATTTTTAAATGTATTTATGTTTAACTCATATATTAATTACTTTTATTATTAATATTAATAATAATATATTATCATTTAATTTATATTAAAAAAATAACTAATAAAAATGAATATAAAAGCTACATACTTATAATTAAAAAAATTAAATAAGAAAAAAAAACGATTAATGTTTTTTACAATGATAATGTATAAAAAATATATCATATAAATTTTAATCAAGCATCAAGTCTTATTTATCCTTAATAATGAATAAAGTGTTTACTAAAAATGACTCAAATATTTTTATATAATTTATCTCTAAAAACTTTAAACCTACGCATTCAAAAAATATATATATATAATAGTTTCTTTTTCAATAATCAAAATCAATCGAGTGTTGAAAAAGAGTGCCCGGATAGGAATGTCAAAGAGAAATATATATATATATATATATATATATATATATATATATATATATATATATATATATATTAGTTTCTTTTTCAATAATCAAAATCAATCGAGTGTTGAAAGAGTGCCCGAATAGGAATGTCAAAGAAAATGTTGAGAAGTTTAAACCTACACATTCAATAAATATATATTAGTAGTTTCTTTTTCAATAATCAAAATCAATCGAGTGTTGAAAAAGAGTGTCGAAGAAAAATGGAGAGAATTATTACCTTTGAGAAAGAAAAAAATGTTAGCAAAAAGAAAATCAATCATCAATCACAAATGAAGCTTGAGTCTTTAAAAATACTCAAGTACCAAGATAGGGGTATCAAGGAATATGGGAGGACTATAAACGAAAAAGAAATTGAATTCAAATAATGATAAATATTAAACGAAAATAACTATTATGAAAATGATTAAAAAATATAAAATAAAGAAGTAAAATGATGTTGAATTAAATGAGACCTAGTGTAGTTAAAGGGGCAATAAAAAAATAAAAAATAGTAAAGAAAGTTAGAAAGATAAATTAATAACAATAAGAGAATAAGAGAACCCGTCCTTCCAGACATTATTCCAGAGAATCAGGGAGGTTTTATTCAGGGAAGACAGATTGTGGATAACTTTATCCTGGTCCAAGAGGTGATTCACTCAAGTTTGGTTCGCAAAGAGAAAGGAATGGATATCAAGATAGATCTTGAAAATTCCTTTGACAGAGTGAGACATAGATTCCCGATAGATGTCCTGCGCAAATTTGGTTTTGGCCCCAAATTTATCAACTGGATTAAGGCTTGTATCAGTGAGCCTTGGATTGCCCCATTGGTAAATGGAAGGGCCAATGATTTCTTCAAACCTTTTCGAGGACTGAGGCAAGGGTGTCCTCTATCCCCTTTGCTCTTTGTCCTTCAAGCTTCTGTCCTCAGCGTCCTTTTGAATAAAAAGCATCATGATCAAGAAATAATGGGTCTGAACATTGCAAGAGGAGTTAATAATATAAATCATGCGTTATTCGCGGATGATTCCCTCTTGCTGGGTGCTGCCACTGTGTCCTCAGCTAAAATATTTAAAAATGTGGTTGATGAATATTGTGAAGACTCAGGAATTAGTCTCAATAAAGGTAAATTCCATATCTACTGCTGCAATACTCCTGCCACCACGGTTCATGCCATCTCCTGTTGCTTCGGATTCGCTGCCTCCTCATCATGGACATCCTTCAAGTATTTGGGCCTCCCTATCTCCCAAAAATGTGTTGTCAGCAGAGACTGGTTACCCCTGCTGGAAAAGTTTAAATCTAAGATACATTCCTGGGGTTTCAACTGGCTCAATCTGGCGGGCAAGATAGTGCTTATAAAAGCAGTCTTAAACAACCTTCCCATTTACCAGTTTGCTTTGTTGCTAGGTCCAGTTGGAATTATGAAGAAAATGGAGGATCACATAAGAAAATTATTTTGGAAAGGCGGGAAAGCAAACGAGAATAAAATCCCTTTAATAAGCTGGGACAAAATCTCTATGCCCAGAATGGAAGGTGGATTGAACTTCAAGAGTATTAGCACGCAAAATATAGCGTTGGGTGCAAAACTTCTATGGAAGATAATTGCCCCAAATCCGGGTTGGGCTCAGCTAGCCTTGTGGAAAAAATACTTCCGTGGGCAGAGAAAACGTTGTTTGGACAATCCCATAGCAAACTCTGGCTCGATGATTCATAAACTCTGTGCTAAATCTTCCTCCTTAATTAGCCAGCATGCGCATTGGATTCCTGGAAATGGCAAGCGAATTAGAATCTGGGAGGATCGTATTATGGGTTGTGAATCCCTGGCTGATGATCGTTCCCTGGCTTTGTTGAAAGATTGGATGTCCAGAGCAGGTTTCAAAACACTGTGGGATATTTCTCATTGGGAGAATGGAGATTGGCATAGTTGGATAAAGATCGAGGTGCCCCAGAATATGTCCAATGAGTAGGCATCCTTCCTAGCATTCTTAAATGGCAAGGCTCCTTTGAACAACAGGAAATTGGATACCTGTGGTTGGGGGTCGACCCCTGGGCGTTATACAGTCTCACAGGGGTACTGGCAGATCTTATCGAATCCTCGCGTCCCACCTGATCCAAAACCATGGAAAGGGATTTGGTCCCAGCCTTTGATACCTAAAATCGACTATTTCTGTTGGCTTCTATGTCATCAGAGAATCTTGACTGATGATAGACTACAGAAAAGAGGTTATCTTGGCCCCTCTCGATGTTCGCTGTGTGGAGAAAACGCAGAAATTGTTGCACACCTGATGCTCAATTGTAAATATGTTGCAGATATTTGGAAAGAGGCCTTAGGCCCTTGGAGTACTGATTTTGACCTCCCTAATTTCATATCCGATCTGTTTTCGAATTGGATGCTTTCGTATCCTGGAGGCTCTCCTCAGAACGTTTATATCAAAGCTGCCTGGTGCGTTCTTCCTAAATTAATTTGTTGGAAAACTTGGCTGGAAAGAAATCAAAGGATTTTCAGAGATAAGAAGAGCGACCATAAGATAGTCTGGGTTAAAATAAAAAGTCAGTTAAAAAATTGTGTTGGAGATCAGCTTGACAGGGTAGATCTGAGAGAAAAAGATGCAGCTTGGAGCGCTATCTTCGACCTCCATTTCATTGAAATAGCCAGGCCTCCCGCTTCTCTAAAAGACTGGAAAATTCGACTTAATGCATCAGAATTCTTGGACTTTTGCACAAACCAGGCGCATAACATCCTTTTCTTTGACGGGGCAGTTAAAGGTAATCCGGGCATATCAGGAGCAAGAGGAGTTGTTAAAAATGCTGATGGAAAAACTGAGCTTAGATATGCCTGGGGAGTGGGCTTCAACACCAGCATCCAAGCTGAAGCTCTAGCCCTTCTTCAGGGTCTCAAGCAACTTAAATTTCTCGGTATTAATGATGCAATTGTGTTGGGCGACTCTCAGTCTATCATAAAATCCATTGTAGACATTTCTTCTCCTTCAGACTTAAGACTGTCCAAATTGATAAACAGAATAAGAATCCTGTCGAAATACTTTTAGAGCTTGAAATTCTATCATGTCAAGAGAGATAACAACGAATATGTTGACACTGAAGCTAATAAAGTTGTCCTCCTCCCCCTCGGAGTCCTCCTCAGAGATGGAGAAGAAGGCTGGGACCCCATCCCTTAACTGTCTGGTTAATATGTTTTACTGTCTTTTATTGGAGAAGTTTGTTTGCATTTTCAAATTGGGGAAGATAGAGGTGATTGCTCGAATAATAGTTTGTAAACATCTCTGGCGGAGCAAGGAAATAGCCATTTTGGTCCTGGTCAGGGAGAATTATGGGCATTGCCCAGCATTATGTAAGCAGATTTGAGGCATTTAGGCCAGAAATTAATATATCATTCTATCCGTTTCTGTAAAAAAAAAAAAAAAAAAAATGGGTAAGTTTTATATAAATGGAAAGCTTGTTTTAGTTATTTTATATTTTGTTTTTTTTAAGTGTATTTTAGGTGAATTTTGCTTGAAATTTAAGAGGGATATTTTGGAATAAAAGGTTTGAATTGTTGTTTTTGAGGTGTTTTTGGCTACTTAGGAACTATGTCAAGGCATTTCAGATCTACTTTAAGCCTTAATTAGTTCTCGGGATTAAGGGTAACCCTCAACTATCAATAACAACTAACAACTTTTTAGTATCAGTAACAACCTATTCATCAAGCTCATATTATCATATTTAGAATGGCAAGAATAGAGAAAGGGTTGATAAATATGGTTCATGATAAATTTTAGCAGATTGATATAAAAGGACATCAATCCTCTTGGACCAGAGGCCTATCCATTGATCATAGAGTCTCAAATAGCAAAGTGAAAACATAAATCTTAGGTACAACAAACAATAAAGAATGTCTTCATTGGCTTGTGATGAAGAAAATGGATCTGTTGGGCATTTAAACATGAACCCAACTAATAAACACTTCTTTGATGATTTTAATAATGAACATGAATGCATATATTCAAAGGCATAAAAATCACTCCAAATGGGTTCTATAAAATATGGTCCAAAACCATCTTTAAAATTTTACTTACAAGACGAAGCCCACTAGCGTTTGACATGGGTATGGAACATCGGTGATGTTAAGGTAATCTTCTCATTATTGAAATTATTTTCGATAGGGAAATAACACCCTAACTAATCTAACCATCTCTTCAAAGCTTTTACATCTAATTTTCCTTGAAATATAGAGATACCACTTTCTTTGAAATCACTACTTGTGAACAATGGATCCATTATTATTGGCAGTTATTAGATGATCAGGCAGAAAAAGGCCCATCAACTCATTCCTCAATCACTCAAATGATTCTTAAAGAAGCTACTTGATAGGATCTATTGCTCCACCACATTTTTTTCTTCTCTATGTGAGGCCTGTTATTATAGCAAGAAAGGTTGTTTGAAGGTGCTTTAAAGACGTATATAGGAGAACTTCCTCATGAAAGTTAGGTTGTATAACACTATGTCTTGATGGGGGCACTTACATTGGAACTTATCCAAGGCCCTAAAAAATTACCAACGTACATATGGCTATTGATTGCTACATCCTAGGCCCAATATTGAGCTTATATTTAACAAGATCTAGCACCTCTACTCTAAGCAAAGAACTCGTTTGTTTTACATCTCCTTGATATATAAGTTTTTCATTGCATCGAAGAAGGTTATCTAAATCTCTAATAGCTCGTGGTAGGAGGCTTTGCTCTTGGACACAAATTGTAGCACAAGGAGTTTTCTCATCCTAAATGTTTGATTTGTGTCGAGAGTTAAAAACTCAAACACCTCTTCTACTTTTATTACTTCGCTCAATCAATTTTGGCTAGGTGTATATGTTGTGTAGTCAAATCCTTCCTTTTCAATATAAATATTTGAAAGGAGCTCACTTCGGTGATAGGATTCCTTGTGCCATTGAACTCTGAGTAGCATGGTAGCTTCTTTGCTCTATTTTTAAAAAATCTAAAACTGGAGAAACAAATGATTTATTGAAGGTTGTTAAGCATGAGATGCGATTCACTTGGTTTAATGGTGCATTAATGTAATATAGTTTGCGCCTGTAGATTTCAATGCAGTTCTAGAATATTTAGTCATATTTATCATTTCATTAATTATCAAGGTAAAACTCCATGGACAATACCAGAGGATCTCTACTTAGTCAGCCTATTTCATAGGTCCTATGCTCACGAGATATTAAAGAATATCTCTCATCTCACTAGATATTTATAAAACCCTCCCAAGATGCTTTTTGTTGAACCTCTCCTCCCAATACATATTTTTGATAAAAATGGCCCCTATTTTTAATAGATATCCCCTATTGTTACGAAACACCCCTTTTTATATCCCCTAATACCTATAAATTCCTCTACCCCACATCCCACCCCCAATACCTACTATTACTCTAGTTTTCACAATTGAAAAAACCCCTTTACAAATGAATGTGGTAAGATATTGGTCAATAAGGCGAAGCACCAAAGGTCAATACCCATGCCTCACTCTACTTAATCTCATTATCTTGATCATTCAAGTTATCATACATGTTCACTTGTTTAAAAGTGCCAAGAATGAAAACTTGCCATGTGTGGTAATCCAAAGGCCAAATGATGAGCTTCATACAACACCCCTTATAACCTAAAATGTAAAAAAAAAAAACCCTAAACTTCATGAGGGGATGGGGAATGGGAACCTTTCATCCCAAATGCAAGGTGTACTTTATAATGATAAGGGACTCCAACTTACTAAGATGACCCCCTTCTAAGACTAGTACTCTCCTTCTTCCAACATGGCTTCCTAACACCACACCTACCCAACTAACTTGCCTTTGAAATTTGGTTTGTTGTTAGCTCATAGCATTGTTAATTAAAGCCAATGAAGAAAATCTTATGCACTATAACCATAGTATAGGTTTGGTAAATATTTTAGATATCTAAACTCTTTTTAGATTTTATCTTAGATAAAAACTCATTAAGTAATAAAACCACTTTATGATAAGCTTGCATAATACTAACTTCATACATTAGTCATCATAGCATTATGTAAATGATGAAATTTTTTCATTAAAATTTAATAATACAATTCTTAATAAAATAATCATTTTTCATTATTTATAATAATTTTTTAATACATAAACACATTCAAAACTTGAAAAGTCCCCAAAGAAACACTCAATATATATAAATTTTAAAACTTAAAATTTAACAACGCAAAGTTATCATTCCAATCATTTTTGATAAATACTTTCCACCAATAGCCAAACTGAAACTTAAAAAAACAAAATATTAGAATTAAAATGAAAACATTTATAGTACCCTTAATGAAATTAATTTGAATGTGGAGAAAGTGGGATTGCAACCTTCAAAAGTTCGCAAAGTAAAAGCGCCGAAAGTGAACTACTGACATTATACCGACCAACCTACTATGGATCATAGTCCAAGAGGCCTCAGGCAAGTATTATGAAACTTTCATTCTCTGATTCAAAATAAAGAGGCAAATGCAAAGTCAAAAAAGATATGTGCTTTTTCCTGCGGAATACAGAACATTGATGGCCCACTAACATTATGAGTCCCATGGTGGAAGAAATAACTATTGGTTTTGACAATATTGATTATTAGAAATAACTATTGCTCTTGACTATGTTGATTGATTCTGTGGACAATCCGATGAAACTGACGCTGTTTCATTGGTGTTCGTTCTTGCTCGAAAAGACGTGCAAATGCATGGCTGCCATATCTACCAGACGTACCTTTGGAACCGACCGTCAACCATGCATTTTCCTTCCCTTCAACCGACGAATATACATATTTTATATATCGTGGTAATCGAGGAATGGAATCGAGATCATAACCAGACTTCCAAGTTGTATGTGCGGAAACCGCCCATGATGAATAACCATTCCACATACTGTTACTATTTACGTACATAGATCCGCAAATTTGTTTGGGACGTGGGTAGACGGACAGTGAGTAAGACAGACAGCGCAGTGGGTTTGCAGAAGAATTAGGAAAAACTTGCAGAAGCATTGATTCACTGTGAAAAGAAAAAATATTTGCCTGAAAATCGTAACTGAAATACTCAGAGCCAACTACTGTACTATTACTGACATCAAAAACATTCATATACCTTGTCAGGCCAAAATTTAAAGCATAAGCCAGTGCTGAATAGAGACATCTAGATTTGTCAGCACACACTGCGTCGTTTTTATTTTGAAGGTGTTATATATTATATACAGCGGGCTATGTCGCACTAAACTAAATGAGCTATATAGCACTACATCCAGATTTCATCGGCTCGGGTTCGATTCTCAGCGCGTTCTACTCGAGAATCCCCAATTCCACTTCCAGCTAAATCTGTATTAAGAAAGAAAAAATAAAGTTGTTTTCAAATTGAAGTTGAATGCTCAGAATAACTTGAAACATTTAAATAGAAATTTATTGCTCTCTGAATTGTTTAAGGCACCTGTCATATGCGTCAGAAATCAGGCGTCGAGGGATTTTTGGTGCCGTGGAAGATGGCTCCCCAGATCTCTGTAAAAGCCTCGACGATTACCCCGTGATGCTGGCGAGAATTTAACGAGAGAAAACACTGCAAAAGCTTCTCCAGATCTTTGGCCTGGAAAATCTGCTTCTCCAGAATCATTTCGAGCATTGAATCCCTGAAATCATGGTAGGGATCCTCTGAGCTTTTCACCACGGCAACGCTTTCTCCGACCTTGCCGTCGATATCAGCCGGGACAAGGCTCTCCCTCTTCTCGGATTTCCTCCGAGGGGAGCGTTTCTTGCCGGGAGAATTTGGAGCGATTTTCTTCGTAGGCGAGGGCTTTCTTGGAGTTCTTACTTTACCCTTTCCGACACGGCTATCTCTGGTGCAGGCGACCATAGAAAATGGTAGACAATGCTGATTATGACGAAAATCCGACCTTTTATAAATCACGGTCCTTATATCATCCCGCCGATAGCCGCACCCTCCTGCTTTCCATGTCTTTGCATTCAAGACAAAATTATCCTCTGCCTCGCTGTTTAGCAGAGAGCTTAAGACGCTCTGCTCCGCATTTGCATCAATATTCGAGTCTTTCAACTCTAATTTGGCGGATTCCGAAGAAGACAAAGCCGCTCCGCGCCCTATGGATAAATATTGATCTTCATCGAACAAAACCGGCGGAGACGACTTTCGTCTTGACAGATTCTTGGATCTCCGTCTGGTTTTTGGAGTCTTTGACCGGCGGGTATTCCTCGGCATTTCGTCGATAGTCGACAATCGAGCTTCGTAGCAGTCAATGCTCGATTCCGACGAAAAGCTCTTGCAATGATCAGAGGCCGTGGATCGTTCGCACGAGGAGAACAGAGTTTCGTCTTCATCGTCGCTGGCAAAGGAGCCAAACACGGTATCGGCCGAGGAAGTGCTCAGTCTATAATTATTACAACAACTCGCCATATCGGAGAACTTGTTATGAACTCGCGGCCTCGTCGGATTCTTCTTCTTCTTTCTGTGCTTTCTTGTGACAATCTGCACATTCGGTCCGACAAAGCAGGCCGAATTATTAACGGAAATACTATCCGGTGACGAAACAGGGGACCCTGGCGGGCAGCATGTCTTGCGATTCTGATCACCGGTGGAGCGTCTGAGAACGGCGAGTTTCTTTCTGGCTATCTCGTCGTTAACTTTGGCGACAACATGCCAGCCTTCCTCCTTCTCCCATCGGTAACCCGCGTTCGAATCCGTCGAGTTGCAGGGCATGACAACAGACCTGGGAGAGTTAATCTTAGTATCCTTGACGTGCTTTCTTTTCCGACACAGAGGCCGACATCCGCATCCTACCGACACGACCGTGGCCTTTTGCCTCAGGCGCCCCTTTTGTGCCGTTTCTCCTCCATTTTTCACAGGAAAAACGGTGTCCCCAGTCTTTCGATTCACAGGCGAGAAGCACAATTTTTCCCCCAGATCGCCTCTTTCTTCTTCAGCATGGCGAAAGTAAGGAGCCGGCGATTTGGCTGCAGAATCTGGCTGATGATCCAATTCTGCACGTCTCGCCACGTTCTTGATCTTGTACGCCCACAAACTGGGCATCAGCCTCACCCTGAAACCTCCCATCGTCTCACAACGAAACAAAATGCAAAGGGAGGAGGAAGTAGGTATCCCCTTAAAAAGAGAGAAGTGAAATGACAGAAAGAGACAGGTTAAACCGGACGGAAACTTCAAAATATTCAAACTCGGTCGGGACCGGCGTCACACAACTCGCAGTATTGCCAACTTTGTACGACGGCCACTAAGTCTGTCGGCCGGAGACGTCTAGTTTTGCAGCGAATATAGCAAACTCTGGTTCAAATTTAAAGCTATAAAATAATATTTAATTTTCTTTGAATTCTTAATAATTTCGATTGCGTAAAACGCTAAAATACACTTGATCGAAGACATCTAAATTTGTATAAATAGCAAACTGTTGCTTCAATTCGAAGATTTAAATCCATATTTAATTTTTTCTCGAATCATCTTCAACTCCAGAAACAGTATTCCAAATAGAATTTTCATCATAATTTAAATCCATATTTAATTTTTCATCGAATCATCTCCAGAAACAGTATTCTAAATAGAATTTTGATCATAATTTAAATCTTTAACCCGAAGTATTAGTCTGCAAACATATCCATAATCAATTCTTTAAACCTCATCAAGACTTCTTTAAGTATTTTGACCTGGAACTCTCCTTTGTCAATTAAATGACGACAATTTTAAATTAAAAAAAGCCAGTAAGATCCGGGATTGTGTCTCAGGTTTAAATACATCTGTATATATAACTAACCCCTGTTTCGGCTACTCCGTTAAATTTAAAGCTTATAATAGACCTCGCCGTTTGGATTCAAAGATCCATTTGAGTTGCAGATTATTTTAATGGAGCAAAATTTAGTATGAATTTGTTTTTGTCCACAGCACCAGGATTTGACTGGCTGGTCAAGTCGGACTAGTGAAAATGAAAATCATTACTCGCTGTACAGCTCCTTCGTCCACGCGTTCACATACACGTGAGGTCGTGAGTTCGAACTCGGATCGTGCTCCAGATGTTCGCCGACGATTGTAAGCGCGTAATGGCGCCACATTATAATGTACGCCGGAGAGGAGAGTCTTAAATCCTTTTGCATCGGTCCTCATCCCTTCCCTCCCCATGCCTTTTATTATATGTTGTCGTGGTGCACACAAACATGCAAACATTTAATACGATGAAATTTTAACGTTAACGTTGCATAGTCTTCTAGAATGGAATTGACTGGACCACTGTTGTTGCAAGGCGATGTGAGCAATTAACATCACACGCCCCCTTCTGGTATGTGTGGGATCTCTATGCAACTCGCGCTACCAAGTAAAGAAACTTTGGCCATCTCTTGTCCCACTGAAGAAATTTGGTTATACAGCAATGATGAAAAGAACAGTTTTGTCCTTTTTACTTATTTTATATTTTACCTTGGTAAAACCTTACCTTTAAGCTCCCCTGTCCTTCATTTAGTCCACTTGAGCACGTTTGCTTCATTTATTCCGGTGTTCGAGGACGTTATTATTATGCTCTTTAGGTTGTGTAATCTGTTTTACTGTAACGGTTAAGGAGTATATGTTTTGTTACTTTATATATATATATATATAATTTTCCAAAGTAAAATAATTTTATTTAAATAAAGAGTTTTTGCAGTGTATTATATTAAATATTATTTTTGAGATTAGCTGTATAAAGTAAATTATTATTATAAGTATTAATTTTAATTGATTAATTTTTTCTTAATTTTGAAGTTTGTATAATACTTAGGTTTACAAAATTCAAGCTTTTTAAATTATGGAGTTTCCCTATAATCAAATCTATTTAATTTGCTACTTTATTTAAAAAAAGTTACTTAATAATAATGATGATGATGGTCATCGTCCGTTAAGACTAATGCGGTCTACTGGACCTTAAGACAGGGGAAAGAATCTAAGTTTGATTCTTCAAAATCTTGTTTCTATTGTCAAAAAGAAGGGAAATAAGCACTCCAATATCACTTATGGGGTAGCAAATGTTAGGGAATTGAGAGCGGATGTGAGTAAGAGTCGGGCAGTCTAAAAGGAAGTGTTTTTCATCTTCCACCTGCTTAGAATCGCAAATCTGACAGATTCTATTGTTCCAAGGAGTCTTGGGAATAGACCACCTCTCGGTCTCACTCTAAAGCTCATGGGAATTAGTTCTTATCGTAGCGATGTTCATTTTTTTCTTAGTGTTGGACAACATAGAGAGATAATTATGATTATCAAGGGTGGGGTTGATCACCTCCTTATAGTATCTTAGCTTCCTTTTACCCTCCAGCTAGTGATCCTCCCACAACTTGTCCTTAAACTTGGAGGTAATAGTATTTTTTACATTATTTTTGCTTTCCATATCGAGCTCCTCCTTAATTCCCCAATGTTTGAGCCAAGACTAGGCATCCTTATGCCACCCAAGCTTGAGGCGAAGGTGGGAGTTTTGACTATAGTTAGAAGCGATTTTTGGGAGCCTTTTTTATTCCATGTTGTAAAGCTTCTTCTTATACATTAGATATCTAAAAATAGTCATACTTTCAATGGGGGACAAACCATATTCGATCAAGAGGATATGTCAATAGGGAGTATTCCCCTTGATCTTAAGGTTGTAGGTTATGAATTGCTTTTGAATCATCTCAATCTTCCTCCATGACTCTCTGGATATACTGCAACCCCAAACTTCACATCTATATAAGACAATAGGGGTGACGAGGGTCTCAAATAAAAACCTCTTTTTACTCCAAATGTAGGGATTGACCGACTTACAATTGGTTTCAAGCTCATAATAGGCTTTTCAGCCCCCAATAATCCTTTTCTCGATGCTATAATTCCATTTGAGTTGATGAGGGAAATCAATGCCCAAATATTTATAAGAATAAACCTACTCTAAGCACTGGTTATTATACACAGAACTACCATGGGTGGTCCTTTTGGATTTAATGATCATGACTTTAGTCTTGTCTGTGTTAACTGTCATACCCATCCTGGAGCAGTAGTCATGAAGAATCTGGAGCTGCTTGTCAATGTCATCATGGATTTTTGCAAGAAGAACAATATCATCGGCATAGAGGAGAAGAGTAAAGAGAACATCAGCAAGCTCGGTGCCCTTGCACCCTGTAGATTCTAGACACGCCTCTAGCTTATCGATGTATATTCCAAAAAGGGTAGGGGATAGGGGACACCCTTGATTAACTCCAATATTGTGCATTTAATGTCTTTAGACCACCCCTTGATGGTCTTAAGCATGGAAGTGACGGTCTCGTAGAGACGGATCACAACAATCCTCATCTCAGGAGGGACCATGATCTCTTTAAGTCTCTCCCAAATTTTATCCCGAGGAAGAAGGTCGAAAGTTTTTCTAAAGTCCGCAAAGCAATAGAAGAGATCGACTTTACTATTTCGACATTCTTCCACAATGATTCTGAGAGTGACAAGAATCCCAAAAATAATATTTAATAATTTATATTATTATTTTATTATAATAATAAATATACTTACCATTTTACTTATACTTACCATTTTACTTTATGTTTAATTGAATTAAATTTTTATTTAATAATAAATATAAAATTTCTTAGAAAATTAATTAATGTAATTTAAAAATAAATAAATTAGTATTATTATAAATATAAGTGAAATACACGATGTTGCAAGGAGATGGATGCCAATCATGTTTTGTCATTTTTATTTTATAAATTTTAAAAAAATTATAAAGAAATTGTTAATTGACAAAATTTAATATAATAAATACTAGTTATGTAAAATTTATAATTTTGGTGTATAATAACTTTTTTTATAATAAATTATTATTAAATGATGATGATTAAGGTTTGTTAAGAATCTAACTGCAATTCTTTAGAATCTTATTTTTGTTTTCAAAAAGAAGGGAAAGAAGCCCACCAAGATCATTATAGTTCGGCCAACTTAACAATTCAAGAATATTGAAAGTCTGACAGAAGTTAGGGAAAAGAGAGCGGAGAGTAGATGTGAGTAAGGGTTGGACAATCTAAAGAAAGTTCTTTTCATTCTCCACCCTCTTAGTATAGCAAAAGTGACAAATTTTTCGTCCTAGGGAGCCTTGGGAGTACACCACTACCTAGTTTCACTTCAAAGCTCATGATAATTAGTTCTAATCTTAGTGATGTTCATATTTTTCTCTGAGTTGGTCAAAACAGAAAGATAATTCAGGTTCTCAAGGGTGGGGTTGATCACCTCCTTATGATATCTTAGCTTCTTTTTATCCTCCACTTACTTATCATCCCATAGCTTATCCTTAAATTTGGAGGTGCTAGTATCTTTGACACTATCCTTGCTTCCCTGGATAATCTCCTCATTTATCCCCCAATGGTTGAGTCAAGACTAGGCATCCTTATGCCACCCACACTTGAGGTGAAGGTGGAGGTTTTGACTAAAGTTAGAAGCAATTTTAGGAAGCCTCTTGGATTCCATGTTGTAAAGCTTCTTCTTATACATTAGATATTTAAACATAACCCTTCTTTCAATAGAGGAGAGGTAAGCTTCGATCGAGAGGATAGGATAGGGGGTATTTCCCGTGATCTTGAGATTATAGGTTATGAATTTCTTTTGAATCATCTCAACCTTTCTCCACGACTCTATGGATACACTACAACCTCTGACTTCACAACCATATAGGACAACAGGGCTAACGAGGGTCTCAAAGAGGAACATTTTTTACTCCAAATGTAAATATCAATAACCTTACAATTGTTTTCAAACGCATAATAATCTTTCCAGCCTCCAATAATCATTTTCTCAATGTTGTAGTACCAGTTGAGCTGATAAATAATGTCAATACCCAAATATTTATTAGAAGAGACATGTTCCAAGCAATTGTTATCATAGGTGAAATTTCCATGACTTATCTTTTTGGACTTAATTATCATGATGTTAGTCTTGTCAGTATTAACCGTCATACCTATCTTGGAGCAATAGTCATGACGAATCTTAAGTTGCTTTTCCAAATCCTCGTAACTTCTAGGAAGAAGAAATATTGTTGATGTATAATAGCTATTTTTACAATAAATTACTATTATGTTATATATTTGGTTAAAAAATAAAATAAAATAAAATAGTAAATAATATTCACAATTAAATTAAATTATAAATATAAAAAATTAAATAAAAATAACAGAAACAAATTTAAATATTATATATAAAAGCACTGCAATGATTATGATTTTTCCCCACAATCAAGGGCGTTTAACTGTAGATTTTTCCCCACAATCAAGGCCATTTAGCTTGTTACCCCATTTGGGCTTCATTGCTGGGAAAACTCCATAGTTAAGCACATTTGAGCCAAGGCGATCTGGGATGGAATGGGTGACCCCTATGAGCATTACCAGATGCAATGAGTATACTAAGAAAACCTCTCAATACTTAAACCTATGCAATGAGTGCATTACGAAAAAAGTAATAATGAAATCAATAATTATATTTATTAATAAAGATATTTTGATTAGGTCAAATAATAATAATAATAATAATAATGATCAATTATTAATAATTAAATTAGCCTATTTTCATTTTAACTATATTCTATCAATGAAAGTTAACATGGATGTAGGCTCGTGATAGTTTAAATTTTTGGAATTTGGCTTCTATGATCCATAATTTGTAAAAAATTGTTTTCCTTAATAATCACACGTTTTGAACCAACCAGTGTGGTTCATCTTCAGGACAAGATGAGAAATTACATCCAAGGGATAGGTTTAAAAAGATGGAGAAAGGATCCAACTAGTCGTTAAGGTATAACAACTAGTTTGACTAAGGGAGAGAAAATGAACTAATTTTTTAAAGTATTTTATTGTTATATTTAATATAATTTGATTAGTTGCTAATTATATTATATTATATTTTTTATTTTTATTTTCAATTTTTTTTAATAAGACTTAAGAAGTTATATATATATATATATATATATATATATATATATATATATATATATATATATATAATGTAAAAAAAAAAAGTCAAAAGAGATTAATAACATAATAAAATAAATAATAATAATAATAATAAAATAAAATATAAAAAATATAAAAATAAAAATAAACACATAAAAGAAAGAAAGGATCAAAATGGATTAATAATATTAAATATAGTAAAAACAAATTTCTTTCTTATTTCAAAATATAAGTATATTAAGAGTTTATATATATATATATAATAAAAAAGAAAAAAAAAGGGGGAGGGGCTCTAAGGTTAAACAATTCAGAGTTCTCTAAAATCAGTTAAAGATATGGGAAGCCCTAGAGAAGGTAAAGGTGTTTACCTAATTCTTTGCTCCTGTGGAGCTGCATATATTGGTGAAACTAATCGTTCCATTAATCAGAGGATTCAAGAGCATGTGGTGGATCTTAATCATGGTAGGTCACTCTCCTCTGCCTTAGCAAAGCACGCTGAAAAGACAAGCATCACATTTGCATAGAAGAACCAAAGGTAATTGGGTAATTGCTAAGACTAACCATTTTCATCACCGTGAGTTGAGAAAAGCCTTAGAAATTGAAAAGAGGCATGTTAACCTGCATAGAGATGGTGAATGAAGTGTTAGTAGATGTTGGATCCAAGCATCCTTAATCGTTGTTTAGCCTCAGTACCCCTTCCCTCTTTTAGTCATTGTTTAACCTTAGAGCCCCGCCCCTTTTTTTTAATCCCATATATATATATATATATATATATATATATATATATATATATATATATATATATATATATATATATATATTCAAAATAAATTAATTAATAGAAAATGAACTTTTAATATACTTATATTTTGAAGTAACAAAGAAATTAGTTTTTACTATATTTAATATTATTAATCTCATTTAATCCCTTCTTTTATGTATTTATTTTATATTTTATATTTTATATTTTATTTTATTTTTATTATTATTTTTTTATTTTTTATTTTTTTAATCTTGTTTGACTTTAATTTACAATATATATATATCATAAGCGTATTTTATAATAATAAATAAATAAGTTTTTAAGCCATATTAAAAAAAATGAAAATAAAAAATAAAAAATAAAATAAAATAAAATATAATTAACAACTACACAACTATATTAAATATAAAAATAAAATACTAAATAATAAATTAATTCATTTTCTCTCTCTTGGTCAAATTAGATGTTATACCTTAACGACTAGTTGGATCCTCTTTCCATCCTTTTAAACCTATCACCGCAATGTTGGTTCGAAACACTTCACTCTTCATGATCATATGTGATATTACCGAAAACAATTTTTTACAAGTTTAAATTTTTTTAAAGAGTTTATATTGTGTAAAAAAGCGAGTAGTCTATAGTGTGACTTTTTGAAGGCTTTTATGGTAGTTTTTTATGGTTTAATTTTTCTAAATTCCGGTAGGAATTTATTGAAAATAGAAGTTTGATGGGTAACCTTGCACAATCGAAGAGACCTATGGGTTTTTTAGGGTGCTGAATCCATATTTACAATCAAAAAACCAATTTAAATAAAAGAAATCAAGATTTTACCTCAACTTTTTTCACCAGATTTCGGCACCTGAAACTCCAAAAAGTCGCACTAAAGACAACTCCGTAAAAAAGCTTTAAAATGTTAAATTTTCAAGTGTACATTTTATTTATAATTAAATAAAAGAATAATCTAGGTAATAGAAAAAAAAATTGGACCATTTTTTCCCAGTCAATTTTAATTTAAAAATTAGTAGATATTTTTAAAATTTTGAGTTTATGTTCTTTAATATGAAAAATTTGAGTTCACTAGGGAGTTGAATCCATTTATGCATTTAAAAATATATTTTAAACAACAAAAAATCACAATCTGGCTTGAAATTGTACGATGTCATATTCCAGTGGAAGAATCCATTTCATCTATTAATTCTACTTCACCTTAAATAAATATAAAATTTGAATAATTACGTCAAACCCACTATAGAGGAGATGCTTAGGTACAATGTAAGAAAGTAAACATTTTGAATATCCTTCAATTTATAAGATGTGAAGATTTGTAACATTTAATTGTGAGCTTAATTAAATAATAATAAAAGGCTAAAAGTAATATAGAGTCTAATATATATAGATCTTGTAGTGTTCATAAAAAAATTAAAAGTAATAAACATAATAATATTCAATTTGTTATAAGTTAAGGTCAATTTCACCTTATAAATTAAAATAATGATTTTGTAACAATATTTAAATTTAATTAATAAGCACATAAAAACTTTAATACTTACAATAAGTTTACAATATAAAAATACTTTTAACTATTGATATTCACTCTCACTTTACCATAGATATTATTAATTTGTAAACAGGCTTTGTTACAATACCATGGGCCAATGCCTTGACTTATCACTACCACATAAAAACTATATACTTATTTCACACTCGGTAATTATATTTTATTTGATTTTATTTTTCTTTTTCTTTTTAAATTAGATGTCTTTAATTCAAGAAAGATTTACATCCTAAGGAGCATAGCTTAAAAAAACTATTAGTCCCAAATTTGTTTTGTAATCCTTGAAAACCAAATGATCAAAGATTGACTACCCAAATAGCACAAAACTATCACAAAAACAAAGTCATCACCTCCTTTTAAGCTCCCATATTACTTGGCGTCGTATCATTAGGGCCATCATCCCTAGGTTAATGAAATACTTCATGTACATATGATTCGATTTAATGTGAGTCAAAGATTGATTATTTTGGAGATCATTCATGAATACAATGATTATTTTAGATATTAATTATTTTATGATTAATATATCTAAAAATAATAGTTTTTGTAATTTTTATGATTTTTAGACTATTTAAGTTTATTAACCATTTAATTTATATACATTTTTTTTATAAAAATGAATATCTAAACTACAAATCATAATAAAAAATTAAATTAAAATATAAAAAAAGAAATTAATAATAATTATTTTTATATTCTCTACGGTGATCCGGTAAGAATAAATATCTTATAAATCTTAACAAAGCATCAAACCTTATTTGTCCGGTAAGAATAAATATCTTATAAATCTTAACAAAGCCTCGAGCCTTATTTGTCCGGTAAGAATAAATATTTTATAAATCTTAACAAAGCCTCAAGCCTTATTTGTCTCTAATGATAAATAGATTGTCTCCTAAAAATGATTCAAAATATTTTACATAGTTTTAGCTCCAAATAATCCAATCATGATTATCACTAGCTATAAAAACCTACACATTAAAAAAAATAGTACAATATTATTATAGACCTGTGTTTTTTTAAAACAATAAGAATCAATCCTTAATCACAAATGAAGGTTGAGTATTCAAAAAGAGTACCAAGATGGGAGTATTAAGATTACCGTTTGGAAATAAATTGCATACAAGAAATAGAGATCGAAATTAAAAAAATTGCAATATAAGAAATAGAAATAGAAATAAAAAAGAATTTTGGTTTGTGATTTATTGTATAAATTTTAGATTTTTTTTGGTAATAATCACATGCAATAGAATATTGTCTAGACTTTTCGAACCAATCACTGTGCTTCATCATTAGGACCATATTGGTTGGTTCGAAACGCGTAGACAATGTTCTATTGCATGTGATTATTACAGAAAACACTCTAGAATAATAAAAAAATTATTTAATTCATAATTATTAAGGAATAAACATAGATATATTTTAAGAAAAACTTTGAATGAAATGAAACCAAGTCAAAAGAGTAACATAAATAATAAATAATAAAGTTATAGATATTTATATGAAGTCTTTTGTGATTCATAATGTTTGAATAGTTTTTTCTATTGTTAGCCAGCTATAAAATTTGTTATATCAAATGCTGGCTAAAACATTTTTGAAGTCTTCAAAGAACAAATTTTACTGCTAAAAAGTGTTGGCTCTTGAAGACTCTTGAAGGCCTCATACCTCTGTCCAAATCTTCACTGCTATGCCCATTTTACACTCAGAAATCCTGTTGATTCCCAAGAGAGAATACTGCTGCAAACACCATTTTCCCCTTCCTTCGACTTCCAAAACTAACCTCATTTTTATCCCTTTATTCCCCATAAAATCCCTCATTTTTCATATTCTCCCCTCTCTCCCATCGAAACCCCCTTTGATAAGATTTAAGACTCCTTCTTTGCCTTATCGAAACCCTCAAAACCATTGGAAAAACATTGAAAACTTCATAAAAAATACATATTTTTGTGTAAAGGTTTAAACCCCTTGGGCTAAGTCCTTAACCATTTCCATTCCATACGCCCTGGTGCTGGAGCTAGGCGCTAAGCCTTTAAGGGCTTATCGTGTCGGAGCAACTCACCGAGCACACTATCTCTGTTTAAACCAATCTCCGATGCTGATTAGCCTCGTGCATAAACCCCTCGGTCATATTATATTCCATAAATCCAAAGGCCCCGCAGACGGGCGTCATCCATTTCATATATATATTCTGCCACCAAAACCTTTGTTTTATTAAATTTTTGGGTTTTTATACGTTATAAAGGATTTTCGCCAATGCAAAGTTTAAAATGATATCGACTGCTGATCTACAGCCGATCAAACGACCCACGCTACTTCGCATCGCAATTTTGTGGGGCGCATTCGTTTCATTCCACCTCCGATTGGCGGTCCCCGATCCATCCTCCACCGTCGATCTGATCTGCAGATCGACAACCCCAAAATCATCGCATCGCAATTTTCATTCGGTACATTTGTTTGTCCCCCACCCCCCCCCGATTGACATCCTTCCGATTCACTCCCCACCATTGATCTGGCCCTCAGATCAACGGTCCACATTTGATCACATCGGATTTTTTCATTAGGTGCGTTTTTAACATTTGTTTTTCCCCTGCGGATAGCGATCCTTCGATTGGATCTGGACCGTCCACGTGTCCAGATCAGACAGTCCCAGATCTTTCCCTCATGGTTTCATCACCCTCCGCCTTCCACTAAGAGGATTTCAATGCGTAATCCCCACCGTTTATCTCTGCGCGATCGACAGATTTGACTTATTCTCCTTCCCTTCTCTCCTTTTGACTGCTTCTAATGAATCTCAACCATTGGATGATGCCATCCAACGGCCATGCTCTCTCCCCATGCCCTCTGAAGAAGTTTGCCCAAATAATGCAGGATTTCTTAAAATTTTTTTGCGTTTTGCATGTTTGAATGGTTTTTCTGTTACGACAAAAGGAAAAGCCAGAGGCTGGGAATGATGATTCCCATTCCTTTGATTTATCAAAGGGAACCATTCATAAGGCTCAAAATCCACGTCTCGTCAATGTTTCATGAGGCATTGATGCCATATGAGCCCTGCGTGGCCTACAGATCAACAAGACACAGTATTATTTAATCAAATTGAAAGAGTATCAGTGTTGAAGACCTGCCACAGCAGAAACAGAAGATCGAAGACCAGTTTGGGGATTACGGCTAAGATTGATTATCAAAAGCCTAATCCTCCAAACTAAAACACAATTAAAGAAAATCGTAAGTGTTTAACAGACAGAAAGGCTTCCACTGCCTCAACAGAGGCAAATTGATTCCTCTTGGCTACCATAGTGCCACCTGTAGTCACAAGCATTCAAATGGAGGCCAGAGTTATTGATCAAAATTAGATATTTGTCTCAGCACGGCCAGATAGTTAATTCTGCCAGAGAACTTAATGCGAAAATATCAGCAGAGTTACTTTAACATAACTCAGAGGCTCAAAAGTCAATAAGAGCTCTCATCGAGCTTAAATCTTAAATGAAAAACATTAATACAGACAGAACACCTGTAAACTTCTCCATCGAGCCCCTCAAAGGCTGAGAAGTCATTAATCTGTATTAATTATCTTGGGAGATCTTTTATCAGATCCCACCTCCTCATTCTTCTATAAATACCTCTGTAGAATATGAGAAATTGTTGGTTGATTTGGCTACTGAACATTGAAATGTAATTGAGCTTGAGACTTCTACTTGTAAATAGTGTTCACTGGCCCTTGGAGCTCTACTTGTGATAGACAAGTTAGTCTGGGAAGTGTAGATGATTGCTAAACTAAAGCATTGGACTTAAAGCTGTAACTGGTTTGGAGCATCAATACAAGTTGATTTATGGGATCCTAGTCTATGTTGACAGTGATGTTTTTCTCATTGTAACTTGTTGTTTTATTTCTATTTTCAAAGTGTTCATTTTCTCTTATAAAGAACAACATGCATAGAGTTAGGACCTACTGTATATCAGTACCCTTCTCTGACTGAAAATATTTATTTGAATGTTTTCTTCCAATCTGTGTTATTTAGGAATGATTTAATTCAGTTTAAGCATAGGAATGTTGACATTCCCTCGTCCTATTGTCTTAGCTAGATATTGTTCTTGGATGTTATTTTCAGTATATGTTAAGTAGAGATGAACTAAGGAATATATGGTGTGCCTTGGTCCTAGTTTTATCCCCAAAGACTCTCTGAATGTTTCCCTTGGAATGTGTTAAAAGCTGGCTAGTTTGAAAGTACTTACCAGATCTTAGACCATTCTTTGTTATCATTTGTGTTTCCCTTGTGTTAAAATGTTTTCTATTGAAAGTGTATCAAATTTTGGCTAGTTTAAAAGTACTTACCAGATCCTAGTTTACTTTCATGTCTTTCTTAAGTGTATGCCAAAAGCTGGCTAGTTTAGAAGTACTTACCAGATCTTAGGCTGCTCTTTGTTCTTCATCTGTTTAATTCCCCTTCTTGTTGTATCATTTCATTCCATAAATCAAACTTTAAAGAGATCTTTAGACAAATATGACTTGCCCCATGGACCACTCTTGCCTCTTGTTGTTTCAATTAAGCCCTATTATGACTCCATAGCCGAATGGACTAAAACCTGCAATTATCTATCTTTTTGGCCAAAGCTTGTTCTACTTGCTTGCAACTTCTCACCTTTGAAACTTTTTGCATTTGGAACTCTCCACCTCAATTTGTAATCATGCTCAACCATCCAAAAAACAACAAAACCCTCAACCTTCATAACTAGCCTAATATCTTTACCCAAGACTTCAAAGACAAATCCATCTTTGCACTTATTGGAGAGATCCCTCTCCGGATTCAGGAGGGCTAGATCCTAGAATCCCAAAGTGGTTGAAACGATGTTCTCCCTGCAGTCGGAATTTTTCCAATCTTGCTGATTACAGGGTGCTAACATCTATCACATCACTTTTTTTTTGGGTCCGATCAAGAATCTGAACTAGTCACACATAAATAAATAATGTGAGAATGTTCCAAAAAATTTAAGAGAAAAATAAAATTCATTTATTAAAAAATCAAATTTAACTATAAAATAACAATCACGGAATTAGTTATTAAATTAATTGATATTAGATGTAACTCTCTAACAAATTAGATTTGATTCTTTTAGATTTAAATGGTTGATATTATCTTTTACATTTAAAATATATATAAAATAAATAAATAAATATTAGATAATTGTTTCAAACTAATATTTAAATAAATAAATAAATGCTTTAGGGCGATAGCGCAGGTGGCATCCAAGGCTAGGAACCCAGTCGTAATGGTCATATCTTCTCCTCTTGAACGTTGCAGTCACAGATATGTCCAAATTGTTCTTCTTGTGAATGCCTTATTCCCTGTGTTTTTTTCGTACTTCACAATTATGGGATGGTTGTTTCTAGGATGGTCTTTTGGTTTAGTATCGAACCCTCCTCAGAGGTATGGGGTGCAAGGGTCGGTTGTTTCGCTGAATTGTCTAGGCATTTTTTTCCCTTAATTAGAACTTTCTCTAATCATTTTTGATTTTTTCTTCCCTTGGTGCGCATGCAACCTTGAAATATGCTCTTGATAATAATTTCTATCTCTCGCATGGGGGATTTTGTTCTTTCTTCACTTTTTCAGAAAAACCCTTTGTTTGGTGTGATATGGGGTGGGTTTGTGAAGGTAATCTTGGAATTGGATAATGTCCCTTGTTTAAGGAATTTTTGTGAACTCCGGGATGTTGTTGGTGGCCTATGTCACCGAGCTCATGTCACTGAGGTGGGGAAAGTTTTGTCTCGCTGGCCTAATGTTTTTTTTCCTATTGTATATTATTTTCTAACTTCTATAGGGTTAGTTCATCACAAAACCCATTGGGACCCTTCGTTGAGTTGTCTCCCTTTTGGCTAGACTCCAACCAGTTTTTGGTCCTTGGAGATAGCAGTTTTGGTGTCTGGGAATTCATATCAATTTCATCTTTGAGAATTACAACATTATTTGATTGCTCAACCTTCCTCGAGTAGAGGGAGTAATACACGAGGTGGTCGTGGATGTATCCAAGGTAAAGGTCAAGGACGCGGTAGATGCCAATCTCAACCCCACCCAACCAGAAATCGGGGTCGTCGAAACAAAAATGATGTAATCCTAGACACAACCCAATCTTACCAGACTAATATGCACCCTCATACACGCCAGGTTATCTCACGATGGGAGACTGATTTGAAACAACAGACATAAGCCAATGATTTGGAGTCGGAGGTATAGTAGGACCTCGTCCCATATCCGAGCCGCTCCAAAGGTCGTTACACTTAGTTTCAATAGACCTTGCATCTCTATTGGTTGATGAAAAAACTCTTGGAAAAAGATCTGACCACTGCCACTACAGGAACATTGAAGTCAACAATAGAAATCCAGGAAATTCACAAGGAATTCCAGCTCATTTAGCACTAGATTCAATAACAAAATTCTCTCCTAAGTCGCATTAAGAAGAATATCTACTTCCTTCCTCAGGCTGAACTGTTGAGTTCCAGTGCTAAATACTTGGTGCCCATAGACTCTTTTGATGAGTAATAATTGGATGTGCATGCTTTGGACTCTTGAATTTTGCTATGTATAAATAAATGGTATGTAGCCTCTCATGTTTTGTTATAGTCATATAGTAAATAGGAGACTCAAATATAATCGGGTTTATATAGCCTTGTTAGATATTCTCAGACTCTTCAAATTTTGGATGACCTACAATGCAGTAGGATGGCCAACAGACTTAGCTTCTCATTGGGCAGGTTGAGGCCATTTGATCATGGATGATGTCTATGTAAAACCTACCTATTTTTTAAATGGAATAGAAAGGAACTACCAAGTTTACAAAAAAACTACTTTTGTGACTGTTATTTTATAATTAAATTTAAGTTTTTAACGGATAAATTTGATTTTTCTAGTCAAATTTCTTGGAGCATCCTCGCATTATTTATTTCTTTGGTTAGATCAGATCCACGATGGGTGATTTGAAACATAGACCCCAAAAATGAGTGATGTGATTACTCTGAGAGCGACCCTTCAAAAGTTATAAATATATATTAATAACTGATAATAGAAGGGATGAGAAAAGGGGGAATTCTGGTATAAAATTAAGTATGTTTTTACTATTCCATGTTTTTGTCCCTTTTAGAGCATATTTTTTGGTAAATTTTTCCTGAAATATTAGAGGGATAAGTTGGAATAACAGGTTTGAATTGTTGTCAATTTAGATGTTCCTAGATGCTTAGGAACTATGCCAAAACATCTCTATTAACTTTAGGCCTCAAGCTAACTCTTAGGGCAAAAGGGGTAACCTTGAACTATGCTAAATTATATATATATATTATTTGATTGAAGAGTTTTTGTAGTGTTTTTAATTCACCCAAATTTCCTTGATTTTGAATAGATTATATAACACTTATTGCATGGAGGCTTCCATATGATAGGTTATTTAACTCAATATTCCTTTAGCTTAAAAGCTTTGAACTATGCAATTTTTCCCCACACTAATCTAATTAACTTACTACTCATTTGCAAAACTTTACTTAATAATATTAATCCCAAAAATTAATATCTAATAATTATTATTTTATTATAATAATAAATATACTCGAAATTGAATTTTAATTTAATAATAAATATTAAATAAGTTTAAAAATTAATTAATTTAATTTTTAAATAAAAATTAATAATGATTATTATAATTATATTATTATAAACATCAATATAATTGAAATTCGAGATGTTGCAAAGAGATGGATGTCAAACAACTTAATTTGATGTTCCCGCATTTTTATTTTATAAAGTCTAAAACATTTAAAAAAAAAATTGTTAATTGTCAAAATCGTAATTCTTAGGTAATTTATTTTATATTGTGAGTCTATAATAATTGTTTTCATGTTAAATTAATATATATTTATTACCATTGCACTATATTACAAGTTAGGTAATTTATTTTATATTGCAAGTCTATAATAATTGTTTTCATGTTAAATTAATAGATATTTATTACCATTGCACTATTTTATATTGTGAGTCTATAATAATTGTTTTCATGTTAAATTAATAGATATTTATTATCATTGCATTAAATTAATAGTTTTTACAATTGTTTAGAGAACGATATTTCTAGTCTAAGGAATGAAGGTAATATCTTTTTAATGGGTGACTTTAATGCTCGAACTTCAAGCAACCAAGATATTCTTCTAAGCAATCATTCCAACCCCAATCTTTTTTGGGTAGACGAAGGCCTTACTCTGGCTAGTTAGTACAAAAGGAGCTCTGGAGACCTCGGGGATAATTTGTTTGGGTCGGAGCCAGTCAAGCTCTTTGGTGCTCAGGATCTCATAATTTGCAACGGTCTAAAGAAGTGGCCCAATTCTAGCCAGATGACCTGCATCCATGGGCTTCGCAGCAGCGTGGTAGACTATGTTATTTCCGATCTCCCTTTACACAACGAAATACTAAATTTTGACATCTTAGACGACCACGAGCCTGACTCTGATCATAGGCCCTTACTCATAACTCTCAATTTTGTCATGCATAGAGATCCCATTAAAGATAATCCTTATAGTCAAAACTTAATCTTTGATAGAAATAAAAACGATCTCTTTCTAAATGAATTAAAAACTAATTTGCTTCCTTTATCTAGTATAGACAAGATGGATGACCTCCATCATAATTTTAATACAACCCTCTCATATTCTATTAACAAGTTCTCAATTGAAGTCTCAAGTAATAAAAGAAATAGCAAAACCAACCCATGGTATGACACAGATTGTAAAAGTGCGAGGAGAGCAATTAAGGAAGTTGTTGATGAATCTCTCAAAATTGAAAATATAAAAATCTACAAAGCCCTAAATAAAAGGAAAAAAGGCAATATATTCGTAAAAGACAAGAGAATCTCTTACACCTCTCTAAGGTGGCTCCTAAGAAATTCTGGAGGCAGATTCTAACTAGGAAAACTAAAGATAATAATAAAATTTCTTTACACGACTGGAATTCCTATCTTAAAAAGCTTTATGAATCTCCAAATGCCAGGGATTTTGAAACCCTGCTCACAACAAAAGAAGTTTTCTCATTAGAAGACATTGATTTTGGGGTTAAACACCTGGAAAATGGGAAAGCTAAAGACATTGAAGGTTACCAGGCGGAAATCTTAAAAATTGGAGGTCCTGTCCTCATCCCCCACATCCACAATCTTTTCAACCAAGCGGTCAAGAAAGGGTTCCCTAAACCTTGGACTTAGAGCCTCATTATCCCTATTTTTAAAAGTGGGGATACAAATAACCCCTCTAATTATTAGACAATTATGATCAACCCTCTCTTGGCCAAGTTATATGGTATTATTTTGGAAAAGAAGTTGAGAATTTGGCTTGAAAGTGAAGGTAAGTGGGCTAAAGGCCAAGCGGGTTTTAGAAGGCAACACTCAACAACGGACCACCTCGTTACGCTTAGGATCTTGTGGAGGAATGTCGCAATGATAAATCCAATCTCTTCTGTTGCTTTGTGGACTTTAGAAAGGCTTTCGATACGGTTCCTAGAAACAACCTATGGAATAGATTAGAAGAGCTAAATGTTCCTTTCGAGCTAAGAGCGGCCGCTATAAGGTTATATGAGAATGTAATTGCCAAGTTAAAGAGCAATGAGGGGTGGTCGAAAGATATTAAGTGTAATATCGGAGTTAAACAAGGTTGCCCCCTCTCCCCTACCCTATTTGGAATTTACATCGACAAGCTAGAAGGTTGTTTAGAGGAAGCAGGATGTGCTGGCACGACCTTAGCTGGGATAGTCATCATCCTTCTTCTCTATGCTGGCGATATTGTTCTTCTCGCAAGGTGCCCATCTGATCTTGATAAGCAACTTAGACTTCTTAAGGATTTCTGCTCTACCATGGGTATGTCTGTTAACACTGACAAAACAAAAGTTATGATTATCAAATCCAAGAAGGACACTTACGCTAATTTTATGTATGAAAATAGTAACTTGGAGGAAGTGTCTTCTTACAAGTTCCTAGGAATTGATATTCATCACAAGCTCAACTGGAACTATAGCATTCAGAAAAGGATTAATGGGGGGTGGGAAGCTTATTTTGGTCTTGAAAATAATTGTAAAATAGCAAACCTCGTAATGTGGGATAGAAAGAAGTTCCTCTTTGAAACTTTAGTCACTTCTGTTATCTTATATGGATGTGAAGTTTGGGGTCGCAACATCTCTAGAGAATCTTGGAGAAAGGTTGAGAAAATCCAGAAGCATTTTATAACGTATAACCTTAAAATTAAAAGCAATACACCCTATCTTATTCTCCTTATAGAAGTGGGTCTTTCCCCTATCGAGAGCCTAGCTATGACTAGGCTTCTGTTGTACAAGCACAAGCTTAATAGCATAGGAGACCATAGACTTCCTAAGCTAGTTTTAAATTCCAGCCAAAACCACCTAAGGATTAAACGAGGTTGGTATAAAGACACCAGGGCCTGGTTAAACCATTGGGAGATCGACGAGAATGTTGCATTGCAAAACATTAATAACATTAAAAAAATATTACTTCTACGTTCAAAGAAAAAATGTGGTGTGAGAAAGATCTAGCAGCTAAAAGAAAACTAAGATATTATAATGAGGTAATCAACCCCACCCTAGAAGATCAAAAGTATCTCTCTATTTTAAATAGCTCAAAGAAGAAAATTAATATAGCCAAGATTAGAATGAACTCTCATGAGCTCCATAGTGAAACAGGTCATTGGATAGTTCCTAAAACACCATGGATGGAAAGGATCTACCATCTCTGTGAGAATATGAACATCGAGGATGAAAATCACTTCCTCTTAGAGTGCCCCGAGTACAACGACATTAGAGCTCAATTTCATAATCTTTGTTGCGATACTGACCTTCCTAGCCTTTTAAGATGTCAAAATTATAGTGAGCTCGTGAGGCTTCTCTCCAAGCTTTTTGAGCATAGGAATAAAATCTTAAATCAAACTAAATAACTCTTTTCTTTAGGTTCAATAAACCAAAGATTGGTCTCAGTGGACATTAACCATCATCATCATTATCATCATCATCATAATTTTTTTATTCTATATTTTGATACGATCGAATTAAATTATAAATATATTAAAAATAAATAAAAATAATATATATCTATTATATTATATTATATATTGTTAAGTCTTGCTAACACAATTTGTTGAGGACGACTCTCGTCAACAAGGCGACCCAAGATCAAACCTCACGGGGTGGTTGTACCCTGTGCTAGGGGAGGAGACATGCTAAAAAATACAGTTAGCTAAGGGATGGTGTGGCCCAGTCTGGGTATGATCCCTGAGTGACTTTGATGGGTTAGATGCCCTTGGGTCACTACTCCTCAAGCCACAAGTCAAACATAGAGAATTATACACAACTTGATATATATATATATATACCTAGAGATTTTTGGTATTAATAAACAATGAGTTCATATTGAATGTATAGGATTCCTACATTGTTATATATATTTTTAATAGTAATGAGTACATTCTACTAGGCAGACTCGGCAACTTAGTAGAAATGACTGCCACTATTTCACCATTAGTAGAACTATTTCTTAAATGCCACATGGGTCAATATGTCTCGAGAGACTCAAATCCACATTATAATGAACCATACCACTTCAGCTAAGTTCTTTTGACTAGTTGAAAAAGATTTATTAATGATAGTTTGAATTTTTTTTTCTTCTTCCTAGAGAGTAGTTTGTGTAAAAAGCTTTAAAAGGTTAAATTTTCAAGTTTATATTTTTTTTATTATTAAATTAAAGTGTAGTTTAATTGATATTTTATTTATTATTAAATTAAAGTTTATTTTAATTGATATTTTATTTATTATTAAATTAAAGTGTAGTTTAATTGATATTTTATTTATTGTTAAATTAAAGCGCAGTTTAATTGATAGGTAAAATGGTTTATTTATTTATTTATTTTATTTTTATGAGTATTTTTTTAGTTAATTTTAGTCAAAATTAGGTAGATATTTTTAAAAACTTTGAGTTTATGTTTTTTAATATGTAGAAGTCGAGTGCCTCAGTCATTTAAATCTATTTATATATATATAAAATATAATTTAAATAACAAAAAATCATAATCTTAATTGATATTGTATGCTCATATGTGAAAAAAACAATTTCTTTTGTTAATTAGACCATGGCTTAAATAAATATAAAATTTGAATAATGATAAAAGAGAATGTTGAGATTAATATTTATAAAAAAAGATGTAAACAAAACAAAATAAAATAAAATAATAAAAAAACCATTGTGCAATAGTAAAAAAAAAGTAATGTTTAGTTAAAATCAAAATTATTATGAAAACGTAAGAAGAGAATTTTATCTTCATTTTTATGTCTAGTATATATTTAGGATTTTCAGACTTTTAATTTAATTTTAGATAATTATTAGGTGGTGGTACAAATTTAATCTTTACAAACATCCACTGAATATTTTTAGAAGTAGTAAGGATATAAGGTTTGAGATTGAGGCTGAGAGGTAGTTATGTCCTTCTTTCTTTTCAGTTTAATTAAAAAAATATCATAACCAAAGTGTGAGATGTTGTTTCCTTTTGACTTTTCTATATGGCAGTGAAATTTTATGGTAGCTTTACTATGTTTTTCTTTTTACATTTTTTTAAATGTATATGAGTTAAACTCATATATTAATTTATTTATAGTTAAAAATCATACTAATAATTTAAAGTAAAATTATGATTTAGGAAATTTTTATAATTTAATTTACATAAGTGTGCTATTTTATAATCTAAAGGAGGAAAACTAAGAAGGGTGGATAGAGAAACTACAAAATTAAATTAAAATATTGTTTAAATTAAAATTAAACTATAAAAAAAAGACGTGATAGTTAAATCTAGAAAGATCAACTATGATAATTTCATTTATGATAAAAATTACTTGGAGAAGGTTTCCTCAAACAAATATTTAGGTATTGACATTTATCATTGGCTCAATTGGAATTGTAGCATCGATAAAAAGATAATATGAGGCTAGAAAGCTTATTATGAGCTTGAAAACAATTGTAAGTTGATCGATCTTTGGTTATGGAGTAATAAAAGTTCCTCTTTGAGAATCTCGCCACCCTTGTTATATTATATGGATGTGAGTTTTTGAGTTGCAGTATATCTAGAGAATCATGGAGGAAGATCGAACTGATCCAAAAGAATTTTTAACTTGCAACCTCAAGATTAAAGTAAATATTCCCTACCCTATCATCTTGATTGAAGATAACATTTCCCCCATTAAAATCATGGCTATGTTTAGATATATGATGTATAAGAAGTATATTTACAACATGGAAACCAAGACGTTCCCCAAAATTTCTTCTAACTCTTTCCAAAACCTGCACCTCTAGCTCAAGCGAAGTTGGCATAAGAATACCCAGTCTTGGCTTGAAGATTCAGGGATAGAGGATGAGATCATATTGGAGAATAAGGATAATATTAAAAATACTATTACTTCCAAAGTTAAGGATAAGTTGTGGGATGATAAGGAGTTAGAAAGAAAAAGGAAGCTAAGGTATTATAAGGAGGTGATCAACCCAAATCTTGCTAACAAAAACTATCTTTTTGTCTTGAATAGTGCTAAGAATAAAATGAACATCACGAAGATAAGAACTAATTCTCACGAGCTTCGAAGTGAAATCAGACGTTGGTCAATTCCCAAAACACCTTAGGACGAAAGAGTTTGTCACCTTTGTGACACTAAGAGGGTTGAAGATGAAAAACATTTCTTTTGGATTGTCTGAATCTTACTCACATCTCTTCTCATTTCCAAATTTTTTTCCACATTTCCATCCTTCTTGACTTATTAAGTCAACAAAAATATAGTGATATATGAGAATTCTTCTCTCCCTTATTTTTTATCATAAAAATAAAATATTAAAGAGTCTCAATTAATCTCTTACTTTCTCAAGGTTTGATAGTGTTAAACACCATGTTAAACACACACATGGTGTATGAGAAAGATAAACACACACAATAAGAAACTCAACACACAATGAAGGATAAGCATGTAGCTCTCTTATTTTTCCATTATACATGATGTACATTTATAGTACAATGGTGTGACTCTTGGTTTCACATTCCAAGGTCACTTGGACTCCATTGTGACTTTTCGCATTCCACACCTACCCATGGAGGATTAGGTGTTCCAACATTCCCCCCCCTTAATCCGAAGGGGTATGTGTGAGTCCACGAAGAGAGTTGTAACACAAATCTACAAAGTATACATGGCAGCACTTGGGCTGAATCAACTCTCTAAAATGTTGGCAAAAAGAGGTGGTTTAAGGATGACCACCAACACTGGAACACAATACTTGTTGCAGTTCTCGGAACTCTTCCAAAACTGGCAAGAAGCTAAAAGCTTCTGCTAGAGGAATTGTCCCTCATATAAAAGGGAGACCTTCAACCTAAAACAAGGGAGGTCTACAACCTGTGATGGTTTTAGGATTACCAACAACACTAGAATGCTTGAAGCATTTCTTGGAACTCAACCAAAGTTAGCAAGAAGCTGAAGGCTTCTGCTAGAGGAAGTGTCCCTCATATATGAAAGGGAGACCTTCAACCTAAAAGAAGGGAGGTCTACAACCTATGATGGTTTAAGGTTGTCCACCAACCAAAGATGATGGTTTAAGGTTGTCCAACAACCAAAGGCATGCTCATGGGCATCCGTGTCTCTGGCTACATCTCTGAATCTGGAATGATGAATTGTGGCTTAGGCTCGCTTGAACTGCTATGTCTCTGGATACAACTCTGAACATGGAATGAGAGATTGTGGCTCAGGTCGCTTGATCTGTCGTCGAAGCTTGTACATGACCACCATTTCCCCCCCTGTCAGGGACAAGGTGAGATGATGGCGAAAACTCAACTGCAAGTTTTCTCAATATTGTAGAACATGTTCTGACATGTGACTTAAACATCTTCTTGGCTACTGATGCCCATTGCCAAGAAGCGATCCATCCAAGATGAATCTTTGTTCTTGCAGGAGGCTTGTTTCTGAAGCATCTGTCTGAAGAATGGGTGTGCCGACCATAGTGCTTGCATGGATGAATATCAAAACAATGATCTTTCATATGGCCAACTCGATCACAGTGTTGGCATTTTACAATATGTTGTTGTGGAAGCGGAACAGGATCTGGAACAACTGTAGGTGCACTGTCATACAGGAATCTGACACTTTGAAATATGATGGGCTTGGTGTAGTCTGGAATATGAAAGGACACATCCTTGTCATATCCAAGACCAGTTCTGTGCTTGTTGTGGACAAGCTCTTCCCATGGTCTGATGATGGGCTTGAGAAGGGCAGGTTGAACTGCTGCATCTGCATGTAAATATTCTCTTGTACAAGGAACTGAATGGAAATCAACTTCAACTTTACTGACTTGCTGCTGATGGGAGTCCTTCTCAATCTTCTGAACAGAAACAAGCTCAGAATGGTGACTCTTTTGCTGAATTTCATCTTGCTGAAGCTGAGATTCCAACTGCAAAAATTCAATCTTTTCTTGTGCATATTGCAAACAAATTTGAATGTTACAAAGAGCATTCTTGCTCATTTTTATCATATCATAAACATTGGAATGAATGAGGTTATTCAACAACTCTAATGCGTCATTTATTTTAGCCATTTTCAACAACTTAGGCTCAAAAAATGAAAGGGTGTTAGCTTCAACCGAAAATGCACCCGTTTACAATGTGATTCAACTTACTTTAAAAAATTACAAATGACTCTAAAGAATTTCCAACTATGGAAATCTCAAAGTACAAAATCTACTCCTCAAATGATGGAGGACAATCAACAATTTTTCCAACAACTCAAATTTACTGATTGCAACTATGAATGAAGATGAAAATTCCACTCACAATATAATGTCAATACAATACAATATTTCTGCAAAAAAGTGTAGCAAAAACTACTGTGCAAGAGGCCTTTAAGGCAACTGATTTTTCTTCTCCAAGGAGTTGTTTTAAAATGATGGCAAACTTGTCTTCACATCACCCTTCAAATTACTTTCTCCTCTATGTGTATTTACTCATATGCCATTTCCTCTTTCATGCTGTTCATTTCCTCTTCCTCTCTCTCTGCTGTTTTTTTTTTTTTAATTAATTATTTGGGATTAATTAAAAAAAATTGGGGAAAACAGAGGTAAAACTGGGGGAGGTTTTATTTGGGAAAGGGTTACCTAAGGAAGGTTTTAGCTGGGGAATTTAAATTAGTTTTTTTTTTTTTTTTTTTAAATATAAAAAAAGGAGATTAATTAAAAATGGGAAGGAATAAAAATTTAAAGAGGGGGTGGGGGGGGGGGATTTTAAAAAGTTCTAAAAATTAAAAATAAAAATAAAATTTGAAATTTAAAGAGCATATGGAGCAGCCAAAGGCCGTGGGGAAGACTGAGTGTTGAGAGAGGGGGGCCACGGGGTAAAGGGATAGGGAGGGGGTGTTTAGCGTAGGGAGGGAGGGCAGCGTTAGATTGGAGTGGGGGCCAAGTGTTTGGAGCGAGGGTAGTCTTAGTGGATGTTGTTCATCATCATCATCATCATCATCATCGAGAAGGTTTAATGATGATGATTTTTGTATTTCTTACCATGATTATGTATAAAAAAAATTATCTTAGAAATATTAACAAAGTGTCAAGTCTTATTTATCTCTAATGATGAATAAAGTGTCGACTAAAACTGTAAAATGATTCAAAATATTTTACATAACTTATCTCTAAATAATTCAAACATGCCATCTGACTAACTATAAAAATCTACACATTCAATTTTTGTTTTTAGAAATAATCCTCTTATTTAATAATTAGAATCAATCATCAATTACAAATATTGTAGCTTGAATGTTTAAAAAGAGTACTAAGAGAGGAGTATCAATGAACACGGGGAAGAAGATTACCATTGAGGAAAAATATATTGTAATCATCAATCACAAATTAAGGTTGAGTGTTCAAAAGTATTAAAATATGAGTATCAAGGAACACGGGGAGGAAGATTACCATTAAGAAAAAAATTACTATACAAGAAAAAGAAATAAAAGTCAAATAAATAATTAAAAAATACATAATTCATAATTATAAAAGGAAATTAAAAATTATGAAAATGTTTAAAAAAATTAAAATAAAAGTTTATTTTAAAAGTAAAGTGTATTGTTCTATATTTTGGCCATTTTTCGAGCATATTTTTCAGTGAATTTTTCCTTTGAAATGTTCTTGGTTTCTTAGTAACTATCATGGCAAGGAATCTCGATCCTAATTTAGGCCTCAATCTATCTCTTGGATCAAAATGGGTAACCCTCAACAGTTGGTAATAGTTGTCTGCTTAATGTCACTAGGTAATGCCCTGTCCATTGAGCTCATAGTGTCATATTTAGAATGGTAAAAATAAATAAGGGGTTGATAAATAGGGTTGAGGATAAATGGTAGCAGACTAAGATAAAAGGACTACAATACTCTCATTCTAGAGGTCTATCCATTGGGCATAGAGTCTCAAATAGTAGAGAAAAATAATTCATAATGGAAAGTGGGAGAAAATGAGAAAGCATAAATCTTATGCACAACAAAGAGTAAGGAAGTATTTGCTAGATTTTGATGAAGAAAATGGATATATTGCATGTTTAAACATAAATCCAACTGATAAACACTTCTTTGATAATTTTAATAATCCTCTCGAATATATATATATATATATATATATAAGAAGAAGATAATAAATATGAATTATTTAAGAATGCTCTATTTATTGTATAAATGCTTCATACAGTCTAAAAATCACAACAACATATGAAACATAGAATGTCTTTGTAAATATCGGAATATATAGGGACAATGACTTGAAAGTTGCAATAATAAAATTCATATGTAGAAAAGAATAGGCATGACAAATAAGGAGATTGAAATAATAAAATGGAATAAGAACAAGGCTCTCTAACTGATTAGGTGCTCAAAATGATGCTCAAAAATTAAATTTGTTGAAATGGTGTGGATCCCAAATGACCGCGTAGATATCTTCATTCTGAATCCGGTGCAACTCATTTTATAGACAACCGACACTGTATGCTCCCAGAAACGTGTTATGTATGCTTTCCCAAACATGAAAATTTTCCAAAAATGACAGTTGACAGAGGAAAAATTTGGGCCAGTGGTAGGCTACCATGTGGCCTCTTTTGGTTGATCGAAAAGTAATTTTTTTTAGGTGTGTCGGGCCTCACCCCTTGTTCTATTATGATTGATTCGCTCGTGGATGAGTTCCATTGGTTGGGATGACGACCAACCACATGCTACCATGTGGCCCAACCAGAAGTGGCCACGTGGTAGCATGGGAGGCCACCAAAATTTTTTAAGGCCGAGTGGACCAGGTGGGGGTCAAACATTAGAATTCTATCCAACTAACACCCTCACATGCCAATACACCACAATGCTCCTTGTTATAACATATGGCTCAAATTTTATTTAAACTATAGTGGGAGGAGGTATCAAGGTAGGGGTCAGGACTTAGCCCCGACCCTCTAAGAAACATGACATAAGATCACCGGTGTGGAACCTTGAGCACAGAGGTGAAAACTGTCACCCAAAAATGTCAACAGAACCACGATGGAAACAACGCCATGTGATACCACCTCCTTAGCCATTGACGCTTACCATGACTGCAGAGTATAAACTTTCACCCATCCAAACTGCCTCCATCACTGTTCCTTGTGACCTTAACCTCCGAGGGTTATGTGACTGCTACATCTAACCGCCGGTATTTTTATGTTAAACAAAAATTAATTTGGCTCCCATATTATTATAGTTCAATTTTTTATTTTTAAGCGTTATTGGGAATTTTAATGTTCCAACAATTTCACCTAAATTTGCATGAAATTGTCGCTCAATTAGTTGAAATTAGGGCAAAATTGTAGTACTGGTCTAGATTTTGGGAAAATTGTGGTGCATTTAGTAGGAAACTAGGGAGGCTCATAAATTATTCAGTTTTTGACCAATTTCGGATCAAAAAGAGGCTAGACAAGCATTTTTGGGTATTTTGGAGCTGATGGAACAAGTTTTGAAGGCATTTGAGCACTGTAAATGTATGTAATCACCATTTTTATCATAATGAAAGAGGACCAAGCCATTGGAAGCTGGACCAAGGAGACGTAGCCCAGGAGGGGTGAACTCCTTCATCACTTGTTGTGTTATGGTTATTATTATGGTGCATTTGGCTATTGTTTTTGTATATTTCAGAGTTTATTTTAATGATTTATGTGTTTAAAAATTAACATAAAAGCTCTCAAAAACTCAATTTAATCACTTGCAATTTAAAAACCCTCAAGTACAATTTCATTAAGATCTCATACAGACCAAGTTTGGTATGAGAGATTTTGTTTTCCTATTGGTGTGAGGATATATATGTTTGCAAGTGTATGCGATGCTTACAAGGTTGAATCTCAAGAGAGGAGAAGGAAATCTGGTGGTTGTAAGTCCTCAAGTTAGGTCAAGGACAAGGAGAGCAAGTTTGCCACAATCTCCTCAACAAATTCTTCCTCAAATTGTAGTTGAAGCTTCAGCAAGTATGCCACATGAAGGAGAGCTTGAAAATATGTCAAAGGATGAGAAATCCTCCACAAAAGTATTATTTGATATGACAAGAATGGTGAAAGTTCTCTATGATGAGAGAAGCATAGGGATGTAAGGTGAGAGCTCCAATATTCCAAAGGGAGACAAGTCTTCAAAAGGAGAAGAAGGAGATGGAGAAAAGCCTACAAAAGGTAATGGGAATGGTGAAAAACCACCTTTGACACCACCATTCTCCTCACCACCATCTTCACCATCATATTCTTCCACAACACGCCCTTCACAAACACCTCCACAATCTCCAAAAAGTCATGGTAAAACTCCATTTTTAAAGATTGACATTAATTTTGATTTTCCTATGTATGATGGAGAGGTAGATGCTGGAAGATTAGACAATTGTGTACGTCAGCTTGAAGTGTATTGCAGGATATAAATAATAAAGGATGATGACACCAATATTTAGCTTGCTTCACTAATATTGGAAAGTGCAACTCTTATTTGGTGGGAAGCAAAAAATCAAGAGGACATGAAGAAACATGGTAAGGTATTAACCTCTTGGAATGGTTTTTTTGCTGTGTTAGAGTCGTGTAATTTATAATATCACAAGGTGACTAAATATTTCTTACTTGCAATTTTTCATATGGTACATAAGTTTCAATATTCAAAGCATTTCCAAAAAATAGAAAAATAAAAAAATAAGAAAGAAAATAGGGTATAAAAAGGGAAAGAAAACCCCACAAAAAATGAATAGCTCTGAAAGTGCTGCAATTCAAAATGCCACTACTCATTAGGTGTACTTGTTCGATCATACAATTTAAGCATGATTGTACAATTTTTAATTTTTGTTGATAGATTAGAAAATGAGGATTTTCTAAACTGTTTAATCTTGGCATATCAGTAGACTAGGTAGAAATGAAGTTGGTTCAATAGTTTAATCTAAACCAATGGGAGAAATAAGGTATAGAGGTTAGGTTAGAAATTCAAGGAAAATATGAGGTAGGATCTGCAAGTCTAAATGCACCCTACAAAAGAAGAAAAATGTCATATTTATAGTTTGGGTAGGTAGAGATGTTGAGGAGAAACAATGCAAGAGAAATGTGAATTTTATCTCATAAGATGCAACATAAAAATTTTGTGTTTCCTATGGTCAAAGAAGAAAATCAAAACAAAAGGGGTTATTTTCCAAAGTTTGGGAATTAAGATGTATCTGACATTATTATAAGCCTATATTCTTACTTTATCCTAAGTCCTGCAAAAAGATCATTTGTCCCCCTTATCCTAATCCCTGAAAGTATTTCATCCCCCTATCCTAAGTTCTAGCCTATACCCCGCACCACACATTCATATTCCCCGACCCAGTCCCACCGTCACATCACATGTCACATCTCCATTAAACCCCCGCCATCTTCTCCACATCCCTACACACCACCTCACCATCTGAAAATCATCATAACTTTTCGGCCCCCCCTCAGCTTCCGAATGCTAATGTCAAGGGGGGGGGGGTGTCTGAAATGGATGGTATCTCATACCACCACCGATGCTACGTGTCACGCTTAGTGCATTTCGCACCCCCCTGCCCACTAGCTTCTTACTGCTAGGACCCGCCCCCCTCCGAAAGCGTTTTCCATCGCAAGCCAAACCATCGCACCTTTCGACCGTTTAAAGGACCGTTACCCCATGTTGTTGTGCCATGTCTCCGCCTACCTGCCCCCTCCATCCAATCACATTCACTCCCGCCAAATAACCATTTTGAATTCAATTGGTTGGGCCATTGTCCAACGGGCCCGTGCGAACCAAATGGTCGTCCAATCACCTATTAAAATAGGAGTTCATCACAGATCGTAAAATTTACCATACCCATTCTTTTACACTGTCACCGGTAATTTAATTAGAGGAATTAGCAGCGAAAGAACATAGGAGAAAAGCACCAGGTTACTTAAATAAAAAGTAAAGTGCTCGTTTAGTTTGATCACAGTCCCCCATATATTTTCTCCTTTCCCCATTTTGATCAGCAACTGTACCCCCTCTCTGTTTCAAGTTCTGTCAATCCCATTATTTCTTATATAGTGAGAGTAACATTTAAATTCACCACAGAAGACAAAAATGCCTCCCAAGCTAGATAAACAACCATTTAATCCTATGTTCTACCCTTAGGTGGACTTGGATCACTTGGCTATCGCTTACATAGATTTCAAAATCCATGAGACAGAGTCAGACTTCGACCTATTCGATGTCTACTGCTGGCTCGAGGATAAATTACTTGATGAAGTGGATGACATAGGCCTGTGGGAAATGAAGTTGCCTTATTATATCTTCCTCAAGACCCATAACTTCCCAGAGTTCATCTGAAAGTGCCAATCCTGCTATGACATGAACCAAAGAGCTATAGTGACCCCATCAAGAGAGATATTATTTTCCATCAATGCCTAATCCATTCAACAGATGATGCAGGCCCCCATTATTGAGAACCCCATCCCTTTTTAATATGAATCCCTTAGGTAATTATATCAAAATATGGACTTTTCCAGCAGGGCTAAGACCTTAGAGCTCTTCATGGCCATTCCAACAAAGAATCCCCCATATCCTTCATCTATATTCCCTGACAGGACCCAACATATAGTTACTGTCTTGTCATATCTGCTAGGGTATCACACATACCAATGGGTTGATGAGGCTATGATAGGCTTTTTATCCATCCTTTCATTAGATTCCAAGCCCTTGATCCTGCTCAGTTATGCCCAATTCCTTGCTAAAGCCATCCATGACCAATTTTTGAAGTTTCAAACAGAGGAGGTGTTCAAATACACCTCTCTTTTGGTTTATATGTTTGTTTATATTCAGTCCAACAGGTTCCAGTTTGGGATGACAAAACTCAATGAAGATTCTGAGCCCTAATCTATCATCTTCTGGACCACTCTACTACTAAAAGAAAAAAAAAAGTGTACCTACAAATATTTTGTAGACTTGTTTATGTGTCCAATTTTCAAGCCTTTTCACAGAAGTAGACTCTACGACATTATCCACAGTTCGCTGAATGGTGCATGATGAAGCTGAAGAAGCCACAAACAAGGCTATAGTAAAATAATAAGAGCTCAAGCTTCAAAGCCACCTAAAAAGAGTTTTACTATTTATACCTTTTGGAGTTGTATCAAGGAAGATCGCTAGGAGTGTTGGAAGTTTTAGCTACAACGTGAAATTTCCTTAACAAATTTCCACTGAACTCCCACATGCTCCACTTTCACTTCTAGCAATATCCACTTGAAAAGAAATTAGGATTTTCACCAAATGCATATTTCAACCTTCCAAGAACACAATGAAGAAACCAAGCTGCACTGCCAACATTTACATCACAAACAGAAGCAGGATCAAGGACTACAGTAAACTAAAAATCCACTAGATTGTGCGAACGATAGGAAAGAATCCGGGGATAGGTCAATATTACAATAGTAAAAACTCAAGCTGTGAAGCCACCTACAAAAGGTGTTATCGGTTGCATCCTATCAGAGATGAAGAAAAGAAGATTGAAAGTAATGTTTTAATGTTTCAGCCACATCTTGCAGTATTCCTTGACTAACATCCAATGAACTCCCACAAAATCCACTTCCACGTCCAGCAATTTTCACTGCTTTAGCTACTCTCTATTTATAGCGCTCCCAATCCTCAGTACAAGGCCCACTGGCACATCCACGATGACTACCTTCCATGCTTAGAAGAGACATGTTTAGATTTTCACCAAAAGAATATTTTAGGCTTAAGGAAACACATTAAAGCAACCCACCTGCACTGCTGGCAACATCTACACGAGAAAAATAAGCAGCATCAAGGAAAAAAATGAGCTCAAAATCCATTGCATTGTGTGGTTGATCATAATGAATGTTGCTTTTTGATAGAGCATTGGCTACTTTATCTGAAAATCCATATCTGCATTGTCTAGAGACATTACTGCATAATAATTCATCCATAAGTGACTGTCTAAGCATAATTCAACATGGGGCCTTTCTGAGGGAACTGTATCAGCACCTTGATCTTGAGCTATCCCCTGCTTCCATGTAATGAGATTCAAAAATTCTTGAAGAACTCATATTGGCATCAATAAGAAAATGATAAAGGAAGCAATTTTAAATGAATCATATGGTTCCGATACAACTCGCCTGCTAAAAAAGTCACATAGTTCACCAATTTCCTGAGAGTTTAGTTCATATTGGCTATTTATTTGCCTTCGTGGTAGTGGTTGGTGTTACTGCTGCACTAGTGTGTATAGGTTATAATTCTCCACACTCAGACCTTGCATATAAGTTGAATTGGAATTTTATTTTTTCCTCCTAAATCAGGAAAAATTACTTCATACTCATGGCCCCTGCTAAAAAAGTCACATAGTTCATCAATTTCCTGAAAGTTTAGTTCATCTTGTCTATTTATTTGCTTTCGTGGTCATGGTTGTTGTTGCTGCTGCGCTAGCGTGTACAAGTTATAATTCTCCACACTTATACCTTGCATACGAAGTTGAATTGGAAGTTTATTTTGTCCTCCTAAATCAGGAAAACTTACTTCATACACATGGCCCCTGACACAAAAAATCAAAGTTGGATCATAGAATAAGTAATCAACCAATTCTCCATCTAGTTTCAAAGTCAAGTGCAGAATGTCTAGTAACTGGTAAAATGACCATAGAATTCCAGGATACTTCACAACACCGTGTAAAACATTTTTAAGAGAAGCAAGAGGGACCCAACCACCTCCATAATCACTATCATTCCCAAGTTGAACATAAATAGACCTCTCTTCATCCTCATCCACTGGAAGACTAGTTCCTGCAGTCTTAGGAAACTCAACCAAAGTCATTCCCACTTTATGTGCCACCAGACATTGCGTTTCCAACGCATTTTTTTATGTTAGTTACTCTATTTAATATAATGTCTTCCCTTCGGGTTAATGGTGCTGCTTGATAAATTCCAGGAGAAACAGTGCCTACTTCATTGGCACTGTCGATGGGAGACTGCCCAACATTCATACTTGAATTATCTGAAGTTCCTAGGACCCCTAAATGTGGATTAAGATGAGTTTCCAAAGTATTTAATCTTGCGTCAACATACCTCATGATAACTTGCTGAAATTGTGGATAGAGCATTGAGTCTCCTTCAGGAGCACCACCCTTAGGTGGTATAGCTAGCTGTAGCCATACTTGATCACTAGCAAAGCAACATATATCAACTTCAAACTTCTTGTGATAAATGATACGAATCCAATAGGGACTTTGTAATACAACAGAAACATCAGTAGGCATTAGAGAACTTGGCACTATGGCCGGCCCTCTACCTGTACTCGATACAATGGATCCATTTTGTGTATTCAGATTGCTACTAGCCCCACTACTAGGTGCTCCACCAGATATACCCCTAGTAGCTTAAGGGTCAAAGGAAGATTCAATGCTTTGAGCCAGCCCTTGAGACACCATCAATCTATTTGTTTCAGCATTTATTGGAAATCCCGATGGTACTAAACTTAAGCCAATGCTCTTCTCTTCCATTAAAGAATTGGGATGTCATCATGATCACTTCAAAGCTTAATTCAACATATGAAATCCAACTACAATACGTATGCATAAAATAAAAATCTAATAAAAGACATGACATGAGCTTGCATAGTTAGTAAACCATGCTATAAAATGATTGTTAATTTGTTAGTATCCTAGAGGACCATGTCTCTAATAAATATAGTTGGTTCTATCTTGGCTACACAATCATATTTGGAGGCAGAGTATTTTCTGTGAACATTAGTAAGCTTCCCTTCCCCTACCTTCTGATGATAATGCACCATCATCTTGGAAGATTCCCAAAGTTGCATTCAATACTTCCATTCCAACATGGAATTATTTTTAGGGTAAATTGTGCAGTATAAATTGTGGCTTCCCCAAGCATGGAGTGTTGATATCTCAACATAGTGTACTCCACCAGGAAAAGCTCCATGAAGAAAAAATACAATCTCTTCATCAGATTGAGCTACCTTCAACAATCTCTTCATGAAGACATAAGGAGTTGGCACTACCATATTGAAGTGCAAAGTACTAAGTATCAATCTCTCCATTTGTAAAAATTATCCTTTATTGTACGCATTGTCAGAGATAAGAAGGAAGTTATCAACCACAGGAACAGTGGCCTCCTCATACTTGCATGCCAAAAGCACGACGGACCCCTACAAGCTGTAAATGCTTTCTCATCACTTTTTGTCTTGAAAGTTATCTGTCAATAATGTTGATAGTCAAAAATAGAGTTTCATCCATGAGATCAAACTTCATGTGCACCTCAATGAGCCAGTCAATTAGGATAGCCCTCATTCTCTCATTTATGTTTGATTGCTGGGACATGTAGTCATGTGGAACACAACTAAAATTCTCCCTAGTTTTATACAAACTGTAAATTTCTTGTATGTATTCGGAAGCAACCATTGGGTCTCCTGCATCAGCCTCATCGATGTGTGACATTGGATCTATTGAATCTACCATTTCCACTTCACAGCTTTCCTTAGTCTGAACCATAGAAGGTATAGTCGGCTCTAATGTCATCTGATGTTCCATATCAACTTCATGCACGATTTGATGTTTATTGTTCCCTGTAAATGAGAGTGTATTTTTTTGCTTCGCTCCCACCCACATATTCTCATCAGGTCTATTCACAGGTTGGGAATCCTGTACAAAATGTTCATTGTTTGCTAATGTGGCAACATATTTCCTTGTCACTGGACAATTGAATAGAAAAAAAAATATTTAGAACCAACAACATGTGGATTCCTTTGGGGCATGGCAGAAACAACATTCCCAATGTCACCTAGAACTTGATGACCATTTTCTTGTCTTGATGGCACTGTTGCTTTGTTGCCTTACATTTCAGGAGGACCTTTAGTGGTGGTGGGTTTGGCCACTCCAGGTCTGTTTTCAGCAAATCCTACCATTTTCTGCCTCATGTAACATTGTTTTGAAGAAATTTTTGATGGGTTTTCTACCCGAGTCCAATAGAACAGATAGGCAGATCTGGACTCTATAGGGAAGCTTCCTTGGATAAAGAAATATGAAGGAATAATATTGTATTTATGTCAAAATGGGGAGAAGCCTAATAATTTCATTTGCAATGGGTGTAATCAAATTTATTAGTCTCATAACTCAAAGAACAGAGGGACTTCACAACATGGTCAATCTTATACTATATAGACATTCTTTAGCCCTGCAGCCTGAATCACATATACAGCCGCCCAATTCCAAACTGGACGATCTCCGTAGAGAAAAATATAGATGCTGATCATATGGTTAGCCATAAAAAAGGGTTCCATTCTTGCGTTGATATCGCCCACTTGTATTGGCCCATGGAATTATTGCATGAGTTCAGAAGGATGGACTGTGTGAAAGTCCCTTGTCATTTTAGTGGAATGGATATTGCTCGGACTTGGGCATCATATTCTGTTCTTTGCAGTGAAGCTCCCTATACATGCTTGTTTGTCAAAGCTTTTTGGAAAAAAGGACGTATTTCCATGATAGTCCCTTTTTTTTTGTTTTTTAAATGGTAACCTCTGTGTTTCTGGATGATAAACCCTCCAACTCTTTCGCACTTGCAAAGAATGTGTTGCTGGTACCTCGCCAATGATTATTGAAATCATCTGCTTCAAGGCCTAAATAATACAATCATTAATTGGTACAAGGCCCATGGTTAATAGGCATATCTAGCATACGCCATGCAGGGGAGAAACATTCCTGTCAGGATTGTCAGAACAAATATTCCAAGTTGCCACTAGACCACAACCTGATGAACATTATTATCCTTTTGCACAAAGTTAAACATATTAAGGATTATGCTTTTAAATACACATTATATTTCTCTAAATTTCAACTTCTTATTAGAAGTGCGTCCCTTGTTTGAAATTCGGTTCTTCCTCGCTATTCTCCCTTATCCCCTTGATTATGCATAGTGTGTTTTTTTAAATTTTTATGAATGAGACAGTCAATGCTGCTACATTCTGGCCTTCTCACAGAATTTTGGGGCTTTTAGTTATAAACAGATCAAAGTTTAAATGTTCTAGGAGTATTTTTAGAATTATTAGCGAAACATAATTTTAAATATTTTTGGGGTCTTGTGCATTTTTGGGGTACTAACGTTCTTTATAGTAGTAGGTTTTTTATATTGTATTTTGAAACCGAATGCATTTGAATATTACTAGGATAAACACAATATATCTATAGTAACTATGGTACATGTTGCCCATTGCTTCTCAAGGATGAAGTATATACAAAATATGTGACTGTTTCTAATGGTTTGAATGGTTTTCAAGTTGAGAAGAATATGATTTTCCGTTTATTGGAAAAAAAATCCACTGAAATGTAGTGGTATTTTAGAAAACATAATACTTTTGGCAAGTATCGGTTGCCCTTGGGATGCCCTTGGGATGAGATTAGCAAGCTATACTGTACAAAGCCTCAAAATTGAGATGAAAGTCCTATAATTCAGAGTGGTGTTCTATTGAAGTTGTTGGATCCAGTGTGAAAATTGATGAAACCTGGTCCAAGGTGGTGCTGAGGGTTGTAGCCTTCAGTCAGGGGGTTGTAGCTCCCTTCCAGGTGAGGCTGGTAAACGAGATCGGGGGTCGTAGCTCCCTTCGAGGAGAGGCTGGTAAACGAGTCAGGGGGTTGGAGCTCCCTTCCAGGAGAGGCTGGTAAATGAGCGCAGGTGGGTGCCTGCGTGCTAGTCAAGTCTGCGCCAGCACATATGTTGTAAGATGTTTTTCTCTATAATAAAATATTGAAGGCTGAGCAACTGCAGCGGTGGTTTTCTCCCGATTTGGGTTTCCACCTAAAAATCCTGGTGTTCATGTGTGATGCTTTGTGTGATGGTTTATTCTATTCTTACTGCACATGTTTACTGTTATTGAACATCTGATGAATGAATGATGGATTAATAGAAGTGAAGATTTAATGACATATCTAGATATCTGTGTATACGCTAGTTTAATAAAGGGGATCCGCGTATATACGCTAGTTTACCGAAGGAAAGTAGCGTATGGGTTTTAAGGAATGAAAAAGTAAAAAGATTTGATTATGCAGTAAATACTGATTCACCCCCCCCTCTCAGTATTTTTCCCAACAATTGGTATCGGAGCGAGGTCCTTGTGCAGAAGCTTGATCGCTTAAAGGAGATCCGTCGCAATGGGAAGTCAAGAAGGAGTAATGTCTATAAAGCCACCTCTATTCAATGGAAGCAATCGGATATTCTGGAAGGTACGTACAAAAGCATATCTGCAAAGTCTTGGTGCAGATGTATGGGCAATCGTGGAAGAAGGTTATCAATACCCGGCAAGTATTCCTACTGATGCAGCTGAAAGAAAGAAGTATGAAATCAATGCAAAAGCAGTGAATGTCTTATTGGGAAGCATGTCTGAATCAGAATTTGCTAAAGTGATGCAGCTACATTCAGCAAAAGATATATGGGACAAAATCATTCTAATCTATGAAGGAGACACAAAGGTAAAAAGTGCAAAACTCCAAACTCTTAGAATTGAATATGAAAATTTGAAGATGCATAGTGATGAGAGTGTTGCCAGGTTCTTTCTTCGTCTGGATGATATTGTAAATCGAATGAGAAATTTGGGTGAAACCATAACTGATACTACTCTGGTGGAAAAGGTCTTAAGATCCTTGACTTCAAAATTTGACTCTAAAGTTTCAGCTATTGAAGAAAGGCAAGATCTGCAAGCGATTACTATTGTTCAATTACATGGTACTCTGACTGATTTTGAAATGAGACAAGGAGGTCCTTCTCAAATAAGAGAAGTTGCATTTAAGGCATCTACAAAAGGAAAGGAAAAGGAAGTTGTCAAAGAATCCAGCTATATATCCGATGAAGAAGAAGCGAATTTCGTGAGAAAGCTCCAACTAGGTATTGGAAGATTCAAAGGTAAGCTTCCCTTCAAATGTTTTGAGTGTGGAAAAGTTGGTCATTATGCTGCTAAATGTCCTTATAGAGAAAAGCATGGTAAAGGGAAACAATTTGAGAATAGAAAGAGTTATTATGCAAAAGAAGATGATGATGAAGTGTCCGGTGAAGATGAAGAAGATTCTGACCAAGATCTGAAAGTGCTCATGGCTAAGAAGCAAAAGAAGAAGGTTACTTGAGGAAAGGAGATACCTCAGAAATCATGTATAGCAAAAATTGAAGAAGATGAAACAGATTCTGACGAAGATCTACAAGCACTCATGGCAAAGAAGAAAAAGAAGAAGGCTACTCGAAGCAAGGAGATATCTCAGAAAATAGAAGAAGATGAATCAGATAGTGATTGGGGTCATCCTTTGCATGATCTTGGTGGTACAAACAATAATGAAGTTTGTGAAAGTAGTGTTTTGGAAATAGAGAAAGCTCTCAAGATCAAAGATGAAGAACAACAAAGAGCAATTGATAAGAAAGATTCTATCAAAAAAGAGATGATCTCTCAAAATAAAGATCAAATAGAAATGTTGAATGGACAGGTGGACAAGTATCAAAGGTTTCATACTTATGCATCCAATCGAATTAAAGAACTAGAAGCAGATCTTGAAAAATCAAGCAAGAAGAATGAAGGACTTGAAGCTGCAATCATCTCTCTGCAGGCAGATCTAGAAGCATCAAGTAAGAAGAATAAGGAACCTCTACAATCATTTGAAAAGGAAGGACTTGAAGCAGAAATCATTTCCCTCAAAGAAGACCTGGATAAATCAAATAAGAAGAATAAGGGCCTTGAAGCAGAAATCATCTCTCTCAAAGAAGTTCTGGAAAAATCAAACAAGAAGAATGAAGAGCTGCAACAAACATGTGAAGAAAACGAAGATTGGTTGAAAGAAGAGATTCTAAATCTGAAGGAACAAGTAGAAGATGGAAGAAGGAAAGAAGAAAGCATGATAAAGCAATGTCAAGCCTTGGAGGTTGAGGTAAACATTCTCAAAGGTAAATTAGAAGAAAAGGTTAAAATTTTGAAGTTTCAAGATAGTACTAATACTTTGGACAATATTCTGAGCAATCAAAGGTCTCCTGCTATCAAACTTGGTCTTGGTTTCCATGAAACTGTTAAAGGAGAATATAGCTCACAAGGAGGTGCTAAAAATTTAGAGGAATTCAATGCAAAACCTGAAGTGTTGAAAGAGACGAAAGATCAACCAACAATCATGTATTCTCAAAGGAATTCATTGAAGAATGTTGAATGTTTTAAACGTCATAATTATGGGCATGTTGCAGCAAATTGCAGGAGCAGATCATTTCAGCCACAAACTAACAAATCCTACATAGAAAGGTACTCTGGTTTCTTCAAAGGATATTTTTTTTCATGTAACAAGTATGGACATAAAGCAACTGATTGTAAAAGGAGGAAGAGTAGAAATACTCATTATGATTCTTATGCTTATTTCTCTGGACACATGAGATGTTATTCTTGTAATAAGTATGGACATGTAGAAAAGGAATGCAGGTTGAACATATATGAGAAATTGGATGACCTCCAGCACACAAATAGAAAGTTTAAACAAATCTGGAAAAAGATGGAGGGATGGAATAAGAATCAATCTAGAGAAGAAAAGGATACTTTTGTGGATGCTCTAGAAGACAATGATTTTCTTGAAGAAAACACTCAATTCAAGATGGAGGACTGATCAGAAACGTAGGGAATTCTGACCCTACTGCAGTCATCTACTTCTGAAGCTGACTTTTCTTATTGACTGCAGAAATGATGTGGGATACATTATGAGATTTAGTAATGTATCGTCACAGGGGGAACAATGCATGATGACTCTCATGGTTGATTTGATTATTCTGATTATGTTTACTTCTGACAGCGCATCTGATGTGGAAAGGACAGGTACAGGAGGTACAAGCTCAGGAGGAAATGAAGGAAGATGAAAATTTCATATGCTTCACTTTCCATACGCGGGTTCTATAAACAAAAGTCGCGTATACACGCGAGTTACAGCAGACACAGTCGCGTATGCATTGAGGATAAGATAATTTGGATGACAGCTGAAGTTCAGGAGCAGAGGTTCAGGGGGAGCATCAGTCTGACTGATAATAACTGTAGTTTTGACTCTGTATCAGCTTAATTTCTCAGTTCTAAATGATAATGATATGATACATGGGTTCTTGTGTTGAAGATTATGGATGAAGCCTGGTTTCTTTATGATGAAGAGCATTCGTTGTTGAGATGAAAGTCCTATAATTCAGAGATGAGGACAGATCATGCAGAGATTGTTGCTGATGACTTGCTGTTGAAGATTGCACAAGTTAAGGAAGAGCACTGGTTTAGGGGGAGCAGCAGGTTGAATACTAATGATTGCATTGTTGGCAATATGATTGCTTATTCTCTGTTTTTTTTTTTTTTTTTTTTTTGTGATACTCATGCTCAAATGAAGATGACTTGGTACATTTTTTTTATGATAAGTCTTTGAGCCCTGGTTGCTGATAAGTATCTTTTGTACTCCCACATGGATGAGTTGGATGTCATTTGATTAGAAATAAATCATGCAGAGTTTGTTACTATGGCTGAGAGATCTTTTGCCTACATATGTTACTTCATGTTAAATCTTGAAGATCATGGTGATGTTGGACCACACGGATGATTGCTTGACACCTATGTGAAGATGTTGTTCTGTTATGAGAATCTCTCTTGGAAAGATTGTATTGATGCTGCAAAGAATTTGAAGGCTTGGTTACTATTGTACTGATGCCACAACCATTGGATGACGCTTGAAGACACAACTACATCGTTCTATCTATCTGTAGTCCAGGGAAGCTTCAAATGTCTCAGAAAGAAGCTGAACACTGTCTTTGCCTCACAGAGAATCATATCTGGTAGAAATTTAGAAGATGTCTTGGGATACGCGAGTTTCCTGAAATACAGTCGCGTATATACGCGAGTTCCTGCAAAGAAAACCGCGTATGACTGATTGCTGACAATTTTTGGTTGGTTCAGCTCTCTTCAGCACAGCTGCAGTGCTGTTTGGTATCTCTGATACTGTTTGGTATCTCTGGTGGTGTTCCAGTTCTCGTAATTCTGTTTCTAAAGTTTTGATGAAGATGCCTTGCTGATTTGTTGGTGGAAGTTTTCAGGATGCACAAACTAAGGGGGAGCCTTAGTCATTTGGAAAGATTGCTTGGTTGCACAAATTCAGGGGGAGCATTAGCTTTGCTGAGTATAATGCAATGTTGGCATTATGATGGTTCTGAAATATGTTCTCTTTCTTAAGGACTTTCTGGTGTTGGTCTTAAATGTTCATCTTTGTAATTTGTTGAAAAGGTCTTGTTGAGACCCATGTTGTAAAATTTGTAATATTCAGTCATGTAAGGACTTGTCAAAATCTGTAAACCCACTTGGTTGGGTAGCTGAGTCAAATTTTGTAAACCCACTTGGTTGGGTAGCTGTGTTGAAATGTGTAAACCCACTTGGTTGGGTATTTGAGTCTCATATGTAAATCCACTTGGTTGGATCTTTGATGTAAGTATGAGTCCTTGGTGATAGAAAGGTCATAGCGTCATGTGATTCATTAAAAAAAATATGTTTGAAGTTTCAGCATGAACTTAGGGGGAGCTTGGTCACTTCAATGCACATCAGATCTACGGCGCTCTTCTTTCAACATGAGGAGAAAAACCTTGTGTTGGTGTTGATCCGCCCTTTGCCCTTGATGTCAAAGGGGGAGAGTGACATGGTGTTTGAATAAAAGAAAAGAATGGTGTCAAAGAATGGGGAGAGTGACATGGTGTCATTGTATTCTTAATGTATCTATCTGTTGTAGTGATCAAACACCTTCGTGCTTTCCATCAAGTCCAAAGGGGGAGATTGTTGGAAATATGATGCAGAGTGTTGTCCTTGATGGCAACCCACTCGAATGAAGATGAAGACATGCGACTCCGTTGACATGTGTTGTCCTTGATGGAAAACCACCTGATGAAGTTATTCTTGACTTGATAAACTTGGTAAATGATGTAAATCTGATGTGATATGATGTTTGTTGACATTATGATGCTGAGTGTTGTCCTTGAAAGGCAACCCACTCGATGAAGATGATGACAACTTACTTGATGAAGTTGTGTTTATAGAATATGTCCTTGATGAAGGAAATCTGATGTATCTACAGTGTGAACAGAAGGCAATGAAGAAAGGAATTCAACATGTGCTAATTCTATGATGCAAAAGAGTATGTCTCTTTGTATACGCGGATTTTCCTAGGGGAAGTCGCGTATGCACGCGGAAATGAACGTTCCAAGTCGCGTATGGGCAAAAGCGCTCAAAAGGTGCAAAACCAAGGGTAACCACCATGGTATTGACCCATTGTATTGGGTAATGATCCACCTAATTGACCCCGTCCAGGTAGTTTTGGGCTCATGGTATTGAAAAAGGAAAACCTATATAAGGAGAAGAAATTCATTGTGCAAATCATGAGAGTGGAGCAAGATGTCTGAGCTTGAATGAATACTTCTCTCTGAAGTATATCTGAATGGAAAGGGTTACACTTGAAGGATAAATCTGAATGTATGATGCACCAATGATGAAGAAGGGGATCTAGATCTGAATTGCTCCTGATTCTACTAGATTCGTTATGGACTGCCTGATCCGTGATGAGGCGAACATCTAGGCGAACATCTGTCTGAAGTAAAAGGGTAGATCTGAACTAAATAACTGATCTGATGAAGTATGCTGCCCTGTAATGATTGATGATCTATACGCTACTTCGCCGCGGAGGAAGCGCGTATATACGCGGGCTTCTCTCGAAGTAAAGCTGATCCACAATGAAATATACACCGATATACGCCGGTTTGTGTATCTAGAAGCGCGCATATACGCGACATCAAGTAAAGGAAAGCGCGTATGCAAACTAGGTTTGCTGAAGCAAGGGGTATGAAATATCCGATCCGTTCCGCCGTGTTTCGCTTATCCGATCCGTGTTGATAAGACCGTTGGTGATGTATGTTTGAGCTTAAAAGTATGGAAATGTTCCAGTTTGAAAATATGATAAAACGTGGCCTGCAAGTTGTGTTCTATTGAAGTTGTTGGATCCAGTGTGAAAATTGATGAAACGTGGTCCATAGAGGTGCTGAGGGTTGTAGCCTTCAGTCAGGGGGTTTTAGCTCCCTTCCAGGTGAGGCTGGTAAACGAGATCAGGGGGTCGTAGCTCCCTTCCAGGAGAGGCTGGTAAACGAGTCAGGGGGTTGGAGCTCCCTTCCAGGAGAGGCCGGTAAACGAGCGCAGGTGGGTGCCTGCGTGCTGGTCAAGTCTGCGCCAGCACATATGTTGTAAGATGTTTTCTCTATAATAAAATATTGAAGGCTGAGCAACTGCAGCGGTGGTTTTCTCCCGATTTGGGTTTCCACCTAAAAATCCCGGTGTTCATGTGTGATGCTTTGTGTGATGGTTTATTCTGTTCTTACTGCACCTGTTTACTGCTTATTGAATATCTGATGAATAAATGATGGAATGGTTTAAGTGAAGATTTAATGACATATCTAAATCTCTGTGTATACGCTAGTTTCATAAAGGGGATCCGCGTATATACGCTGGTTTACTGAAGTAAAGTAGCGTATGGGTTTTTAAGGAATGAAAAGTAAAAGGATTTGATTATGCAGTAAATACTGATTCACCCCCCCCTCTCAGTATTTTTCCCAACAATTGGTATCAGAGCAGGTCCTTGTGCAGAAGCTTGATCGCTTAAAGGAGATCCATCGCAATGGGAAGTCAAGAAGGAGTAATGTCTATAAAGCCACCTCTATTCAATGGAAGCAATCCGATATTCTGGAAGGTACATACAAAATCATATCTGCAAAGTCTTGGTGCATATGTATGGGCAATCGTGGAAGAAGGTTATCAATACCCGGCAAGTATTCCTACTGATGCAGCAGAAAGGAAGAAGTATGAAACCAATGCCAAAGCAGTAAATGTCTTGCTAGGAAGCATGTCTGAATCAGAATTTGCTAAAGTGATGCAGCTACATTCAGCAAAAGAAATATGGGACAAAATCATTCTAAGCTATGAAGGAGACACAAAGGTAAAAGTGCAAAACTCCAAACTCTTAGAATTGAATATGAAAATTTGAAGATGCATAGTGATGAGAGTGTTGCCAGTTTCTTTCTTCGTCTGGATGATATTGTAAATCGAATGAGAAATTTGGGTGAAACCATAACTGATACTACTCTGGTGGAAAAGGTCTTAAGATCCTTGACTTCAAAATTTGACTCTAAAGTTTCATCCATTGAAGAAAGGCAAGATCTGCAAACGATTACTATTGTTCAATTACATGGTACTCTGACTGCTTTTGAAATGAGACAAGGAGGTCCTTCTCAAATAAGAGAAGCTGCTTTTAAGGTATCTACAAAAGGAAAGGAAAAGGAAGTTGTCAAAGAATCCAGATATATATTCGATGAAGAAGAAGCGAATTTCGTGAGAAAGCTCCAACTAGGTACTGGAAGATTCAAAGGTAAGCTTCCCTTCAAATGTTTTGAGTGTGGAAAAGTTGGTCATTATGCTGCTAAATGTCCTTATAGAGAAAAGCATGGTAAAGGGAAACAATTTGAAAAGAGAAAGATTTATTATGCAAAAGAAGATGATGATGAAGTGTCCAGTGAAGATGAAGAAGATTCTGACCATGATCTGAAAGTGCTCATGGCAAAGAAGCAAAAGAAGAAGGTTACTCAAGGAAAGGAGATACCTCAGAAATCATGTATAGCAAAATTTGAAGAAGATGAAACAGATTCTGACGAAGCTCTACAAGTGCTCATGGCAAAGAAGAAAAAGAAGAAGGCTACTCGAAGCAAGGATATATCTCAGAAAATAGAAGAAGATGAATCAGATAGTGATTGGGGTCATCCTTTGCATGATCTTGGTGGTACAAACAATAATGAAGTTTGTGAAAGTAGTGTTTTGGAAATAGAGAAAGCTCTCAAGATCAAAGATGAAGAACAACAAAGAGCAATTGATAAGAAAGATTCTATCAACAAAGAGATGATCTCTCAAATGAAAGATCAAATAGAAATGTTGAATGGACAGGTGGACAAGTATCAAAGGTTTCATACTTATGCATCCAATCAAATTAAAGAACTAGAAGCAGATCTTGAAAAATCAAGCAAGAAGAATGAAGGACTTGAAGCTGCAATCATCTCTCTGCAGGCAGATCTAGAAGCATCAAGTAAGAAGAATAAGGAACCTCTACAATCATTTGAAAAGGAAGGACTTGAAGCAGAAATCATTTCCCTCAAAGAAGACCTGGATAAATCAAATAAGAAGAATAAGGGCCTTGAAGCAGAAATCATCTCTCTCAAAGAAGTTCTGGAAAAATAAAACAAGAAGAATGAAGAGCTGCAACAAACATGTGAAGAAAACGAAGATTGGTTGAAAGAAGAGATTCTAAATCTGAAGGAACAAGTAGAAGATGGAAGAAGGAAAGAAGAAAGCATGATAAAGCAATGTCAAGCCTTGGAGGTTGAGGTAAACATTCTCAAAGGTAAATTAGAAGAAAAGGTTAAACTTTTGAAGTTTCAAGATAGTACTAATACTTTGGAAAATATTCTGAGCAATCAAAGGTCTCCTGCTATCAAACTTGGTCTTGGTTTCCATGAAACTGTTAAAGGAGAATCTAGCTCACAAGGAGGTGCTAAAAATTCAGAGGAATTCAATGCAAAACCTGAAGTGTTGAAAGAGACGAAAGATCAACCAACAATCATGTATTCTCAAAGGAATTCATTCAAGAATGTTGAATGTTTTAAATGTCATAATTATGGGCATGTTGCAGCAAATTGCAGGAGCAGATCATTTCAGCCACAAACTAACAAATCCTACATAGAAAGGTACTCTGGTTTCTTCAAAGGATATTGTTTTTCATGTAACAAGTATGGACATAAAGCAACTGATTGTAAAAGGAGGAAGAGTAGAAATACTCATTATGATTCTTATGCTTATTTCTCTGGACACATGAGATGTTATTCTTGTAACAAGTATGGACATGTAGAAAAGGAATGCAGGTTGAACAGATATGAGAAATTGGATGACCTCCATCACACAAATAGAAAGTTTAAACAAATCTGGAAAAAGATGGAGGGATGGAATAAGAATCAATCTAGAGAAGAAAAGGATACTTTTGTGGATGCTCTAGAAGACAATGATTTTCTTGAAGAAAACACTCAATTCAAGATGGAGGACCGATCAGAAACGTAGGGAATTCTGACCCTACTGCAGTCATCCGCTTCTGAAGCTGACTTTTCTTATTGACTGCAGGAATGATGTGGGATACATTATGAGATTTAGTAATGTATCGTCACAGGGGGAGCAATGCGTGATGACTCTCATGGTTGATTTGATTATTCTGGTTATGTTTACTTCTGACAGCGCATCTGATGTGGAAAGGATAGGTACAGGAGGTACAAGCTCAGGAAGAAATGAAGGAAGATGGAAATTTTCTATGCTTCACTTTCCATACGCAGGTTCCATTAACTAAAGTCGCGTATACACGCGAGTTACAGAAGACGCAGTCGCGTATGCATTGATGATAAGAAAATTTATCTGATAGCTGAAGATCTGAAGCAGAGGTCCAGGGGGAGCATCAGTCTGACTGCTGATGATTGCACTGTTAGCATCATTCTGGTTATACTTATATGATACATGGGTTCTTGTGTTGAAGATTATGGATGAAGCCTGGTTGCTTTATGATGAAGAGCATTCATTGGTGAGATGAAAGTCTTATATTTCAGAGACAAGGACAGATCATGCAGAGATTTTTGTTGATTACTGACTGTTGAAGGTGTTTCAGCTTGCACAAGCTAATGAAGAGCACTGGTTTAGGGGGAGCAGCAGGTTGAATACTAATGATTGCATTGTTGGCAATATGATTGCTTATTATCTGGTTTTTGTGATACTCATGCTCAAATGAAGATGACTTGGTACATGGTTTATTATGATAAGTTTTTGAGCCCTGGTTGCTGATAAGTATCTTTTGTACTCCCACATGGATGAGTTGAATGTCATTTGATTCAGAAATAAATCATGCAGAATGTGTTACTATGGTTGAGAGATCTTTTGCCTACATATGTTACTTCATGTTAAATCTTGAAGATCATGGTGATGTTGGACCACATGGATGATTGCTTGACACCTATGTGAAGATGTTGTTCTGATATGAGAATCTCTCTTGGAAATATTGTATTGATGCCGCAAAGAATCTGAAGGCTTGGTTACTATTGTACTGATGCCACAACCGTTGGATGACGCTTGAAGACACAACTACATCGTTCTATCTATCTGTAGTCCAGGGAAGCTTCAAATGTCTCAGAAAGAAGCTGAACACTCTGTAATGATTGAAGATCTATACGCTACTTCACCGCGGAGGAAGCGCGTATATACGCAGCTTCTCTGAAGTAAAAGCGCGTATGCGCAATGAAATATACACTGAGGTATACGCTGGTTTGTGTGGACGGAAGCGCGCATATACGCGACATCAGTAAAGGGAAAGCCCGTATGCAAACTAGGGTTTGCTGAAGCAAGGGGTATGAAATATCTGATCTGTTCTGCTGTGTTTCTGCTATCTGATCTGTGTTGATAAGTATCTGTTGGTGATGTATGTTTGTGCTTAAAAGTATGGAAAGGGTCCGGTACGAAAACATGATGAAATGTGGCACTGCAAGTGGTGTTCTATTGAAGTTGTTGGATCCGGTGTGAAAATTGATGAAACGTGGTCCCGGGTGGTCTTGGCAGGGTTGCTTCGGTCGGGGGGTTGTAGCTCCCTTCCGAGGTGGCGGTAAACGAGATCGAGGGTCGTAGCTCCCTTCGGGGAGAAATTTGGTAAGCGAGTCGGGGGGTTGGGCTCCTTCCGGGAGAGAGAGGCGGTAAACGGCGCGGGTGGGTGCTGCGTCTTTGATCGAAGTTTGCGCAGGCACACATATATTTGTAAGATGTTTTCTCTATAATAAAATTCAGAAGGGTTTGAGCAAGCTATAGGGAGCGGTGGTTTTCTCCGATTTGGGTTTCCACCTAAAAATCCTGGTGTTCATGTGATGCTTTGTGTGATGGTTTATTACGCTCCTCTACTGCACATGTTTACTGTTTATTGAACATCTGATGAATGAATGATGGATTAATAGAAGTGAAGATTTAATGACATATCTAGATCTCTGTGTATACGCTAGTTTCATAAAGGGGATCCGCGTATATACGCTAGTTTACTAAAGAAAAGTAGCGTATGGGTTTTAAGGAATGAAAAAGAAAAAGGATTTGATTATGCAGTAAATACTGATTCACCCCCCCTCTCAGTATTTTTCCCAACATCATGCCTGTCCGAGTTTCAAGAATGACTTCAACTCATGTTGATCCAAGTTTCAAAGATTGAAGCCATTCTTATCTGAGTTTTATTGGAAGATTACAAATCTAGGTACAAAGGTTCTTCTGTCCAAGTTTGAGGATTTATTTAATCACTCTCTTCTGCCCTATACCAAGACGACCTGTCTTGCGGATTGTTCACTTGAAACAACCTCAATACAGACCGAGATTTATTTGGCCTGAATTCTCTTAAATTTGATTTGAAGTTTTGAACCAAATTATAGTTTGTTGTTGTTTAAGGTTCTAATAAGCAGTTGTTGGAAAGTTGTGGCCTCTCCTCTACTCTTTGAACACGACTATTGAACATAAGTATGATCAGTGTTTCTTATCAGAACTAGGGCCTAAAGAACAAAAGTGTCATTGGCGTAACTCACTTAAGTTTCATGCATGAATATTTTACTGTTTGAAAGGATGGTTGTCTAAGTATACATCTGATGTAGAATGACTTCAAACTTGCAAGAAGACTTCTCAAGTCCAAGGGTTTACAACAGAAGTCTTGATCAAGACTCAATTCCTAGTAAGACCATCTCAAATACCAGCTCTCCAAGGACTTGAATTGTGAGCAGTAACCTATTGTCACATCTCCAAAATTTTGATCTTCATAATGACAAGGCAGACAACATACATCTTCAGGACATTAGAGGTACATCAACTTAGTTTGATTTTTTTCTTTTCTCATTTGAAGGAATTGTCATCAGTTGAAGTAAGTGTGTTGTCACCTACAAAAGTAAAAGCTTCATTATCATTAATTTCTTCATTGGATGGTAGAATGAATTTATTCCAATAGTTGAGATAGTGTAAGGATTGGTACAGGTCAGATTAGTGGAATCCAATTCACAGATCCTTTCAAGAATAGAAGTTTCACATTTCTTCACATTACAGGACATTTGTCCTATAAAAGGTAGAAAAGCTAAGATATTGAACAATGTTCAAAACCCATCATGACCATCATGATCTAGTCAAGGACATCCCTTTCATAATTTGTAGGGTGTCTGAAGCAGATCATTTGATTCAGAAAAGCACAACATGCAAAGTAGCGATAGAAGCACCTTCAGGCATCATGGGTGCGGTTGCAATAAGATAATGAAAATTGTGTAAGTATATAACGGAAACACCCTTATTCAATATTTGTTGTGTCTAGTTAGCAGAGGAGTTCAGAATGATGGTACTAATGGTTCTTTATAGTAGTAGGTTTTTTATATTGTATTTTGAAACCGAACACATTTGAATATTACTAGGATAACCATAATATATCTACAGTAACTATGGTACATGTTACCCATCGCTTCTCAAGGATGAAGTATATAAAAAATTTGTGACTGTTTCTAATGGTTTAAATGGTTTTCAAGTTGAGAAGAACAGGATTTGTTGTTTATTGGAAAAAAAATCCATTGAAATGTAGTAGTATTTTAGAAAAGCTAATACTTTTTGCAAGTATTGGTTTCCCTTGGGATGCCGTTGGGACGAGCTTAGCAAGCTATACCATACAAATCCTCACATGTTTATGGACAGTTCAAAGACAACACTGTATTCTACAGTGGATGTTCTGTCAAACCTAGGACTAAGAAAGGAAAATATAGGTAACATTACTTTAAATTATCTTGAGATTCTTAGATGAGACCCAAGAAAATCCATGGCAGAAAATCTAGATTTTGCAAGCGTTGGTTTGGATCAAAAGGAGACGACAAAGACAAATTTGAGTCATCCTCGCTATTTGCATGAGAAATTGATCAAGTTGATTGAAGATATTAATTGCACTAGGCTTGAGAAGCAGGGAATTGTTGTGTCTATCAGAGAACATCTAAAAAACACAATGCTCATGACTCCATTGTCTAAGGTTTCTTCAGAAACATTTCAGAATATCCCTTCTGTATAATTAGAACTTGTCCATAAAAGAGATGATCTAGTTGTCCGTGGATCTAAAAGAGAATATTTGAAAAGCACAATGCATGTGACTCGATTGTCTAAATTTTCTTCAAAAAAAATTCAGAATACCCTTTCTCAAGGATTCTCTGCAAGGAATACAATATTATATTACCATTCAAACCTCCTCAAAAACTCTATACTAAAGATAGCAATAGGATGTTGAGATCCCCTTTCTACTCCAAGAAAAATCATGAAATTTTAGAAAAACACTACAATAATACAATAAAATATTACCATTCAAACCTCCTCAACATATTTATACTAAAGATAGCAATAAGATGTTGAGATCCCCTTTCTACTCCAAGAAAAATCATGAAAATATTTTAGAAAAAGACAACAATAATGCTCTCAATCAACTAGCTCCATGATACAAGTCAACGATAACAAGATAATGGAGTTGGTTTTGCAACAATCCTCCAAAAATGGCACCACAAAGTATGGTTCCTCCTCCAAGTGGTTGACCATGTATCTACCTTCACGAACAATGAATGAATCCTCCTTAAAAGCATGTGTGTCCTCCTCCAAAGTGGATTCCTTCATCAAACCTTGAATGAATGCACAAAGACCATGCAAAACTCCAATAAAGTGGCACTTGTGGCATCATGAGTAGAACTATCCATCAATATTCATTGCAGAAGATGTCTGGCTACACCTGAGCATTGCTCAGCTATCTATCAAACAGACTGCGTATGATGGAGACATCCAGTAGAGGTATTGAGGGTGAAATATAGTAGAGTTGTAACTCCTTCAAGGCATTGGAAGTAGTGCAATGTTACTATTTAGCATTAAAGGTTTAATTGTTGACGCATTTAAGCCCTCTGGATTGTTACCCAATTTCCATAGTGTATGCTATAATTGCAATCCATGTATATCAGAGCACATGCGAGGACACGCCCAAGAAAGAAGAGAATGCAATAAAACTGAGAAGTGAGATATTCTACCTTGAAGGCATGACTCATTAGGTATGTAGCTGAAATGGGATATAACACAGGAGATCTTTTTCCTCTGAGATCCTTACATTGACTATGAAATTTTTAGTAAACGTTGAGGTTTCATAGTGACATGATTTTGCATAGGAGTCTGGTAGTTATTTGTATGTTAGAATAAGAGGCAACTCGAAATTTTTAACAGGAATTGAGTTCATCGAAGTCTGGCCAAATCAAACAAGAGGCCCACTATTGACTTGATTCTTATACTCTGAAAAACAAGGAGTATTGTTGTAGTACCAATATAAGAATGAAATGCTATACTTGCTCGTAGTCCTGAAGCAGTAATTCGGACCTCCTTAAGGACAAAAGGTTTTGATTGATCTTGGATTCTTCATTTTGTATGCCTGTCACTTCAAGTGGGTATACTCTAAAATATTTCGACTTTTGGAGAAGTAATATTCATATTGTGGTGTGGGATTCGTTGGATACACGAAGGTGTATTAAAGACTCTAAGGGCTCAGTCTACAAGAATTTCTTGACAACTATTTGACACCTGGCTATATGAATCATAGCTATACGTTGATGAGACTTCATGCCTGTCTGAGTTTCAAGAATGACTTCAGCTCATGTTGATCCAAATTTCAAAGATTGCAAGAAATTATTATCTGAGTTTTAATGGAACATTAAAGATCTAGGTAAAAAGGTTCTTCTATCCGAGTTTGAGGATTTATTTAATCACTCCCTTCTGCCCTATAACAAAACGACCTGTCTTGTGGATTGTTCACTTGAAACAACCTCAATACAGACTGAGATTTATTTGGCCTGAATTCTCTTAAATTTGATTTGAAGTTTTGAACTAGATTACAGTTTGTTGTTGTTTAAGGTTCTCATAAGTAGTTGTTGGAAAGTTGTGGCCTCTCCTCTACTCTTTGAACAAGACTATTGAACATAATTATGATAAATATTTTTTATTAGAACTAGGGCCTAAAGAACAAAAGTGTCATTGGCATAACTCACTTAAGTTTTATGCATGGATATTTTACTGTTTGAAAGGCTAGTTGTCTAAGTATACATCTAATGTAGAATGAGTTCAAACTTACAAGAAGACTTCTCTAGTCCAAGGGTTTACAACCAAAGTCTTGATCAAGACTTAGTTCCCAGTAAGACCATCTCAAATATTAGCTCTGTAAGGACTTGAATTGTGAGCAGTAACCTATTGTGACATCTCCAAAATTTTGATCTTCATAATGACAAGGCATACAACATACATCTTCAGGACATCAGAGGTACATCAACTTAGTTTGATTTATGTATTTTCTCATTTGAAGGAATTGTCATCAATTGAAGTAAGTGTGCTGTCACCTACAAAAGTAAAAGCTTCATTATCATCAATTTCTTCATTGGATGGTAGAATGACTTTATTGGAACAGTTGAGATAGGATGGGTACAGGTCAGATTAGCGGCATTAAATTCGTAGATCCTTTCCAGAATAGAAGTTTCACATTTCTTCACATTATAGGACATTCGTACTATAAAAGGTAGAAAAGATAAGATATTGAACAACGTTCAAAACCCATCATGACCATCATGATCTAGTCAAGGACCTCTCCTTCATAATTTTTAGGGTGTCTGAAGCAGATCATTTGAATCTGAAAAGTGCAGCATGCAAAGTAGTGATAGCAGCACCTTCAAGCATCATCGATACTGTTACAATAAGAGAATGAAGATTGTGTAAGTCTATAACAGAAACGCCCTTATTCGAGATTGACTATGAATCGAGCATTAATGATCCTTAAAGAAAATGAGAGGCAAAAACACCTTATGATTTGAAACAATATTTGTTGTGGCTAGTTAGTAGAGGAGTTTAGAATGATGGTACTATATAGCCTGGAAGTGACTTTTGCATAATGACAACTTTATTCATGAACAAAGTTTTATAAAAATAGATGAATTTTAAACATGGTTATGACCTCTAGGAATAATATGTGGTCCTGGTAAGTCTAACCATATGTCATTATAGTAATAATATGTGATAAGTAATTGGATAAATCATAAAAGTTCTCGGGGATAGTTCACTCTATGATGATTACGTCTACTAAAATCATGAGCGCTTGTTTACAGAGTTTATACTCTGAATAGAGAACAGGATTGTGTCATAAATTTCATCATTGCATTTTACAAAGTATTTGAGATAGTTGTTTACAACACACGAGCTTTTGAAATTCCAAATCCACTCTTTCTTGATTGCATTTTACTGAACTTGACAAGATTTCAATGAAATGTCATTAGCCTGTCAGCCATCTCATGCGGGTGCTACATATGACTTCAAATATGGTGTTCATTCAGTTTAGGTATGCTTAAGCATGCCTATTTGATGAGTAGTATTCCTCTCTTTAAATGCTTCTTGCTTTTGAAGATACAACTTAGTGATTTATGTGTTATAACTGCATTTCTATAAAATGCAGGGAGGTGGCAGATCTTCAGCACGGGAAATAATTGGATGAGTAGCAGCTGGAGCTGTGGAAATGAAGATACTTGAGCTGGGACTGAGGTACGGTCATACTACTTTTAGTATTGCAATTTGTAGAAATGTGTTGAGGCTTCTCGTATACTTTTTTCCTCTCTAGATGAACTAGACATTTTTAATTTCTGGGAACATTATTTCTCTACTACCTTAAATATATATTGTTGATCTTTAAATTTCCATAAAATAATATAGTGTGGAATACCTCATTTAATTGCAGAAATTTCCAATTATTGAAAGCAATGTTGTGAATGCTATGTCAAACTGTTTGCTCTGTTGGTATCTATGTGAAAATGCCTACAAATAATCATTAAAGGACTCATGATAAGCACGTGGTAAACAATATCATGTATGCATACTGATATTTCCAGGATGTAGGAATTTCCATTTTGTATTTATTTATAGGATCTGAGCAGAATAATTTTTTGAAGAATTGAAATTATGCCAAAGATATGAACTCATGAATTTTACCATGCCCAATTCTAGGCATGTGGCTTGGGCAATAATAAATATTAAGTTGGATTTCGTTGACACTTTAATTGCAGAATTTGAAAATTAAGACATGTAAGTGCTCTAAAGCCATCAGCTTCTAGCCATCCTCTAGTTAACCAACAAAATGAGCAATGGAATATTAGTGGAAGTCATGAAAACTAATGAAAATGCATGTTATCAAAATGTCCAATCTGATAGTATGTGTTAAAATTTCTTTGAAACCACCATCTTGGAAATTTATCACCTATCAGATTACAAATCTACTAAATAAGGATACAACTGGGATGTTAAATTATCCTAAAACCAACTATCTAAGCAAACAGATCAGATCTATTTACTTGCTGGAATTATTAACTCAAAAGACCTTGGGATGTAAAGGGGTAGTCAATCAAATAGTAAAAGAGAAAACCAAATGTGGAGTGATTATGCAAAAATTTTGGATGTACAGGAGTAGTCAATCATCTAGTAAAATACCGTAGTCACTAACAACCTACTTCGACAAATTGTATGAGGCATATTCAAATACCAGACTACACTAGCTCATAAATTTTCCCTATTAAGTAGCACTATCTACTCAATTCATATACCACACACTTCACAGTCTATGTTGGAATTCCGTAAAGCTTTTGTTTTTGAAAAAAAAATAGCCACACTAAATATGAATCTCCCTTTCCTTCAAAAGGCTCCCATCTACAATGTGAATGAAAGCCATTCTAGCAAGTAACAAGGATAACAACTTTATAGTACATAACTTCTTGACAAGTACTAAGGATGTGATTGCAACCATTCATTGATCAGTTGCAGCAAATAAGGGGACATCTAATGCATGCCAACCCCTACCAAATAATACATCAATTTTTTTTAAATTGTATTATCGAGGAAGCTTTATCTTTTCACCCATTGAATGTTTTGGAAAATGATCTTCAATGTTTGTATCTCCTTCTTGCGTTTTCGAATGGCTAGTTCTATTCCCAAACCTTGAACTTTTGTTGCCACCACTTATTTTTAGCAGCCATAGTGTCATTTGTTGTAACTGAAGCACTGTAAGCATCCTCACAACTATTACTACAACCTTTTCCTAGTTTCAGTATTCTCTGCAAGGAATACAATAAAATATTACCATTCAAACCTCCTCAACAAATCTATACTAAAGATAGCAATAGGATGTTGAGATCCCCTTTCTACTCCAAGAAAAATCATGAAAATATTTTAGAAAAAGACTACAATAATGCTCTCAATCAACCAGCTCCATGATACAAGTCAATGATAACATGATAATGGAGTTGGATTTGAAACAATCCTCCAAAAATGGCACCACAAAGTACGGTTCCTCCTCCAAGTGGTTGACCATGTATGTACCTTCACAAACAATGAATGAATCCTCCTTAGAAGCATGTGTGGCCTCCTCCAAAGTGGATTCCTTCTTCAAACCTTGAATGAATGCACAAAGACCATGCAAAACTCCAATAAAGTGGCACTTGTGGCATCATGAGTAGAACTTTCCATCAATATTCAATGCAGAAGGCTCCATTTGGAAAATTCCATGGTAGAAGTACAGTATACAAAGGAGAAGACATAATAATTATCAATGAGTGGACATCCTCATCATAATAGCTTGGAAATGTGTGCAAGGTGACTTCCTCTCATATAAGGTGTCCTCCCCATTGACTAAAAAATTCCTCAAAGGGGTGATGAACCTTAAAATATTTGTTGAAATTATGAGTGCCTTATAATCATATGTCTGGCCAACATATCAATTATTTTCCTTGATGAATAGATCTGAAAAAGGTGTTTGAATTATCATTGGAGATGCAAGTGAGACTTGAACACACTGAAATAGATATGAGAGAAAGTCGTATATTCTTCACAAAGGTAGAAAAATTGATCACTCAACACTCTAAATGCATGTGCGACTGCTACTATATTTCATGTTACCTTATTTTTTCTAAATGATGAGTATAGTTTGTTGGCAATTATCAGCTATTCGCTAGTGGCTTGGCCTCTTCAAATGTGTAAAAAAACATCAAACTATTCTCAAATATTTGCTACAGGTTGTATAAATTTGTTGATTTGTATATTTCATGTTGTTTTGGATTTCTTAGCCTACATGAACTTTGTCTTGCTTTTATTTTTTTTACTTTGATTTTTTTCATGAAGTTTGCTTTATTTGTTTTTGTTAGAACTCATTAGGCTCTAGAAGATGTGCAACAATATTCTCCTACCATGCTTGAGAGTTAGTTTTGTCTATAGAAAATTTCCCAAATTTGTCCAAAACTCTCTTTTCACAACGCGCAAAAACTTACTTATCTAGTCCATTCAGGCCAATGACTTACTTATCTAGTGGACCATTCTATGTTCTGGGTGAAGGAGTCACACTTCTCAATTTTGAGAGAGATTCATTTTACACCTGGTGTTATCACTCAGGTTTTCCTTGAAGTTGTGGAAAAGGAAATTATACCCGAGGTAACCACAAACCAACCTTCAGATGCAGAATCTAGCCAATCTGCATCCAGAGAGGGCTCTCTCTTTATGATTTATCTTTTTTCTTAGAAGGTTTTAGGCTAGTTATAGATCCAAGAGTTTGTTTGAAAATGGTGGAATCCGCAAACTAGGGGCAAGGTTGAATATTTTCTGTCCATTGGGCTATGGAGTCAAAGGATGGCTTTATTGGATTTCTATTCTACACACAAGATGGCTTTGCAGGGCAAGATAGCCAAACAGAGAACAATCCTTAAAATTTAAAGTGGATGGAATGGGTTTGAAGGGATGAAAGGCAGTTAAGAATCTTTCACCATGTTCAAAAGAAAGAAATGAGATGATTACAAACAAAGAGCAGTGAAGAATTCTTTATTATAGTAATCAAGAATGTTTAAATTAGTAAAGCAAGAGCATTTAAGAATTCGTGCTTATAACCAATTTAGAAGAAAACATCAAGAATAATCACATCTGAAATCAGAGTACAATTAAGTAAATTCTGATTCAATCCTTTATGTAAATTATTCAGAAATGGACACAATGATATTATAAACAGATATAAAACTTAAAACATTGGATAGAAAGACTTATTGAACTGCAGTCCGACACATGAATCCTGCAAAAAGTCCTGAGCTACAAATTGTCATCCAGTAGGCCACAAATAAATTTCTCCAAAACGATTTTTATTCCAAAAACCTCAATGTCATAGCCAAGTAATAGAATCCACCCTCAACACTCTCTTTGAGGGTTTATTTAAACAAAAAATGATTGAAAAAATCTCACACTAACCTAGCCAATAATCTAGGGTGACTAATGAGTAAGTTACAACAAAAAGGAGACAAATGGTCTCGTAAATAGGACAAAAAGTAATTGCTGGTGTGCTGTTTCCTCCTTTTGAGGATGTGCTGGAAGCAGGTGCTATAATAGGGCTCGATGCTGTCCCTTTGAGTAATTATTTTGCTTGTCCGATACTCCTTGTCTCTACGGATACTCTTTAATCTGTTCAACTGATACTCTTTAACTTGTGCTCATTTTTTTATCCTTTACATGATAGTAAAAAGATAAAATTCTCAACCTGAAGATAAATTTCATAGAATTTCTAATAAGTCATCCCACCATTGATCTTCTGCTATTATAGTTCTTTTAAGTTTTCTCAATGTTTCATCGGCCTCTGTGAGTTTGTAAAAAGTGGGCTGATTAGGGAACAAATACTTTATTTCATGTTCAAGATGAAATAAATTCTTCAACCTGTCATAGAGATTTCTCCCTGTTGGCAACGTTGCTTCTGGCAAACTGATAGAATGAGCAGTTGTATTATGAGCATGGATATCTATTTTCTTAACATAGGTTTCTAGGTCCATTATCTGGTCCTCTGAGAGCATAGGACTGGGTAACCCACTGTCCAATAAAACCTGAAATTTTCCTTTGAAAGCATTAATTTCTTCCAGAATATCTGAGCACTTCCTTTCCAAATTCTGCATAAAAGTTCTTTTGGTAAAAACTCTTTTTATCTCCAAAATAGTGCCGGTCCTGTCCTCAATTCCTAATACTGCAAGCTGTTGCTTAGTCCAGGTGTTTAAAAACTGTATAAGTTGATTGGCTTGCTCAGGTCTGCCCCTTAATTCATTTCTTGTTCTGTTTATTTCTTCCTGAGCTACTTTGATCAAGTCATTTTGTTCAAAAATTGCTTGAATAGAGGGCCAAATACTTTTTATTAACTCAATTATATTATCCCAAAGAATTTCATTTATTTCCCTCAAAGGCTTCTCTAATGAAAGATCTTTTTCTAAAGCCTTAACCAATCTTTCCAATCTTTTAATTTCCCTGGTGTTATCAGCAACGGTCTTTTTAGATGTATCATATTTCTGCTCCAAATTTTCTAACTGCAATTTTGTGGTTTGAAGTTCTGTGACTCTGAGTTTTAAACTTTCCATTTGTTTTACCAATTCATCAGAACTCAAACCAGAAGTGTTTACCTGCGCTGGCTCTGTTTGTTGATCTGCTGTTGTAGTAGCTTCTGTGATGGATGCCTGCATGATAGCTTCCTTTTCTTGTAAAGCTTGTTCCAATTCTTTCTCTGTTTCACTCAGTTGCTCAGTCATTTTCAAGAGCAACTCCATCACTTCTTCCTGTGAATTTTCCTTCAAGACCTCTTGGGTCTAGGAATGCCTTGAGGCTGGCAATTTCAGCTGCTTTCTCAGTGCAGCAATATCATCATCTTTCTTCTTAATTAGTGCCTCAATGCCTTTGATATCTTTGGGGTTGTGACCCAAACTGATGATTATGTCTTCCAGAGACTTTATTCTGTTATCTTTGGCCTGAGAAGAGGCCTTCTCAATTTGCAATTGGGTGCTTGTGTTATTTAAAGAATCTTGCAGCCTCAGGGCTGCCATGGCCTTATTAGTAAGAGTGGAATACACCATTTCCCTAGTTTGTTTATGCAGCTCTATCTGGTCCAAGGGATGAATGTCTTTAGCCAGGACCTCAAAATTGGTCCTAATATAATCAGTTGCTGTCATGGGTTTTGGCATCTTGGACTTGAAGTGGCTCATCACCATTTTGCCTTGTGAAATGTCAAATGCTGACATTAACCTTTCCTGATTATGTGGAGCCATTTTCAGATATTGATCATATACCTTCATTCTCAATGGATCATTCTTTGCCTTTATATTAATGAAAGTTCTTTTTATATCACCTATATCTGTTTTTGGTGGCTTAAAAGAAGATACTTCAGTACTCAACTGCTTTTGCAAAGCTTTTCCTTTCTGATCTGTGTGTGTCATACTAACAGGACCAGTTAGTTGACTATCTTCTCTTTCATCATCAAAAATCTCATCTATTATTTCCACTTCCTGGGATGGATTGAGTTTTTGCTTTTTAGTTTGATGTAGTTCTGAGGATTCTTTGGGAGGAGTAGTATCTGGAACCTGCCTTTTCTTTCCTATCTCCATATTGGATGGAGTTTTCAATTCTAAAACTTCAGGATGATTTACTTGAGTGGGAGAAACTTGTGTTTGATCTGGTGCTCTGGAGGTTTGAGGTTTCTCTGCCATGATAAAAGTTTCAATGACCTGTATTTCAGGTTCCTTTCCTTTGCCCTTTGATTCTGCTGCAATTGATGAACTGCCTTCCTGTAATCCCTGCTGTAGATTTCCTGCTGAAGAAGTGCCAATGTGAGGTACCTGCACTCGACCACAAGATTCTAGGTCATACTTCTTCTCAAGATCTTTCATAATTTTGTTCATTTTGTCTTCTTCACTTTCTTCCTCAACTAGTGTTTCTTCCACCCATTCATCTTGATTAGCATATTGTTCTATTTCAGGAATCCTGTGGTGAATATATGGAGAAGATTTTTTCTTCATTATTTTATCACAGATGAAACCAAATGGATCATAAGGAATCCAACAGAAACTCCTTTGGAACTTGCAATGGTTTTGTAGTATATCTTCTGCTTCTCGCTCGGCCTCCCTAGAGTTGTAGATGAAAGGACCTAATTGACTTTTAATCCTGAGTTGGGCTTTCTTTTTCACACTACAAAAATGAATCATATCAGAATTATTCATTTTCCTGAAATATTCCAAGGCAAAAAGTCTCATGGGCACATATTTTGGCAACTTGAATGGATGCAATTCACATCCATAGATTCTGATGACTGAATGGTTTTGATATAAATACTAGTCTCCAACTTTATATGTCCTTGAAAGCTGCAAAGTCTTCTTGATTTCATTACTGAGCCTTGGAGGAGGAATTCCTGTCAACAAGGTAGTTGCAGGATATACAAAAATATCGATGAACTCAGCATAGGAATAGGGAGACTCATAGGAAGAATGAGTTATGGCAGACCAAAAAATAACTGATCTAGGATTTCCCTTGGCATCAAGATTTTTAACATGGAAGGGGAACTTCTCTGATTGATAATAGATGAGGAGATGATAAATAACCGAGGAATATTTGAACACTTTCTCATTATCTAGCCTCATGAACTGGTCATGGATTTTATTGGAAATGAAGGATGCAAAATCATATTTTACTGCAGGAGGTTGCCCAGGAGTAAAGATAGACAGCAATACCAAGGTTATTTCATCAACATATTCACTTGTATTGAAACCCAAGATAAAGGATATCATATTCAGAATGAGTCTGCCTAAATTATTAAAGTAAACAAAACCATATGGAGGTGGCCCCTTAGGTTGATGTTCAAGCAACATAAAATTCTGGCAAATACACTTCAATTTTTCTGGGGACAATTGATTAGAATTTTCAATCAGTTCTTCCATAGACAATGGAGTTAGCTCTTGATCAGGTTCAAAATGGAGCATTTCATTGATAGCTTGGGGAGTAATGGGGAAAAGAACACTCTGGTCAGGGGACATTACTACTCTTTGAGTTGGATCATAGTTAGAATGGCAGTAGTGGATAATTTCTGGGAAAATAAGGACTGAGGGGATGAGATATCTTGGGAAATTGGATTCCCACAACCCAATGACATCCAATCCCTTCGAATAATCGTCTCTACAACGACAATAACTTCGAAGGGGGCTTTCATCAAACACTAAGTCTTTAATTTGGAAGTCTTTATCCACTAAGGGCAAATATTCTAACTCTCTGTGGGGGGCATTCAATGGGGTTACATTCAGGGCCGCCGGAGCTTCCATTTTGGTTCTTGTGTATTCAAAATGGAAGTTTCTGGGTTTTCTTCACAGACCGGGCGCGATTTCAGTTTTAATGAGGGAAATTGGCACAATTGCAGGTTTGGGGGGAACAATTCACAGTTTAAAAATCAGGGAATGATCTTAGCAATAAGATTTTAACACTGATCCAGTGGAAAAACAAGGAACACAGAGTTTCTTTTGAAGTTCGGGGCGCAATAGAATAAATACCTGTTTTCGGAGGCAAACTGGGATTTAACAGGTATCAAGTGGTGGCAATAAGATGCTTGAACACTGGTCCGGCGGAATTCTCGAGCGAAATTGGATAGAACAGTAATTTTCAGTAAAAATTTGAATTTCGCAGTGGAAGGCGCAGTCGCTTTCAACAATGAAAATGACGGAAAAAAAACGAAATTTGTTTTATTTACAAGTTAAAAGGGATTTTTATTTTTTCGAGGAATGACGTCATTTGAAGTACGAGATGACATGTGGCATGGGTCGGGTGGTAAGCGGTAATTTCCGCACCGCTTATGGGCAATGGCGGTTTTAAACGCGAGGGCAGCGATTCCATTGGGGAAGTGACACGTGGTCGGAGGACGGTTTCAAAACCACCGTGCCCCTGCGCGTTAATGTTCTGTCGAGGAACGGCTAGCGGAATCGCTGTGGAGCGTTGATCTGCAGGCGGATGATCCGACGGTTATCAAGACGGGAAGGTGACGGGAAAGTTAACATGCGGGCCTGATGTAATTAGTGTTTTAACTAATCATCCCGGGGGTGCTTTGATAGGCGGAAAAGTTGGTTATTAATTAATCCAGTTAATTAATTAATCCCATAGTTATAAAGGGTCGGGGTAAGAAACTTTGCGCGCGGGATCTCCAAAGTTTAATTTTAATTAAACTTTGGTTTATTTTTGTTTTTGTTTTAAACATACGAATTATATGTTTAATGTTTTTCATATTTTTATTATATGATAATGAAATTAAATCAATTCAATTACTATAAGGGGCGGGACTATTAGATAATGATATATTTTAACCAAAGGGTGCATAATGTGGGATTTTAATGAATAATTGGGGAAATAAATACTTTGGTTAAACTTTATAATAAGATGGGTTTTTGGATATTTATATAGAAGAAATTATATATATAGGATAAAGTATTTTCACTAGGGAGTTAATAACTAGAGTCAAATGTTAATATGACAAAGGGACAAAGAAAACTCAAAATACTTTGCACATCTAAGAAAGTGAAGATTTCTGAAGTAAATCACATCATCTCAATTTCAACACTTCAACATAGAATAGTAAGTGATTTTGAGGGATTATTGTGGAACTTTGCATGATTTTCCTAAGTAAAATAGGATTTTTCTTAGGAAAAGGTAAAAAGTGAATGATTATAATGACAAATGATGTCAAGTACTTAGGTCTTTTTGATCATTAGGCCGAGGGTCCGGTCCCTCCAAAATTCAAGGAAATGCCTTGAGCCCTTCTAATCTTCAAATACCTTAGTACTTTGGGGAAATTAGTAAAACTTTTTAGGGAAAAAGTGATGTGGGAAGTTAATGATTTTGACTTTGTTTTCTTTGAATTTTCCAGTGCATTTCTTGTTTCAGTACTTGTGATGAAAGTAAAGGAAAACACATTGAGCACCATCATTCATCATATGAAACTTTGCAACACCATCTACCTACCCTATCTACTTTACACTACCATTTTCTCTTCTTTATTAGGGTGCACTTAGACTGGCAAACCCTTATCAATCTTCTTTTTCTTTTTACAATGAAAATCTATCTAATTCTACCCTTATTACATCCAAGGGCTCAGATTAAACTGTTGAGCACCTTTTATTCACTCTACCTATCTACTTATCTGCCAAGATTAAACTGTTTGGTCATATTTTTATTCTCTATTATTCAACATGAAATTGAAATATGAATGAGTCAAGTTTAAACAGTTTGACTCTTCATAAATTGTGGCAAAAGTTTGACAAGCTGCACACAATTGCTTATTACAGAAAATGAAATAGTAGTGGCATTTGGATTTGCACACTTTCCTTGGTCTATTTTTGTTTGGGATTCATTTCTTTCATTTTCTTGACCAATTTATTTTTCTTACCCTTTGATTTTTCTTTTAGGGTATACCCTCTTTACATTTTTTAAAATTTTTTGATTTTTTGGTTTTTCAAGAATATGGAACACCTTTGCTCAAGAAAAAGGTTTGAATATATTCCATAGTTCAATCAAGACAATCATGAAAAATGACACCTATTGGTATAGGAGTCTAACATTGGCTCCACTTGGGGATGGCTTTTCCTTGTGAAAAGTCAAGAACAGCAGGTCAGTTGCCTCAAAATGTCTTCAAACTAAACCATGTAATCTCCTTCTTCTGGTAGCTTTATTGTATATATGATAGTGGAACTTTTGAAGCTTAGGGCCTTCGCTTCGGGCTTCAACTCCAAGAAGTCACCATCCAATCAAAACTGCATTAGAAAAGGATATATTATGTACAAGTTAGAAAAATCAAAACATCCTAGTAAATAGGATCAAAATAATTCTTCAGCATTCGACCATTGACTGGTCCTTCCTCAGCTTCTGAATTGTCCAAATTCTTCAAAAAGTATGTGTTGTTTCCCTGCAAGGCATGAATGATATAAGGCCCTTTCCATAAGAAATCAAATTTCCCATGTTTCCCTTTCTCTTCTCTTCTGGAATCCCATCTTAGGACTTTGTCTCCTAGTTGAAAATCTTCTGCTTTAGTTCTTATGTCAAACATTTTCTTTAACTTTTCCTGCAAGACTTGAGATCGTTGATATACTTCTTCTCTGGTTTGCTGCAAGTGAATTGTTTGGTTAATTCTTCTCTGAATGTCATTTGGTTCCACTTGAGCCTCTTGAAGTAACTTCATAACAGGAATTCCTAAAGATGATGGGAATCTTGCTTCAATACCATAAACTAATTCATATGGACTAGTCCCAATTGATTTCTTAGTTGTAAGTCTGTCTGCCCACAATGCATTAGTAAGTTTCTTATGCCAGTTCTTTTTATTTTCTTCCAATAATTTTTTAATGATATTAATAAGGCTTTTATTGGAGGATTATGCTAGTCCATTACCCTGAGGATAATAGGATGTTGAATGGCCTAAAGTAATATGATATTTATTGCAGAAACTAATCATTTTCTTTGACTTAAATGCAGCAGCATTATCTGTTATAATCTTCTCTGGACAGCCAAATCTTGAAAGTATATTGGTTTCTAAAAACCCTATAATTACAGAATCATTGGCATGTCTGCATGGGATAGCCTCAATCCATTTGGTAAAGTAATCTGTGGCAGTTAAAATCCATCTGTGTTGCCCTAAAGAAGGGGGATGAATTTCTCCAATAAAATCTAATCCCCATTGTTGAAAAGGTCTTTCTGTGGAAATTGGTTTTAATGGCAAAGGTAACAACTTTCTTTTACCCTCAAATATCTGACATTTATGACAAGATGTTACAAATTTATTAACATCAGAAAATAAGGTTAGCCAATAAAAACCAGCCCTTAAGATTTTGTCTGCAGTTGATTTCCAGTAGAGATGTCCACCACAATCCCCTGTATGAAATTCATTAAGAACTTTATCAGTTTCATCTTTTAATAGACAATTCAATAAGATTCCTTCATGATTTTTCCAAAATAGAGTGCCATCTAAAATACAATATTTTAAAGATGTCATTTTCAAAAATCTTCTTTTCGTTCTGGACAACCCTGGAGGAGTTTGCAGGTTTAATAAAACATGAATGATATCAGTGTACCAGAGTGAATCTAAGAAAGCTTGACTGATCTGTGGAGTCGCCATCTCCTGTTCGTCATCCAGTTCGTTAATGTCTAAGGCTTGGCAATTAGTTTCAGTCATAAGTTGAGCTAAACCTTGACCTTTTATGAGTTTTGTTGGTTTAATTTCAATATCATATTCCAAAATGGTAGCTATCCACTTACCTCTTTTGCCTTCAATACCATCTTGAGTCAAGATGTCTTTAACTACATCATTAGGCACATAAGCTATCACATGAGAATATAATATATAAACTCTGAAATCTTTAATTGCTTTTACCAGTGCAAAAGCCTGTTTCTCCATGATATTGTATTTCGAAGATGCATCCCTAAGTGCTTTACTAAAAAATGCTATTGGTTTTTCACACCCTTGATCATCTTTTTGAAGTAAAACAGCTGCAACTGTATGTTCAGAAGCAAATGAAAAAATAATGAAATCTCTATCAAACTTCGGAATGGTAAGAACTGGTGTCCTAGTTAAAGCCATTTTAATTTCCTCAAATGATTGCTTGGCTTCTACAGTCCAGTCAATGCTTGAATCTTTTTTAAGCATGTTAGTAAGCAATCTAAGTAATTCCGCTAAGCTAGAAATAAATCTTCTCAAGAAATTAATCTTTCCTATGAAGGCTTGCAATTCTTTTATGTTTCTGGGATGAGGTATCTGCAAAATTGCTTGTATTCTTTCAGGGTCAATTCTAATGCCATCTTTAGAAATAATGTGACCTAGGAGCTTTCCTTCTTCCAAACCAAACAATGACTTTTTAGGATTTAAAGAAATGCCATATTTTCTGCACTTTATAAACACTTGCCTTAGATGATCTAAATGTTGTTGATCTGTTTTGGAAAAGACCGTTAAATCATCTAGATAAATTACCAGAAAATCATGTATTTCTTTAGCAAAAGAAATATCCATTGCTCTCTGAAATGTAGCTCCTGCATTCTTGAGTCCAAATGGCATCTTGACATATTTAAAGGTACCCCATGGTGTTGTAAATGCTGTTTTATCTTGATCATCAGGATGAACCAGAATCTGGTTATACCCTGAAAATCCATCCAGTAGAGATATCCTAGAATATCCCACTACCCTCTGTAGAATATGGTCCATTTTAGGTAAAGGATAGTTATCTTTTAAAGAAAATTTATTCAAATTTCTTAAATCGACACACAATCTAATTTCTCCAGTCTTCTTCCTTGTTGGTACTAGATTCGAAACCCATTCAGAGAACCTAATAGGAGCTATAATCCCTGCTTCAAACATCCTTTTAATTTCCTTTTCAATTGAAGGTAATAAAACAGGATTTATTCTTCTAAGCTTTTGTTTGAAAGGTTTTTGATCTGGTTTCAAAGGTATAGTGTGTTGAATTATGGATGTATCATATGCTTTAAGGTCTTCATAACTCCAGGCAAAAACGTCCTGGAATTCCTTTAAGAGTTCAACATATTTAACCTTTTGATCTTCTGGTAGAGATTTGGATAATTTAACCATTTTGGGATTTTCTGGGGTCCCTAAATTACACTCTTCAATATCAGCCTTAACAGGTTCCATTTTAGGTCTGAATGGAATGTCATTTGAATCAAAAAGAGCTTCCAAAGGAGTTAAACCTTTGGGCAAATGATTATCTTTCAGATTGATGATTTCAGTTTCATCTTCTATGATCTCATCAGATTCCATGTTTTTCAAATTCTGCATGTCTTTTTCTGTGAATGTGGTTGGGTGCAGCATATGAATTGCGTTCTCTCTTGAAATATCTATTTTTTGTTCTTTTTCTTGATCAGATTCACTAATTGTTATGTCCTCATCTATATTACAGTTAGAAAACTCATTTTGAAGTGTCAAAAAACTATTGATTTGATTATTATTTACAAATACTTGCCAATTCAAAAGATTGTCCAGTATAGCAGGCCTATGTCTAATCTCAGCTGAAAACTGATGATTAGGATCAAAAGGTAATTTACATGTACTAGCAAACATTGCGAGACTGTGAGCATGCAAATTTTGTTTCTTGGGAATCTTGGCAAGTTGAGCTTGTAGAAAGGTGTTGAGAATTTCCACAACTGTTTCTCTGTATTTTTTCAATCTCATGTCTTTTGTTGAACATTCTCCTTTAATTTGTTGAATAATTAGCTCGGAATCTCCTATGATCGATACCCTAATAGCTCCTAACTTCTTGACATGTTTAAGCCCTAATAAAAGAGCTTCGTACTCTGCCATGTTGTTAGTGCATTTGAAATTCAACCTATAAGCATGACCTTCAGCATGATTATTTTCAACATTATGTAACCAAACCCCAGCTCCTGCTCCTAATTTGTTCATTGAGCCATCAAATTCTAAATGCCACATAATTTCATGTTCATAATCTTCATCAATTGTTTTAAAATGTTTCTTGATAGGAGCTAGTTGTTTAGTTTTTTCTGATATTTCTTGATCATCTGGTGTTTCCTTGTTTTCAAAAATCTCTTCAATCTTCACAGTAGTTTTGTTTGTAGTTTCCAATTCTGGAGCTTCTATTTCAGTAGGAAGATCCAATTCAGCATTGTATAAAATAAAAGAGTCCATATCAGAATGTATAGAATAGACAGGGAAGTTTTCAGGCTTCTCATGGCTACTGACTAAATATTTCATCAATGTCTCTCTGTAAAGTCTTTTAGGCTGACCAAATACTGAAATAGTCGCATATGACATGTCTAGTTGAATAGACCCCCCAAGTTTAGCACCCCAAGATCTAGACAACAACATACCATATTTAGGGGGAATATCAGCCACTACTATATCCATCAAAACAGATTTAGCAGGATATTGTACCAAAGTCACACACAAATCTTTAATCAAACCTAAACATTTTACCTGACTAGAATCAAAAGAAAATAAATCTTTGTACGGTCTGGTAATGTGTAGATTTAATCTTTCCATCACTGCTTTTGGCATCAAATTGTGAGATGCTCAAGAATCAAGCATTGCATTATGGAGTATCTTGTCATGAACATTCAGGCTTACATAAAATGGAGGAGTTCCTCCACTTTCTGGTTTTCCATTTACCTCAGGGCCAAAAATGAGTTTGGGTTGATCATCAAGAATATTTACTGAATCATCCATTCCAGTAATGTTAATGTTTAGAGATTTGCTGATTTGACTTCTATAGACATCATGTTTAGCCAATTCCGATAAAGGAACAACTATCTTTAGTTTGCCTATTTCAGCCTCTAGATTGAAAGGTTTTTCTGTTTGAGTTTTAGTGTTTTACACAGTTGTGTTTTCTCTATTTTTTGGGTCTTCAACGTTTTTCTCTTTTTCGTGAGTGAAATTTTGATTTGAAGGTGTTTCTGAACTAATTTCTACTGTTTCTTCTACATTTCCTACAGGAGGAAAAGTATTAGATTGTTGTTTATTGTTTTTGGCATCAAATTGTGGGATGCTCCAGAATCCAACATAGCATTGTGGAGTATCTTGTCATGAACATTCAGACTTACATAAAATGGAGGAGTTCCTCCACTTTCTGGTTTGCCATTTACCTCGGGGCCAAAAAGGAGTTTGGGTTGATCATCAAGAATATTTACTGAATCATCCAATCCAGTAATGTTAATGTTTAGGAATTTGCTAATTTGACTTCTATAGACATCATGTTTAGCCAATTCTGATAAAGGAACAACTATCTTTAGTTTGCCTATTTCAGCCTCTAGATTGAAAGGTTTTTCTGTTTGATTTTTAGTGTTTTGCACAGTTGTGTTTTCTCTATTTTTTGGGTCTTCAACGTTTTTCTCTTTTTCGTGAGTGAAATTTTGACTTGAAGGTGTTTCTGAACTAATTTCTACTGTTTCTTCTACATTTCCTAACGGAGGAAAAGTATTAGATTGTTGTTTATTGTTTGGTTGGTTGTCAGACACATCTTCAATTATTGGGTTTGAAGGGTTAGGAGTTGTCCTAGACAGAATTTGTACAGAGGAAATGTTTTGTACATGAGGGATGTTAACTTTACCTTTGACATTTTGTTTTGTAGTTTTTTGTTTGCTATTCTCTGGCACATCAATCCGTCTGCTTCTCAAATTCTACTGTTTATGAACCTCATAAATTGCCATGTCATAGCCTTCTTTGAAATCAAAAGTCTCTCCTGAATGAGTTTGAAATGTTTCAAGGATGTGATTCTCTTGATCATCTTGAGATAGGAAAACTTCTGGTTCATTTTTGTCATCAGTTACATTGTTTATTTCTACATCTTTTGTAGGTTCTTCAGAAGTTGAACCTTCAACAAAGTTTTCTTGGAAAGGTGGCCTAATGTTTTGGTCAGGGACATTCTTTCCAATATTTTGGTTTTGATTTCTTCTAAAGTTTGGGTTTCTTACAATATTATCACCAGTAGATTTTCTTTTGATTGTTTCCACTCTGTCTCCTAATCTTTCCATACCTTTAATAATTGCATCTAGCTTCTTTTCAAAAACTGAAGGTTCTTCATTCAGAGGCATTCTTATTTCTGCCCTAGCTTTGGCTCTTTTTCTATCAGATTTGCTTCTACACTCACCACTATGCTTTGCATTTCCTCTAGGGTTTGGGGAGTTCTTTCCCTGAGTGAATAAGCTATGTCAGAGTCAAAACCATCTGGAAATTTAACCAATACAGAGTCAGGTGGGGGTCTGAGGTTCTGGGGAACAACGTTATATGCTTCATTGAATCTAATGATGTAATCTTGTACTGTTTCGTTAGGTCTTCTTCTTAATTTTTCGAATTCTGACAGGATCTGAAGAGGATCTTTCTTCTTCTCCCATCTATTCAAAAATTCCCTATACAAAGCTGGTAAATCAACAATACTATTTGGAGCAAGGGCCCTAAACCATGTCCTAACTTCTCCAGTAAGACTCTGAACAAAAATTCTCATTCGGACATCATCAGTGTCAATTTCATAGAACTCAAAGTAATCAGTCATCCTTTTGGTATGTTGTTGAGCTGTATAAGTACCTAATCCATCAAAAGGTGTGATTTTACTCTGATAATCTTGAGGTAAGGCAACAGGGTTGTTAGGAAACCTTAAAGGGGCATATCTATTGGCCATTGGAAGATATAGTGGGGTAACAGGAGTTGATGGTCTGGCAGGAGGAGATGGAGGAGTAGAAGGGGTGACAGGTGTTTGAAAAGCTTGAGAAAAAGTAACTGAACTTTGAGAAGCTTCGGTAATTACAGAGATGTTTGAACTTTCTTCAAAGGTTTGTTCAGATTGAATGGAGTCTTGTAACTGTCAATCAAGGTGATATGAAACAAATCTGAATTGTAAATCTTCAAAAAACAATGGATCTGGAACTAATCTGGATAATTCAGTTTCAGAAAAATTTACAAATAAGGATGTTTCAAATCGTTCATCAAAAGGGATTTCGTCAAAATATATTATCTTGACAGGGCAAGACTATGATCTAGAAAGAGGTCTGTAACTTCCAGAACTCTCTTGACTTCCTCTTTCAGAACTTTCTTGACTTCCTTGTCTTCTAAGAATCCTAGGAATCAGATTTGGATTTTCAAATATCGTTGGTGGATTGGGGTCAGGATTTGACCTAGTATGACGAATCCTTTCTGAAGCCAGTTTTCTTAGACTAAGTGTTTTTGGATTTTTGGTTTTAATTGAAAAATAAATACAACTTCTATAAATACTTCAAGAAATAATGATTTGTGATTAAAACTTTCTCAAATATTTATTGAACTAGAGAGTCTGATTAAACATTTTGAAACTAAGGTTCAGTATATAAGCTAAATCAGATATAGACTGAAGCAGCATTTATTTACTTTTACAATTGCAAAGCAAAAGCAATTTCAAAGGCTATCTGGCTGATCTTCAGACTCTGTCTATAGCTTATAAGTGAACAATATTAACAATAAAAATGATTTAGTTCCCCAGTATGGTCGCCACTATGTTATCACTCAGGTTTTCCTTGAAGTTGTGGAAAAGGAAAGTATACCCGAGGTAACCACAAACCAACCTTCAGATGCAGAATCTAGCCAATCTGCATCCAGAGAGGGCTCTCTCTTTATAATTTATCTTTGTTCTTAGAAGGTTTTAGGCTAGTTATAGATCCAAGAGTTTGTTTGAAAAATGGTGGAATCCGTGAACTAGGGGCAAGGTTGAAGATTTTCAGTCCATTGGGCTATGGAGTCAAAGGATGGCTTTACTGGATTTCTATTCTACACACAAGATGGATTTGCAGGGCAAGATAGCCAGACAGAGAACAATCCTTAAAATTTAAAGTGGATGGGATGATTTTGAAGGGATGAAAGGCAGCTAAGAATCTTTCACCATGTTCAAAAGAAAGAAATGAAATGACTACAAACAAAGAGAAATGAAGAATTCTTTATTATAGTAATAAAAAATGTTTAAATTAGCAAAGAAAGAGCATTTAAGATTTCGTGCTTATAACCAATTTAGAGGAAAAAATTAAGAATAATCACATCTGAAATCAGAGTATAATTAAGTAAATTCTGATTTAATCCTTTATGTAAATTATTCAGAAATGGACATAATGATATTATAAACAGATATAAAACTTAAAACATAGGATAGAAAGACTTATTGAACTGCATTCCGACACATGAATCCTGCAAAAAGTCTTGAGCTTCAAATTGTCATCCAGTAAGCCACAAATAAATTTCTCCAATACACTTTTTATTCCAAAAACTTCAATGTCACAGCCAAATATTAGAATCCACCCTCAATACTCTCTTTGAGGGTTTATTTATACAAAAAATGATTGAAAATATCTCACACTAACCCAACCAATAATCTAGGGTGACTAATGAGTAATTTACAAATAAAAAGGAGACAAATGGTCTCGTAGACAGAATAACAAGTAACTGCTGATGTGTTGTTTCCTTTCTTTGTGGATGTGCTGGAGGCAGGTGCTATAATAGGGCTCAATGCTGTCCTTTTGAGTAATTCCTTTGCTTGTCTAATACTCTTTGTTTCTACAGATACTCTTTAACCTGTTAAACTGATACTCTTTAACCTGTGCTCCTTATTTATTATTTTGTTTTACATGATGGTAAAAAAAATCAAGTTCTCTGTCTAAAGATAAATTTTACAAAATTTCCAATAAGTCGTCCCACCATTGATCTTATGCTATTACGGTTCTTTTGAGTTTTCTCAATGTCTCATCGGCCTCTGTGTACCTGTAAAAAGTGGGCTAACTAGGGAACAAATACTTTATTTCATGCTCCAGATGAAACAAATTCTTCAATCTATCATAGAGATTTCTCCCTGTTGGCAATGTTGCTTGTGATGCATTGATAGAAATAACAGTTGTGTTATGAGCATGTATGTCTATTTTAGTAACATAGGTTTCCAGGTCCATTACCTTGTCATCTGCTAGCATAGGACTGGGTAACCCATTGTCTAATAAAACCTGAAATTTCCCTTTAAAAGCATTGATTTCTTCTTGCATGTCTGAGCACTTCCTTTCCAAATTCTGCATAAGAGTTCTTTTGGTAAAAACTCTTTTTATTTCTAATATAGTGCTTGTCCTGTCATCAATTCCTAACTTTGAAAGCTGTTGCTTAGTCCGTGTGTTCAGAAACTGTATGAGTTGACTAGCTTGCTCAGGTCTGTTCTTTAATTCATCTCTTGTTTTGGCTATTTCTTCCTGAGCTACTTTGATCAAGTCATTTTGTTCAAAGATTGATTGAACAAAAGTCCAAATACTTTTTATTGAATCAATGATATTAGTCCAAAGAATTTCATTTATTTCTCTCAAAGGCTTTTCTAATGAAAGATCTTTTTCTAAAGCCTTAACCAATTTTTCCAATCTTTTAATTTCCCTGGTATTATCTGCAACAGTTCTTTTGGAAATGTTAGGTCTCTGTAATTTATTAGCAAGATTGGGAGAGTCCAATCACAGAGTTAACATCATTTCAACCAAACTTTGGGATTCTAGGATCTAGCCCTCCTGAATCCGGAGAGGGATCTCTCCAATATGTGCAAAGATGGATATTGTCTTTGAAAAGCTTAAGGTAATGATATTAGGCTAGTTATGAAGGCCAAGGGTTTTTTTTTGTTTTGGATGGTTGAGCATGAAATGTTACTTGAGGGGAAAATCCTAAGTGCAAAGTTTCAAAAGTGAGAAGTTGCAAGCAAATAGAATAGTTTTGGCAGATAGATAGATATAACGCTGGTTTTTAGTCCATTGGGCTATGGAGTCATATCTGGGCTTTAATTGAACAACAACATCAAGTGTGATCCAG